>OY720035.1:2172134-2699271 GCA_963082485.1 Eudonia mercurella
GCCGTCAATTGACAAAATCAAGACTTCGTTCAAAAACCTGCACCACAGACAAAAACCGGCTCCTACCAATGTTTTTGCCGATCAATCCACTAGAAGGTAAAGGTAAAAATTAAAGAAAAAACTATAGCTTTATTGTTTTTAAAGTTTACGCGAACAAAACAACTTTTCCGGATCTACTCGCATTTATTTTATACATTTCTTTTTACACAGTTCTAATTAATGTTTATCCTGACGCTTCGAACCCTTTGCCAGGTCCGTGGTCTCAGGAAAAACATTAACTAAAACTAATGTGTATCGGCCGCCTAAGGCAGGCAAAGGCAATAGTGTTATATTCTCTTTGACAGGCAATGCCGGTACAGCGACGTGGGAGTGTGGTGGAAACTATGGGGACTTACTTGGTACGGTAGAACGGGGCTACTTTCGAATCATGTGTAACATTGATCACAGCTCCTTTTCTCTACAGTTGTCTTCCACATGTAGTTCTACGGTATGACCCTGGAGGGAATCGCACTAGGGACGCCTAGATAGCTAGGGATACCCATATTTGCAGTTACTTAAGGATTTATAGCTGCAATCAATGTTACACTTATATAAAAAGTAACCCATTCTACGGTACTATGGGGAAACTCGAGCATACGTTGATGACGTAGCCACGATACGATTGTCGTGGGGATGGAGCTGAGCTGGTAGAAATCTCCTCTTTTTCTTCTAGATAATGTCTATTTACAACTATAGCACGTATTAGTCCGCGCACACACACACACGCGGGCACACGCACTCCATGAAGGGGGCCTCACCCACGCAATTGAATATTTGAGCCGAATGCACTATGAAAGCGGTTAATACCGGCCGGTAAGTTATCGAACGAGATAATCCCGAAGGTTTGAGCGAAGAGCTTAGCGGATCGGAACTCAATACGTCCTTTTTCGCGTCACGGGATAAGCAACACACTCCTCCGCCGTGCGATAAAACGTTGTAATGCAGCGAGAAACGTTTCTGTGCTGAGGGCCGTGACTGGCTCTAAATGAACTGCCTTAGTTGAAAGGCAAATGAATATACAAAAATAAGCTTTTAGAAGTTTAGCGTTACGTAGAGTACTAGATTTAACAAGAAATGGGCCGGCAAAGTCGGTTGAGACTTGACTAAACGTAAAAGTTGTTTCATTTTAACTATAGCTTTAGTTTGACTTGCACTTAATAAAAGTGACTATTTATTTCACTTTGTTTACCCTAATTGCCAAGATATTTTAAACCATATGAATGTTACTATGATCTATTTGATGCCCACTGTACATACCTTACCGCCTGCGATGTTCACAAAGTCTTACACCCGTTTGCACTACTACCCGGTCAAGTTAACTCGGCACCTGAGTGTAAGCGGCGTTTTCGAGCCAGGTGGGTTACTCTTGAAACACAATTGCAATAATCAATTTCCAATCCCAAATCTAAAAAATTCAAATGGCACTCTTAAAAGCGATAATAGCGCTACATTGGAATTAAATTACGTGGAAATTGATTGAACAAATTATTATCGAGATGGGGCGTTCCGAAATTGCGAAACTTATCCCAATATCGATACATAATAATCGCATTGGAATTGTATTGAGGTTGAGTTTGCGTCAAGAGTAGCATACCAGGTGCCGACTTAACTTGACCGGAGTTGACCGGGTAGTAGTTAAGCCAAGATTGAGGCGATTCTTAAGTTTAATGCAAACGGGTGTCAGAACAGAATAATAACTAAAGCATTATTCTGTAGACAACATCACATAGACACGTATTATTGACAAGCTTGAACTAAGAAGTCATCGTTGGCGCAGAGGTTATTGCATCGTATTGATTACAATTATTAAGATAAAATACACAAATTTATGTAGGTATGCTTTATCGATATAAATCATTTTAATTTATTCCGTTCAAGGATTAAAAACCATTGATCCTGGTTGTGGTAAAAGATTGCACCCTACTGGCATTTTGCCAGTGAGGCGAGTTATGATCGATTTCCCAATGATGTTATTCGTGTGGGAAGACATCCAACAGCGGCGTGTTTAATTATTACCCTGATGCTCAAAAATGGCGCGCTCGAATATTTCCAAGTTTTTGGTGGGCCATGATCGGTGGTATTGTGTAGACTAAAACGTAAACTTTTTTTAGGAGTTAAGGAAATATTAACAAAAAAACTATTAACTGATAGAGAATTTTATTATTTATTTAAGGCTTCTTTGACTGTTTTTTTTACATATTGTACAACTTGACAGAAAGTGATCAGATATTCGTTAGTACCTATCTAGTTTACAATACAATTATGCAAAATAATAACAGTGGAAGCTACCATTAAAATAACAACAAAATAAATTCGTTAAACAGTAAATGCACTTTTAAAATATTCTAACATTAAGTAATATAAAAAGTTTTGTTATAAGTAATTTAAATATTTTGAGAATAGATAGTGAGACAAGGAATCCCATTTAAGCCGTTTCACACCGGACGCATTTTTATTAGGTATATTTATTACAAGATTATTAACGGCAGCGTTAATAATCTTCTAATAAAATCGCACGCCATTCAGGCAAACTATAGCTTTTATTATGTAGTAGGTAGCTCGTATATTTGACATAGGCACAGTCAGCAACAAAAGCCCTTGAACACTTTAGTACATGTAAAAGATAATGATGATGAAGATAAGAGAATGAAGATTCCATTCGTACATGTACATGTACCATACATACATGTACATGTACCATAATAACATTATCAGAAATTGCTGTTTAGTTGCACTGATAAAGTACTAAAGTGTTCAGCTACTTAAGATACTGTGTACCTACGTAAAAAAAACGAGGTAAAGCGAAAGTACGCACAATCTGTTACTGCCCTTATTTGGGTATATTACCATAATAAAAAAACTTAAGAAGTAGCACTGACTGTCGATAGTTATGACACACATTGCAAACCAAAATATCAATAAAAATGATTTCTTTACTTACTTACTTGCAAATATACAACTTAAGACATTAATTTGGAATATACTTTGGGCTTGTTCTATTGTCAATAAATTGTGAACAAGTCATTATGAATATTCAAAATATAAACAGTTCGAAGCGTGTAAAGTACAAGTTTAACCGGAAAGAAAGTATAATTATTAAAAAATGTCATATCATTGAACTAAATCACATTATATTGAATTCCCGCAAATACACATAATGAGACTTTGGTGAAAGAGATAAAGCATCTTAAGCATCCAATATCTTTTATAGTCCAGAGCACGAGATTTGGTATCATAGAATGTCAACATGCGATGGAAAATGAACTCTACGAGACTACGTGAATAGGGCTATTTTTGTTTGAACGCGGGTAAGCTATTGTGCCGGGTGTACCATTATGACGTAGCTTCCGGGTGACAGATATATAGAAATTGGTTTAAAGTTTTATTGATTTAGATTGAAAATGGTTTAGATTAATTATTACAAATATTGGTAAGTAACAGTCCATTGGAGACATGAAAAACAGGCCAGTTTAAATGTATACAGTGGTGTTTAGTGCGAGTTCGTACACTATAGGATTTTAAATTAACAGCCAACTAATAAAATAGTTTTGAGAAGTTTCTTACCAGATGGCGCTCCTTCACCTCCATACAAACTGTAGTTAACTGTAACTCGATCGAACAGTAAATAGTACTCGCACTAGACACTTAGAGCAAACAACATTAACCCCCTTATTTATAAAAACTACCTATTGAAGCATAATTTAGTTAATAATTGTTTTGTCTCTTTTTCTCAAACTCAAAATGACGTTTGTGTGATGTTGACAAAACAATATTTAACTAAATAATGCTTAAATAGTTTTTATGAATAAGGGGGTAAGAGGTAAGGTAGTTTAGCAACATAGGCTCGTTATAACTTCTGGGACTTGCACTAGAATTTTGAATACAGTTAAAGCATTTCATTACTCATAGCAATATCCTCATAATACATCATTGTACACACGCGTGCACATGCACACTACCACCACTAACTGTCCAAATTTTCTTATTACACTTTGAACTTTGTCTTAGGAATATGGTTGAACAAGAGATTTGACAATTTTGGATAGTCTAATCTGCAAGCGTCTGTACTCTGTCAGTTGTTTAAAGTTGATAGCGACAGCATTATAGTATTTAAGTTTCTACTTAAGCTAATCAAGAATTAAGATTTTAGTGCATGCGACCATAGTTTTATACTAGCCGTTTTTTAATTGACTAGAAAGCCGCTGTAAATATGATAATAATGTACTGACACTGAACTTTCCCCAAGCACATCTTCTCTTAAGAAATATAGAACAAAAACTGACAAGTATTTAAAATGTTCCATACAAAACCGCGTGCTAGGCGCTCTCTACAATAAGTGAGTTTTATATATTTTTTGTCATTTTGACCAGTTTTACGGGGAAATATTATAGTTCACTGTCGGTAGGTACACACGCCTGCACACAGACAAATTGTCAATTTCCTCAATATACTTTAAACTTTATGTCTATGGCATATGGTTGAACATTTATTGAAAACATTTGACAGTTTTGGGTAGTCATATGTGAAGGCGTCTGTCTATACCTATCATCGGAAGTGGCTTCCGTATCCTAGCCAATAAAAACCAGCTTGTATAACGAGCTTTCAAGTAACGTTTCAGTGTTCAACCATTCTTAAATACATTGCTTCCACACTCCTCACTGTCACTATGAACACCAAGCTTATATTGTATTAATTCATTTTGTAGTAGGTATTTATAATTATTAGGATTAGGTATAGTAAGTGCAATAGATATTAATAAAACAGTTTTCTATTTACAAACAAAACATTCAAAACAATTTGGCACAAATTGTTCGAGAGCTTGGACTGATTTAACAAAAAAGCTACACAAAGGAAGTTAGTATTCAATAAATGATATAATATAACAATAACATATTATTAAACTTATGATTATCATAAAAATAATAAAAAATACATATAATATGGCACAAATCGATGTTTATTTTACACAATTCGTAATGTTTTGATTTAAATAATCTCATTTTTTCGCCAACACATCAATTAGTAATTTTATTTTAAATTGGAAGGGCAACAACATCAATTTAATAAAACTATACATATGAGTTAGTTTTGTTTTGATATATAACGTCCCCACAATATTAAAAACTATTTGAAGACAGCATCTACTAGTAAGTAATAATGACATTTGTACAAAAATATACATTATTATAAAATAATCTGAATTTATATTTTATATTTAGACATGAAGGTTTTTGGAATAGTATAGTACTTCTAAAGAGAAAATAAAACTCTTTATATAAACAACTCAAGTTCAAGAAGATCGATTAGTATGTTGCTTCGAGATGGAAAAGTTTTTTTCTCCACTGAATTTTTTAATAACTCTAAAACAAAGGCAGAAAATAAACTTTTATGACCTTTACTTTTAAATGAAGAGTAAAATATTTTATATAATATTTATTCTTTTATTTATCCTCGACCAAGTTGTCTACTGTATTGTGGTTTAGTAAACAATCAACAATCTCACTATAGATAAACAATTTATAATTGTGTGAAGCCTTCGATCAAAGCGCTCACGGCTTATTAAATAAAATTGGTCCATATTGTGACTGAGAAAACATTGTTGGGTTACTCTAATTGTTACATTATAAAATGACTTTCGAAACTACTATACTTACAAACATTAATTGGAAAACGAAATTTTGAAGAAGGAGAATCAGTCTTTGGGATATAAAGGAAGAACATTTTTTTATACAAAATAAATACAAAATAACAGCAACAAATGTTAGAGATCGTGTCATTATTAAAACATTGCTAACAATGTTAGTAAATTGGTAATTTACACTAAGAATTTCACTATGTTTAAGATAAGTTCTGAAGCGCAGTGTAATTCAAAAAGGAACAATATAAATCTTAATTGTGTTAAATGTTATTTAATGACAAATAAATTACATATTAATGAGGAAGTATATTAGTTGCGAAATTACATAATATAGAAATATATGTAATTTCACTTATACTATGTGTAGTAACAGAAAACAATGTTTGCAGTTATAAAAAATCCTTAAATTATTTTAACATTAACTATCATATTCTCCCACTATAGTCTCGATCTCATAAGAATAAATGCCGAATACTGTTTTTTGTTACATTCAATATCTACAGCTTATTATATTCTGTCACAGTCACCAAGATAATGATTATTTTATTTGTAGTGTGTATACCGTCTGTAACACACTCTCGCACTATAATATACAACATGTAACAAAAAGGTGTGGTCAAAATAAAAAGATCCAAAGTGTATCCGTTATTACTAAGACATAATTATTAACTTTATTTTGTCATGCAATTGTAAATTAAATATTTATATTAGAGAGGATATGCGCGTCAAGCAGTGATCATAATCTAAGTACACAGGTTACTAAACCACTAGGGCTGTGACTTGTTTATTTTGATGTGTAATAGAAATATTAAATTAAAAAAATGCATAACAAATTAAAGTAAATATTTTTTTATCTTTTTTTATATCTTATGGGAAAGTAATTGGCCTTCATCTCACCTGATTTTAATTATGATGATGATGATGTCTTAGTAACTCTGCGAACCACTTTTAAAATGTATAAAAAGTATTTTAAAATAGTATGTTACAATTTCAAGGCAACAACTTTTTAGTTTAAGTATAACAATGTTCTTCAGTTAATTTTAATAACGGCTGCTTTATAATCCTTTAAAAGTATTATTAATAAAAATATATTATCCCAATTTTCCAAAATCTTGGGACTGCAACTTAATTTGGCAACATTTCTATAGCTTATTTATTATAATCATTGGCTAACATAGAAAAGTCCTTACTCATATAAACCACCGAATAAGTTGATTGAATATATGTGCCAATTAACATACAATTCATTTATGACATCAATATGATTGTCACACCGCACCGTAAAAATCTACAGACTATTTACATAGTTTATTATGTGACATCGCATCAAAATAACTAGCGTTCTATTCTATATTAGCTGTTAAATAAATATATATATTTTATATATTTTAAGATTATCAACTCTTACAATGCATTGTTATGTGCCGCATATTATAATAGTTTAAATATTTTTTAAATGTTGATATTACTTTTGTTAGTTCAATATAATACAATTAATGTTAAAACAATAAAAGAGTCGTGTAAGTATACCACTTGTATAATTTACAATTAATCGTGGTAAGTTATATTCGTATAACATTAATTAACAAAAAAAACAAATGCATATTTGTAACAGTTCCATTGATATGATGAAATCGGTTCATGAAAATTATGTGTAATGTTTTTTAAGTTTGATATTTGAAGCGTATCGATAGCCGAAGGTGCTTGGCTTGGATGCGAGAAGTCGTTGTTAAATCTCCATAGCCCCGTTAGACAACTGACGTGAACACATGCCTAACATAGCTTTTCGGGGGGGTTCAATAGGACTATCATTGATTTATTAGGTATAAAAAAACTGATAATTGTATAATCAGAGCTCGAGCGCGCGAATACGAGACACAATAAAATTTTAATTGTGTTCGGCCACTTGATGGTCGCTCGACGCTTGAGGGGATATAAATAAGAATTGTTAAACAAAGAACACGTGGCAACGTTTAAAAATAAATAAGTAATAACTGGTACTGATTAAAAAAAAACATTTTGAGACTAGCCAAAGTGTTGTATAATTGTAAAATAAAAATAAGAATTGTTAAACAAAGAACACGTGGCAACACTTAAAAATAAATATTTAATAACTGGTACTGATTTAAAAAAAAAACATTTTGAGACTCGCCAAAGTGTTGTGGCTTTAAATATAAACTGAGTAATATCCATCATATACAGGGTGACTTTCTTTTATCATCGGGAAAAAATAGGATGCTTTTTTTTGGAGTACCTAGAACTCACTATTGACTTGTAAACAGAATAAATGTACTAAGAGTTACATACATAAGAGTAATGGCGCATGGCAATTACCAACGATTGGTGTGACAACATGACAATGTTCAAGTGTTTAGAGAGAAAAAAGAAACAGCTACATCTCGCTCGCACTCACGCAGTCACTCGCAAGCAAGTGTCTCAGTTGATTTCCATAACTAGTGTTGGCAACACTCGTCGCGTGACGAAAAGGGTGATCGCACGAAGCGGGAAACCGGCCGTCACTTTTGCTCCAGTCATCGACTGCGTTTGACGTTGTGCTCAGTGTAGGCACTGTGCACAAAAGTAGGCTTTTGTGTGTTTGATCATTGTAAATTATTCAAAATAATAGTTGTGTTTATACAATCGTAAAGTTTCATTTATCTAATAGAATAAAATTAACACTGGCTACTTTTTAATTAACTGTTTCCGCAAACGCCAATGGTTTCAAAATGGTCTTAACCTTTACGAACTCAATGGTATAAAACAAATACTGTCAAGTATCAAAGCTTATATTCTATTCTAGATTTGACACCATATTATTTTCCCGAAGACGACTTTGACGTTTTGTCTCAAACTAAAATGCGTCTCAAGACAATTCAACATAGGCCAGATTATATCTGTGTCCTAGTTTTAACTTTTAAAGTATAAGTACCCATCAAGAACAACATTCTTTACATGCATATAAGTAATAATAAGTTAGTCTGCTTTTATCAGAGATATTTTGTATTAAAATAAATGTAAAACGATTGACTTCATACAATAGGCTTTGTAATTCTCAAAAACAATAGTTAAAAACTATTTACTTAAAGTAATTCGATAATCACTTCATTTAAAACTGTTTTTGTTTTCGACAATTTAAACTACGTTGTTTGTTTTACATCTGGAAGTCAAAGTTTGTCATATGGCTCCACGAAATGCGTATCTGGATCAGTTCCAAATAGTTCCAATGCATTAAAATAAAAGAAATAACTGTAGAAGTACAGTTCACGGTTGACTTTGCCGTGAGAGCGATGACATCAGAACATTGTTTCAAGTCATTCGAGATTGTGTCAGCACCACACGGCAATACGCGTCGAAACATCACGTGTTCACAATCAACATTCATTAATAGTAAATCTTAATTAGGCATTACCAAAGGTAATAACGTGGAACACAAGCGTGAATCGGTAAGAGTTATCATTAATTAAAAAAGAAAAATGCGACACACAACGACGACAGACTCGTTTATTTTCTTGCATCTCGACACGAGTCCTAAGTCCTAACCTCTTGGAGGTAAAATGGCGTCTAAACATAATATCACAGGGTAGGCGAGGCGACCCTTCACACTCACACATACGTTTCGTCCTGTCGGGCGGCGACGGGGCCAAGGCACCCGCCGAGGCTTAACCCCTAGCTGGACTGTTCCTCGGAGACGCTGTCCACGTCGGTCGAGGCCCGGGGCGTCGGCTAGCTGATGGTGGAGCTGCTACTGCTGGATATCGACTCTGCGGCCATGATCGCGATCGTCAGCTCTTTGCGCGCCTTTTGCACCACCCACACCATGAGCGTGATGCCGATGAGGATCTGTAACGCAAATAACGTGGACTGAGTAATCATCATCAATATCATCGGCTTGTTTTATGTCCCCATTGCTGGGGTACGAGCCTATAGATGAATAGGGAGAACGGGTTATAAACCACAACGTGGGTCTGTGCGGATTGGCGGTTGTTAGCGACTGCTAATGCAGCCAGGACCAACAGCTTTACGTGCCTTCCGAAGCACGGATGAGCCCGAGATGATGATGTCATTTTTGGTCACCCATCCGATGACCACCCTTTGAAAAAGTTGCTTTACCTTAGCACTCAGAGACCGGGCGCGTTATCCACTGCGCCATCGAGCTACTCGACTGAGTAATCATTAGTTTAATATTTAGGGATATCTAAGTCGGTCGCTTTGATAAAAACTAATCGATTTCGTTTTGAACGGCTCGGAAAATATAGTAGTAGACAGGGATATATTTGCGTGATGCCATGCCAGACAACAACAAGCTTTGGAGTGAAGTAGGATATATTATATATATCTGATTTCCGGCTCGTAAATATTTTCAATAAAACTAAAAAAACATAATCCCTACTTTGAAAACACAGTTAGAAAATAAAGCCTCGCAAACATTTTTCAATATGTATAACGTCCAATATTTCAATTTTACGTTTGTCGCATAATCGCATTGGCCTATCTACGTCGGCGTCGTAACACAAGCCAGTAAAACGTCACGAACGAGGTATGAGTTGAAGCTTATTGACAGATTAGTACTGCCGTGTAAGGACATCATAAATTCAGCTAAACCAGGCCGTTTTCAAAAACATGGCACAAACCAAAAAAGCTTAATATTCAGGATTATTCAATGTTTTGTCACATTAGTTGCAGACGATTATGTTTACCTGGGAGAAACGGTCCAGCTAGGTAGGTCCAACTTCAGTAAAGAGGTCAATCGTCGAATCCAATTAGGCTGGGCAGCGTTCGGTAAGCTACGAAATATCTTTTCGTCCGATATACCGCAGTGTCTCAAGACGAAAGTCTTTGACCAGTGTGTGTTGCCAGTGATGACATACGGGACTGAGACGTGGTCGCTCACTATGGGCCTTATCAGAAGGCTCAAGGTCACTCAAAGAGCAATGGAGAGGGCTATGCTCGGGGTTTCTCTGCGAGATCGAATCAGAAATGAGGAGATCCGCAGAAGAACAAAGGTAACCGACATAGCACGAAGAATTGCTAAGCTCAAGTGGCAGTGGGCAGGGCACATTGCTCGCAGGACTGATGGCCGCTAGGGCGGAGCAGTTCTCGAGTGGCGACCACGTACCGGAAAGCGCAGTGTGGGCAGGCCTCCAACAAGGTGGACCGACGATCAGGTGAAGGTCGCGGGAAGCCGCTGGATGCAAGCAGCACAAAACCGGTCGTTGCACAGTGTCCGGCGTAGAACAAGCCAGGTGGACAAAAGTCATTATCAAATTACCGGAAATAGGTACTTTCTACCTGTAAACAACACCCCTAAATTCCTGATTCCAAGAATTGTTTACGTCTAACATTCCATACTGATGAGTCATCGCTTATCAAAGTAAGCTATAAAGGTAAGTGCAATTAAAGAAATGGGTCAGTTGCATTTTAGCGACACTTGCACTAACATCTCATGGTGGCAGTTCCTAATTTTGTGGAAAGTTTAGTGATGGATTTTACTTCTGAAGGTATGTATAATATATTTTTCTTATTACAATCTTTTAATGTGTCATAAATATTCATTAAGTAGACTATCTATGAATACACAAAAAAATACAATGTTTTTCTTTGTTTTCGAACTTATCGAGCTTGGAAAAGCCATGTATCCTCTTGTATCCAGGCTAAATTTTTGATATGCTTTAGCTGCATGGCTATTAATGATTATGACATATATTTTATGTAGCACACTTGAGTACAACCATTTTTTTTTTTTTTTGCAGAAAAGTGTTACTCGGTTAACAAAATAGAGTTTTTCGAAGAGTGGCTTAAGCACGAAAAAGACGTAAGAAATGAACGTCTATTTGAGTTTCTTTCGTCTAAATTTGATTTCTCTGACATCACTGAAGACTGTCAAAGGGAAATTAAGGTGAAATTGGCCAGCATTTCATCGAAAACTGCTACCAAATGGGTGTCCTCGGGAAAGTCGAAAGAGCGTTTCCTTGATAAGAATAAGTTGTGGCTGGAAGGCGAAGATATACAATTCTGCATACGATCGACTCAACCGCAACCTTCTACCTCATCCGCTGACTTTTCTCGACCCGGAAGACCTAAAAAAGTCTTCGAAGAATCGTCTTTTAAAACTAAGAAACGTAGAGTTGAAGATCTAGTTCAATCGCGGAGTGTTGGGGAATTAATGACTGCTGCAGAAGTAGCTGCACGGTCAACTGGGCATAAGAACGTTGCCAGAGTTATAAAAGACATTGCCGAAAATCCAGCTTCTGCAAATGCATGCATTAGCTTCCAACAAGCAAGTGCTGTGCAAAGTGATAGACCGCTAAGTAGTGACGAGGCATTAGCGTATTATATAGATTCAAAATCAACAACTCACACATACAAACAGACTAGGAAGTGGACTATGAAAGTTGGACATCACGTGTTTCCATCATATGAATGCGTTGTAAAATCAAAAAAAGCATGTTATCCATCCGAGGAGCATATTGTTGTGACACAATCTCGAGTAGAAATTGAGCTACAAGCTATTTTAAATAAAACAACAGAACGTTTAGTGGAAGCTCAGAGAGATGTTGTCACAAGTGTGCTACCCAATTCATCGTTTACTCTTGTAAGTAAATGGGGGTGTGATGGAAGTTCCGGCCATAGCACTTACAAACAGAGATTTGAGAATAGCGAAGACACTGATGAGTTCCTTTTTGTTTATTCGTTTGTTCCTCTTAGGTTAATCGACGAAGGTAATAACATTATCTGGCAAAATCCTCGACCATCATCGACGATGTTTTGCCGTCCAATTAAATTCATTTTTGCCAAAGAAACTACGGAGTTGACAAAAATCGAGACGAATAAGGTTTTGGAACAAATAAACAACTTGGAGCCTACATCTTGTGATCTTGGTGGTTCTGAAATTTCTGTTAAGCACAAGTTACTACTGACAATGACCGATGGAAAAGTATGCAATGCTTTGACAGAGACACATTCATCGCAGAAATGCTATATTTGTGGGGCTACTCCCAGAATGATGAATGATGAAGGAAGGCATGTTGATAGCAACCAGGATAATTTTGGCTTTGGTTTGTCAACATTACATGCTTGGATTCGTTCGTTTGAGTGCTTTTTACACATTAGTTATAAGTTAGATATTAAGAAATGGCAAGCTAGGTCTTCAGAGGAAAAAGAAAGTGTAAAACAACGATCAGACGAAATCAAACAACGATTCAAGAATCAAATGGGATTAATTGTGGACAAGCCAAAGCCAGGATTTGGTTCCACAAATGATGGAAACACAGCTCGACGTTTTTTCGGGAACCCCGAAGTGAGTGCTCAGATCACAGGATTGGATGTTACAATCATCAAAAACTTTGATACATTATTGAGGACATTGTCTTCTGGTTTCGAGATAAATCTTGTTGAATTCAACAAGCTTTGTCTCGAGACAAGAAGACTTTATTTAAGTCTTTACTCGTGGTACTACATGCCTGCTACTGTGCATAAATTGCTTGTTCATAGTACAGAGGTAATTAAGACAGCAATAGTTCCAATAGGGCAGCTTTCAGAGGAAGCGCAAGAAGCGAGAAACAAAGATTGCCGGAGGTTTAGAGAGCACAACACCAGAAAGTGCTCTCGTCTTGCCACGAATAGAGACTTGCTCAATATGTTGATTATAACTTCTGATCCTCTGATCAACAGCCTCCGGGAAGTACCAAAAAAAAAGTCGAATAAATTGAGCGCGGAGGTCTTAAAGCTCATCATAGCTCCCACTATAGAGCCTCGACTCCAACTCCAACCAAGACCTCCACAAGCTCGGGAAGACTATCTTCTATCGGAATCATCGGATTCTGCATCCGATGATTCTGATATTGAGAATTAGTTTAAATGTAAATAGATACCTACCTCTAGCGTTAGATTTATAATTTTTGTATATAATATATTAGTCTAAGGTTGTGTATATATAATTAGCGTCGATATTTGTAGCGATTAAGATAATTATTTTATTCTTATTTTTTTCCTGTACCTTTCATTTCTAATAGAAATCGTGTTTACATGAAATAAAATATTTGTATACAATTTCTTTGCATTTTATTTATAAAAATATATTATAGTACTTTATAATTAACTAATTCATAGATATAGTTCCAAAACCATGAAAATATATTTTTGTCCACCTGGCTTGTTCTACGCCGGACACTGTGCGTTGTGGAGATCCTTGGGGGAGGCCTTTGTCTAGCAGTGGACGTCTTTTGGCTGAGATGATGATGATGATGTCACATTATTGCAAATCCCTTAAAAATCCATATTCTAAGTGTAAATCAGAAAAATATCCTAAAGCAGAGTGCCAAGTTATAGTTATAAATAAAAGAGTACCTATAGCAATGTCAGCGAAACCTTTATAACGCTTGAGACATTGAGGAAAACGTTTAATACAAGATTAACTTGGCGGAAACGGGTTGTTATACTGATCAATATCGAGAGCAGTGTCAATGTGCGTCACACTCACGGGGCAGCTTATAACACAATCGAACTCCTAACACTAAGGCCTCGGCCACGCACGGTCCGTGTGTCGTCGGACGCAAAGAATAGCACCAACCCATCTCATCATCTTCCCGTGGGTGACTGAAAAGGCGACTAAGGAAGTTTAAGACCCGCGCGGTGGCGAGTAAACCATCACTAGGATTCCCAAAGAGGGTTGGTGTCAGGCAGGCGGCCGGCCGTAAATACTTTGTCAAACCTTAGCAAAAATTAACGTGGAAGATACGGACATTTTGCGCCGACCTCAAGTTCCATCATGGGACCAGGGCAGGAACACGAAGAAGAAGAACAAGGCCTCGGCTACGAGCACGAGCGTATTGTCTTGCCTCCCCCGCCCGATCCTTTAAATGCCACTACACATTTAAATGAACACTAAACCTGCACACTCGCTCAGGCCCAAGACACCGTACTCGTAGAACAAGGGCACGACGAGCCGGTTCACACGCGCTCTATACCAGGTACAGACATGTAACTGGGCGCCATAACCTGATCGACCAGAGTCGAAGTCTTGGCCTTTAAAGGCGCCCTCGTGTTGTTCCGCTCCCAATTCGATCCGAACCCCTCGGACAATCTAGTAGGGAAAGGGGACATGCTTGCATGATGCCATTACCTCTAGACACACTCTGACAGTATTTCGATCGCACGGCGTGAGGGGGGAACCCTTAAGTTTCTCGCCGCCCCTCAAAAAAAAAAGTCCGATGATGCTGAAAAAGGCCGCTATAGGCCATCAGCAAACTCTTAAGAGAAAAGGTCTTGTCTTGTGACGCGACAAGTACAACTCAAATAATAATGCGTATAATAATATTACTTAATTTAATTAATAAATACATAATTTTAACACATTAACCCTCATTTATACCAAATTATCAAGTAATACCCTCAAAGTTGCAAAAAACAAAGTGTTTTCTTTGAAAAAGTTCCGGAATCTAGTGACAGATGCACCCAGAACACTTGGCCATCAGCCACCAAGGCCATGCTTCTACTATGCGTTTTTAATATGACACGATATGTGCGGAACAAGATCAATATATATACGATAGCAAAGCTATGACTGGGCTTGGTTGCACGAGGCGAGGCTTATCTAAGTGGTTGCCAGTGTCACTAATCAAATGATAACAGTGTTAGTAATGCGAAGCGCTTATCGCGAGAGTAGACAAACATTTCAACACTAAATTCATTGCAAATGATTTGCGAAAAGTCGAGTCAACCACAAGACAATGCATCTATTTATTAACTAACCAATTCAACGACAAAGTCTGAAATATAGGAAAACTCATGTTGCTGACTAATCACGCCAATAATAACAGGTATATCTGTTAGAGGTCTGTTGAGGAGCTCGATGGCACGAGGAGAGCTCGATGGCGCAGTGGTTAACGCACCCGGTCTGCGATTGCTGACGTTAAGCAACTTTCGCGAAGGCCGGTCGACTCGGAAACTGAACTTCGACAAACGTTTATTCGACATTACGCTACTCCCGACAATACGTTATACCGACATGATTTCACTCAGACACTACGCTACTCCGACAATATGTTATACCGACATGACATTACTTGTCGGAGTAGCGTAGTGTCTAAGTAATGTCATGTCGGCTAAACATATTGTCGGAGTACCGTAATGTCGAATAAACGTTTGTCGAAATTCAGTTTTCGAGTCGTCCCGGCTGCATTAGCAGTCGTTAATAACCAATAGGCACTGGGCCCGCGTGGTGGTTTATGGCTACTCTGTTTAATCTTAACAATTACATCGAAGTGACAGTAAAACATTAAAGTGTATAATTAACGGAAAACGGGTTCTCCCTTTTTTATTATTACATTCGCGGTAGGTATGTTCTTTTTACAAGCTTTTATTTCACCTGTCCCGATGTTTGTTTGTTTGTCTGTAATCAAATATGCAAAGTTAAATTTGATCCACGTCCCGGTTACCGATTGAGCTGAAATTTTGCATGCATGTGTTAATCGGATGACAATGCAAAATTATTATGACATGGAGCTGATCTGATGATGGAACCGGAAGGTGACTATAGGAACACGGTAGTTAAACGACACAACCCCTCGAGTTTGGACTCGTTTATCCGTCTTGACGAGTGCTTTGGTGCTAGATGGTAACCAGGGTCTGATGATGGAGCAGGAAGATGGCCATAGTAAATCGGTAATTAAACGACACAACCCTATCGAGTTTGGGCTCGTATGATTCGTCTTGATGAGTACTTTGGTGCTAGATGGTAACCAGGGTCTGATGATGGAGTTGGAAGATGGCTATAGGAACTCGGTAGTTACATAAATGACACAAACCCATCGAGTTTGGGCTTGTATGATTCGTCTTGACAGGTACTTAGTTTCTAGATATGTCATATCGTTAACGTTGCGTCTCAGGGTACCAAAACGAACTCTGTTGTACTGAAGCCCTTATCTTCCTACAAAAATATACTAAAAAGTTAAAAATAAAATGAAAAGAAAAAATACTTTTATAAACAAGCTTTTTATTACTTTAGAATAAATATTATTAACAGGATTATTGCCATGTTTTTTTGTTGTGTTTGAGTATCAATGTTTATGTTATAACTTGTGTTTTTGTTATTATTAAACATATCTGAACATTGACTTTTATTAAAGCCCTGTGGTGATTTCGGCACGGTTGCATGCCGTTAATAATATTTATTCTAATGTAAGTGACCATGATAGTTTAAAAAGTTATTTTTTATTACTTGTTAATAAAAAAAGAACTAAAAAGTTAAAAATAATTTAAAGCTGATAATAAGGATTTTTTTTATAAGTAAATAAAAGTGTGTTAAATTTTGATGGAATATTAAAGAACATTTAGTATATTGCACCTTCAATATTTTTCTTTAATAAATTTAAAAATCATCAATACATTTAATACAATCAAATAATTATAATAATTAAATATTTTAATCTAAAACCTTAATCTAAAAGACCACCACGAGCCACCCCCGGCTCAAAGGTTCCCATGATACCGGCAGCGTTGCCACGTTGTATTGCCAGGGAGTCTCTGGACCAGGTATGACCCTCAGCGGAGATCGTACCCATACATATACAAGAACTAAACAAGAAATAAACAATTTTCGACTGCGTGTACGCCTCTCAGGCGTAGATAAGGCTTCTAGGGTTAAGGCTGTAGTCAATAAGTAACCGATATTTTCGCTTGGCAAAGCCACACCGGAGCCGTCCTCACAGAATAATTTAATTTAGGCATCGACAAGCAAGATCGTAGAAGGGTTAAAGCCACGTGTGGTGGCAACCGCTCCAAATGACTACGACTTGACAATAGTTCCTAATTCTTGGCGGACAGGACATCAGGTATTGCCTCCAAAAAGACTGGAGCACCCAAAATTTCAAAACTTGCTTTGTCCAGAGTTTTAATAATATTTTGTATAGTGGCCGACGGATTGGCGTTACAACTAAAATGTTCACACTTCTTCATATTGATATTGAGACCGTTTTCTTTTGTATTCACAATGTAACACGCTTTTATTTACTTATAAAAATCTTCTATTCTTATTATTAGGTTTAAATTATTTTTAACTTTTTGTTCTTTTTTTATGAACAAGTAATAAAAGCTTGTTTTTAAAAAGTATTTTTTTCTTTAATCTTTTATCTGTATAATTGCCTTATTACTTGATGTTGATATGGCATGGCGTGACTTGCCATAACGCAAACTATCACTTCAGTTACAAGTTTAATTTCATGATTTTAGTAAATTGACAAACCATTCGTGATTATGAATGAACAAATAACTTATGCTTTAGCATTATTAAAAAGAACTAATTGTTTTTTTTCTACTTTTAAAACTAATGATTACTTAATGATAAAAACGCTCGTCTAGATATAAAGTTGCCAAGACTTTTATTATTTATTTAAAAATCAAATACCTGCTGCACTTACAGCAACGCCATTTAATTTAATTATAATTTAAAATTCAGTAATCAAAAATTAAAAAAAATATTTTAAGCAAAAATTAAAAAAAACTATATTTTCATATCAGTCAATGTTTCCACACATGTAGTGCCTACCTAGACTGTACTGTATATGACTGTGTGGCAATTCCGAGTAATGGGGGCGCCCCGATACTCTAGCTGCCGGTTGACAAACAAAACAGCGAGGGACAATCTAATAAAACTCACATCGTCGTGATTGGCCAATCCTCTCCCCCTACACACACGGTATCCCAATCAGCTAACGACTGCATCGACTACTTCGCTGTACCACGCTGCACATAGCTCAAGTAGCCATCGCTAATCTTGCAGCAACGAATGTTAACGACGCTATGTATGACGAAGATAGACGATGAGTTGATTATTACAAGTGTCGTGGTAGATATCGTGATTAGGGTCGATCGTAGCCGGTGCTCTTCGGATATTCGCGTTATGCTGATAGGTAAAGCTGATAGCTAAGTCACGAAATAAGGAGACTGCAGGGTGCCTAGTGTGAGTTTCGTTCGCTATTCTATCACGTTAACGAAAACGAGAATTTGTATGGCAAAATTGTAACTTTTCTCGCATGTCGCCAAGAGGCGCTGCTTCAATGCCATACTAATTTTCGTTTTCGTAAAAGTAATCGAATGAATACGGATAGTAAACAAAACTTACACTAGGCACTCTGAAAGTAAGCTTAAATGAACGTGCTCGAGCAACACACACATAGACCCTCTCACGGACACGAATCTAAGAACAGTTTGACAGTCCGAACACGAATCTAAGAACAGTTCGGAACAGTCCGAACACGAATCTAAGAATAGTTTGGAACAGTCCGAACACGAATCTAAGAACAGTTCGGAACAGTCCGAACACGAATCTAGTAACAGTTTGGAACAGTCCGAACACGAATCTAAGAACAGTGTGGGACAGTCCAAACACGAATCTAAGAACAGTTCGGAACAGTCCGAACACGAATCTAAGAACAGTTCGAAACAGTCCGAACACGAATCTAAGAACAGTTCGGAACAGTCCGAACACGAATCTAGTGACAGTTTGGAACAGTCCGAACACGAATCTAGTAACAGTTTGGAACAGTCCGAACACGAATCTAAGAACAGTTTGGAACAGTCCGAACACGAATCTGAGAACAGTTTAGAACAGTCCGAACACGTATCTGAGAACAGTTTGGAACAGTTCGAACACGTATCTAAGAACAGTTTGGAACAGTCCGACCGAACACGAATCTGAGAACAGTTTGGAACAGTCCGAACACGTATCTAAGAACAGTTTGGAACAGTCCGACCGAACACGAATCTAAGAACAGTTTGAAACAGTTCGAGCGCAGCTGTTGCGATTCCGTGCCCGTGAGAGATTTGTCTTATGTCTATGTGTGCTTTTTTTTTGGAGAGTTTGCTGATTGCCTCAGACGGCATTTTCAGTTTTTATTTTCATAAAATTCTATTAAATATGCTTTTTGGCAAAGCTTTTCTTTAATGGTGATTTTAAACTTATTAATATCAAGTTTTTGAATAATACTTGGAACTTTATTGTAAAAACGTACACACGGCCTCTAAATGAATTATTTACTTTGTGGAGCCTAGTATAAGGTACTGCTATTTTGTTTTTATTTCTATTGTTTACATTGTGAATATCACCGTTTTTAGAAAAAGTTTCAATATTTTTATAAACATACATTAGGTTCTCGTGCATTGCGCAGGTATATGAACCATTTTTTCTAAGGCCGCTATTACACTATCTTAGATCTATGATCATAATAGTAGAAACATAATGTCATATTTGCACGTATAGCGTGTAACATTTGACAGTTCTGACATCATAATGTGTTATTTAATCTGTGGTCCCTAGACGGTAATGCAGCATTAGATGCTTGATAAAGCAACAAACCGTTTATTTTATCATATCAATACGAACGAACAGCATTCAATCTAGGTACTGGTGTGTTCTGAAAAAATTAGTACCCCACGCACATATATAAACAGAAAATAGATAAAACTAGACTAACTTAAGACCTTAAAAGCAGAACACCCACTGCTTGGAATGAAAGGCGATGGATGAATGAGAAGTATGTGGAATAGAAGTACGAGAAGCATAAAAGACAGAACTGGAATGAAAGAGGATTGCCATGCTGAAAAATAAAAGCTATGAATGACACGTATGCATGATCGTCTGTCATGTCATGCACGTTGACGTAAATGCATGTGTTTTATGTTTTTAAACGTTTAGGGTTGTACCTACATGTATCATGCCGCCGCTTGTTAACGGCTGTTTTTTACTGGACACCGAGCCAGTGCGCTATGTTTATCTTTTTCTGAACCCCTCGATAGTAATGACAGTCGTATGGTACGGGCCCGGTATCCGGTAAAAAAAACGGGTAACAAGAGGTCTAAACTTGTATTGTAGACTTTCGAGTCCATACGTAACATACATAATTCCATACATATCCGACTACTTTTTTCGCGACAACTGTCGCATTACAATACTGTAATGCGATTTAATATATTTTCCACATCATATTGAATTATTGACACATAAACATAAGCCAACTCGTTATTTTAATATAACTACAGATGAATCGATTATATTTTGATAAATCGATTTGCTTGCTACAAAATGGCAACACCGAGGAGACAACTACATCGACAACTCGACATGTCAAAAAAAATCAAATTAAATGGAAGTGAATTTAATTACTAAATAATATAGGGATTTCTCATCGGAGAAGTTAAGGTAAATTATTTAACAGGGTTTTATGAAAATAAAATAATAATAATAATAATGATTTTTGATATATCATTGTACAAAATTATTTGTAGCGATATTAAAGCCCATACTACGATGGGCATTCTCCTCTGACATCCAATTTAAAGCTATAAATCAATTGCCACATGTATGTCAGAGCATCACTAGAGAAAGGCTTAACCGATTTGGCTAACTAATTGTTTGTTAAATTCGTAATTGACAGGACAAGGTACCTACTTTGTCCTGTCAATTAAGAAAAAAAACAAAAAAAAAAGTATAATACCAATACGATACCAAAATTTAAAGTATAAGGAAATTCAAGGATTTTTTAAAATTTAAATATGGCTTGGATATAATTTTTATTTTGAATGTTATACTGTAATGAATTGTAATGAACAGTATTTTGTAATAACTCTCTCACAAAAAAAAACTCGTGGATGGAGCGCAGCGTGGATCCGAGGTACACGTTGATCAGCTGCGCGGGGAACAGCCCCAACAGCATCGGGTGTGCGCACATACCTGGAACGCGAACACGATGTAGCCGGTGACGTGCGAGTCGTCCAGCACCTCATGGATGGAGCGCAGCGTGGAGCCGAGGTACACGTTGATCAGCTGCGCGGGGAACAGCCCCAGCAGTGTTGCCAGGTGGTAGCCGCAGCCGCGCACGTCGCTCACCTACCAAACAAAATTATCATCATCATCAGCTCATTTTATGTCCTCAGTGCTGGGATCTTGCGATCCTTCCCTCTGGATGAAGAGGGAGAACGGGCTATAAACCACCACGCAGGCCCAGTGCTGATTGGTGGTTGTTATTAACGACTGCTAATGCAGCCGAGACTTTACGTGCTTTACGTGCCTTTCGAAGCAATCAACAAGGTGATATATTTTTGGTGACCCATCCGATGGACGGGCTCAGCGGAAAATCAAACAACAAAAAAAATATCATCATTAAACTATCATAATTAATCTATAAGCTCTGAGCAGTACTGCCCATGTGTGCGTGCAGTAGCATACAGGGAGGGAAGGACAGTTGGGGCACTTTGGTCACAGTGTTATTAGAACACCTGTGTTTAAATAAATGTAATAAGCATGCAAAATTCGAAGTTGAATTAATTTTTATTTATCGCAGAAAAAGTAAGAATTGTAAATTCATTTTGTTTTATACTTGAGAGTAGGTAATTGACAATAACGCTTAAGGTTAAAACGCACTTCACACAGATCCTTAGTGCTGAAGACCTGAGATGGTGGCAACTATTCAGGCGGGCTTACAATAAAACCTACCACCAACCAAATCCAGAACACTTATACGGTCCATCCGCTAGAATTTGATCCCGGGAGTCCGGGACCCCTGGGTCTGAGACTGACGGTTTATCCACTACTCGTATACCACATATACATAGTTTACCCGCTATACTATACCACAGGGACAGTTAAATATAAATGTCTACGTCCACTATAACAACAATTTAAGGTTATTTATAGTTTAAAACATTCAAGCTTTAACATATAGGTAGATTCAATCTCTCCATGGAATAATTTATTTCTATAAGACCTCATTTGACTATGGCTAAAGGTTAAGGCCACGCACGCTCTTTATTTAGATTCGTAGGAAAGATAAAAAAATACTACCCGGGCAACGAATTAACTTTTTAAAAGGCCTATTAGCTGTAAACAAAGCGAGTTCAGAATTCTTGATAACATTGTTGGTTTAAACCAATCATTACATTATGTAATGCTTCACAAAGCTTATCTTAATACATGACGGGAAACAACGCATTTATGAAATAGGAAAATCCCAGCTTCATATCGAGACTGATGTGTCGTTACATGCTCTTTAGATCACTGCACTTGACTGCAACGTATCGCCGAATGAAAGTATACAACGTGTAACAGAAAGGTGAAGTAAAAATTAAAAGATCCAAAGTGGATCTTGTAGGCTACTATTGACGCAAACTCAATCTCAATACAATTCCAATGCGATTAATATGTATCGATATTGGGATAAGTTTCGCAATTGCGGAACGCCCCATCTCGATAATAATTTGTTCACTCAATTTCCACGCAATTTAATTCCAATGTGGCGCTAATATAGCTTTTAAGAGTGCCATTTGAATTTTTTAGATTTGTGACTGGAAATTGATTATTGCAATTGTGTTTCAAGAGTAACCTTACTGATCTAGATTTTGTATGCAGAGTTACTAAGACATAGGTAATTATTAACTTTTATTTGTCATGTAAATATTTAATTTACAATAAATTAAATATTTACATTAGGAAAGTCATGCGCGTCAGGCGCGCATAAGCAAGCAGCAGTGATCATAAATGTAAGTACACAAAGGTTACTAAACCACTAGGGCTGTGACTTGTTTATTTTGATGTTACGTCACAATATAAATATTTAATAAAAAAATTGCATAACAAATTAAAGTTAATAATGAAGTCATAGTAACTCTGCATACGAGATATAGATCGGATACACTTCGGATCTTTTCATTTTTACCACACCTTTCTGTTACACGTTGTATTTAAAAGCGCTGTTTTTAGGTCATGTTTATGTTCGAACAGCTGTAGGTATTTAACATTGAGCAATTGAGGAAAGCAAATTGGAAATTGGATTGAAACACATGCAAAATTCATTTTCGAGCGAACAGCAAGGGCAGTAGTCTGGTTGAACACTTCTCTTGATGAAACTAGTAGGGTAGGGGACGGGGACACGCTTGCGTGATGCCATCCCCTCTAGAAACCCTCTGAGGTTTCGATCACACGGCTTAAGGAACCCTTTCAAGTTTCTCGCCGCTCACAGAACGTCCGGTTACGCCGTAAAGGTCATAGGCGGCGAAGAGCAGGGAATGTCTTTCTAAAAAACTTTTCTTGGCCGACAAAAATGTGGAAACAAAACTGCGTTTCGTTATCAAAACTTTCCTAGTAAGTAATTGTTGCTTGGCGAATACAAACTGGATCGACAGAACAATAGTTCCATGCTGTGCGAAGCTTAAATGTCAAACGGAGTCCAGAGAGTAGGCAGAATTTAAAAACATTTCATGTCGCCACGGTGGTCAAGTGGTAAAGCGCTCTGCTCGATACCCGTTCAATTTCCAGTTCGGACAGTGTGATTCGGATTTTTCGATGCATAGCCCGGGTTTGTAATCACCAAACCGCATTTGGCAAGCGTTGTGATAATGCCATTACCCATCAATTGTAGAGATGACTTGATTCCAATGATGGAGGATTAATTTTTACTTTTCAGCTCGCCTCACCTAACCGTATCTACCTGCCTACGGAACAGAAGGTTGGCATCGCGTGTTAGTTAAAAATAAAAGACCTCACTTCAAGTGGAATAACTAAGCGTTACATAGCTGGAAAATTAAAGCTGTAACTAGCTATTTGTTATCCTGGTAGATCAAACGCATTTATTATTCGCGATGATATTTTTAACCTTTAGGTGGTCATGCATGTCGTTTGTCACGAACGCCTATAGTTTGAGTTTTGTTTACTATCCGTATTCATTCGATTCATCATCATCATCATCAGCTCATTTGATGTCCCCACTGCTGGGGCACGAGCCTTCCCTATGGATGGATAGGGAGAACGGGCCATAAACCACCACGCGGGCCCAGTGCGGATTGGCGGTTGTTAACGACTGCTAATGCAGCCAGTACCAACGGCTTTACGTGCCTTCCAAAGCACGGAGGAGCTCGAGTTGATAAATTTTTGGTCACCCATCCGATGACCGGCCTTTGCGAAAGTTGCTTAACCTCAGCACTCGCAGACCGGGCGCGTTAACCACTGCGCCATCGAGCTCCTCATTCATTCGATTACGTTTACGAAAACGAAAATTTGTATGGCAAAATTATAACTCTTCTCGTATGTCGCCAGGAGGCGCTGCTTCAATGCCTTACATTTCGTGATCGAATGTCAATTGAAACTCTTACTAGGCCCCCAGTATTTATTTATTTTTTCTATCGAAAACAACGAATGGATAGAATTATAGTACTCCTATATTTAAGGCTTAGGAGAGGCAGGTTCCAGGTCCTAAGACCAGCGAGGAAGCGTTGCCTTCATCACATTTGATAATATGCGACGATAATGTCGAAGATCAAAACTTTATCCGGTACCCCTCACTTGCTGTAAACTGGCTAATTCATCTGTAACTGGCGGAACAGAAACATTATTAGTCTGGCGTCAGACAAGGATAAGGTGGTGGTAGCTACTTGGTCCAAGGTATAAAGGAATCTAGCACGTTACTGTAAGTAGCAGACATTTTCAATCTTATCGAGAAACAGCGTCTGAACTCTGAGGAGGCTTATAGTTGGCTTTCTTCCATATAGCCAGTTCATCCCTCCCTATAAATCACTGGCCAACCAGGATTTACGAACACTTTTTGTTGGCAGAGTGCACTGCACCATCCTATTTGACCGCTCAACTTGCAAATTGTAATAAGAAAAGATTTTGAATGTGTGATCAGCAACTAATACTAAATGGCTGCATGATAGAAATATGTAGAATTTGTCAGTCTTCAGTAAAGAGCTGATCCAAAATAATTGGAACCAGGTCAGCAGAGATTGGAATAGGTATAAAGATATGCATAAATCAGCAATTTTAGTTTTAATGATGATGTCCTAGTTATACCTAGCTCAAACTCAGAATACTTAATAGTACCTACTCTAAGTCGTGACTTGACAACCTCCATGATTATGTTAGTAGGAGCCGGACTGGACATAAAGGAAAACATGCTTACCCGAGCACGTTTGATAGAGATTTTAATAATATAAAGGTTGACCTTTCGGACTTTGTTTAACTTTTACACTCGCTATTTCTGTCAGTACCGCCACTGGCGGTGAAGGTCGGTGGCATGGCGCCACGGTCACACGTTCTTTGCTAAGATCGCAAAAGTCAAGCTTTATCTTGAAGGAGGCATCTGGATGGGCAACCAAAACATTATTCTTGATTTTCTTCCGTGCTTCGGCACGTGATGTCTTACTTAGGTTCCTGCTGTTTTTAGATAATCGTTGACATTATCAGACTACTTATAAACATTCCAGTTCTGGGCTTAACTCTATCAGAATAGCACATGGGAGATGGGCCATAATGTACCACTCCGACTCAACGCGGCAATTAACAACCACTAGGTATTTTACAACCACTGGAATATAGGTTTAGCATTGCCTCACGTAGGATGGAAGGGCTCGAAACGGCTTTAATTTGAACATCCATTCGGTAATTCAGCAATGCGAAACAAGAAGGTTCTCTTTAGCACATTTACTGCTACAAAACCCAGACACCATTCAATTGTTTGTCTGTTAAATGGCGCTAAGGTGGTTTCCCACCACTCTAATCACTTTTTATAACGAATGCAAATGACTGTCTGGCCTGCCTGTCATGTCTTACAGGAAACATCATAATACATACGTGTTTATGCAAATGTCGGTGCCGCTAACGTCTCCGCCTTCCGATATTCTAAACGTTACGTAAAGTTTCAGGGCATATTTTCGCGTACAGATATAAAATCGGCTTTGCTTATTTATCAGTTTATATTTAGTCCTGACGGCCGGAGCGGTGCGTGTTTTCTGACGGGATGCAAATCATCGTAAAGCAAACATTTTATTAGTAAACTTGAGACGATGTACCGAACGATTTGGCATCAAAGGTATTTCGTGGTGATCACAAATAGTACAAACACTGAGACTCACGATGCGAATTATGAGCAACAAACGAGAAAAAAGTACTTGTAAAATTGTAAATTGAATAAGGTTTACACAGTTTGTAGACTAAACAATAAGGCAGTCAATCTTGATACAACTGGTGTTCAAAGACAAAGACAAAATTTCTTTATTGAAAACTTGGTAGATATATTGTTTTCTAAGTTTACGCGAACACTACACATTGAAATGAAGCAATTTGTACGGATCTACTCGCGTTTAGTTTACACATTACTTTTAATTAATGTTTATCCTGACGTTTCGATACCCTTTGCAGGGTCCGTGGTCACAGGTAAACTGAAAGTACCACTTCGTCACAGAAAACGCAATAAACCAACCACAGTCGAGCGCCAACCTGCTGTACTTCCATATACCTATGAAAGGTGTCACTGACAATATTGGACATATCTTAAAGCGAGCTTCAATCAACGCTTATTTCAAGCCGCCGAAGAAGATCAGCCAATTTTTACGACCTGTCAAGTGCAACATGGGGTATGTTGCACTTTGACTTTAAGATGCATGCGTGTACAAACTCGGGCATTACATCGGGCAAACAAAGAGAAGTGTAGGTACCCGCTTTAAAGAACATACAGCCGTCGTCAAGCATAGGTGCGAAAATAAGTCTATGCCCTAGAGGGGTCCAACCATTACATCAGATTTGATAAACCTGAAATACTCGCTAGAGAACAACGATTCATTCCTAGGATGATACGCGAGGCTATTGAGATTAAAAAACATCCTAATTTCAATAGAGAAGATGGTTGGAATCTACTAAAGCCTGGGATCCCATCATACAAAATTTTAAATCCCAGCCCCAACACCCAACTGCCAGACCAAAAGATACTGAAAGCTCAGATACACCGTTTTCGATATCCCGACATTAGTTAAAGCAACGTCCGATTTTAAGTTTGTAACACAAAGATGCTCTCCAAAGCAACGTGGAAAATTATGATCAAATTTTCGGTCACCCATCCGAATACTATCCACTCCACACCTTCGTAGGCGTATCGCAAACGATTGCGCAAAGACCTAATGACTGCGGAACCAAAACAATAAACAACTGCTTGGATCATCAAGAATCCAATTTATAAACTTAAACAAAAATTATCAATATTTGGTAGCATTCTTTTATCTCTGACATTTTATCACAAGATTGATTGATTTTATTATGTAATTGCATTAAGTGCAGATGATTAATTTCAAACGACATGGTTATAGAAGCAGTTGCACATGTATGCTTTACGACATCTATATATATCTACACGTCTAATCTAAGTATCAGCTCATTTATTGTCCCCACTGCTGGGGCACGAGCCTTCCTTATGGATGGATAGGGAGAACGGGCCATAAACCACCACGCGGGCCCAGTGCGGATTGGTGGAGCCGGGACCAACGTCTTTACATGACTTTACGAGCTTCTCGGTGCCTAATGTGACTTTTATTTACTATCCGTATTCATTCGATTACGTTTACGAAAACGAAAATTAGTATGGCATTGAAGCAGTGCCTCCTGGCGACATACGAGAAGAGGAGTTAAAATTTTGCGATTCAAATTATTTTCATACGAATTCTGTGATCACACGGCAGCGTAACGCGCACTAGGCACCCTTGTCGAGCTCTTCGTCGAGCTCCTCGATGAGTAAAGATGTCAATGCCACGTCAATGTTGTTAGACTTACGATAGTTACTGAAATGGGTAGGTAAGGTTGAGTAGGTAATCTTGGCTGGGACTGCAATGGAAATGCAAGCGTGAAGCAATAAAAACTACGAACGCAACATAACTACCTGCCCACCTACCTATTGTTTTAAACAATTTCTTATTTGAACGTTGCTCACGAATGGGCGATAAATCGCGCTACGATACGATAGGTACGGCATAAAAAAGAAAAAGAAAATTTAATTTATACCTGTACCTACGTTTTGTCTGGAATTAATTATTGTTGTTATCAAATCCCTATTGATTTCAAAGTCAAAGTCAAATAATTTATTCAATATAAGCTTATTATTATCTCCTTTATTTATTTTCTTTTTAAAACTAGATTTTTACAATATTTTAATATAAAAACAATAAAACATTATAAAAACCTAATCCTAGAGTACCACCAGCAGCGGGGCAGGGCCCAAGCTATTATTATTATATCAGCCATAACTGTCCCACTCCTGGGCACAGGCCTCTCCACTTTTTCCACACCTTCAAATAATAACGAAAAAAATAAAAAAATAATTAAGTCTACATACACTACTGAATCTACCACTTTGATGATTTGATGCAAGCAACTCTTAAAAGGAGAGACTGAAATAGCTAATAATATTCCTCTCTAAGTTACAGAGAAATTAAATTATCTTCCTGTTCGAAATGTCAACGTGAATAGGTTTAGATATACCTAAAATATGGTTGCCACCCGCACTTTAAAATAAAGTATTGCACTTTACATATTTGTAAACGTTTTATACTTTATGTGCCTTACGAATAAACAGAGAATAAGCTTCGAATACACTCGTGGACAAATAATACGGGTCAGCGACAAAATGTATCTTGTAAATTAATAATGTTACAATGCATGAAAATAACTTTATATTAAAGAGAGTTTTAATATCGTATGACATAAAACCTTAAATGTTAAGGTACAACGTATTTAGAAAAAAATAAATAAATTTGGTAATAAATTCAAATCACGCGTATTCCACTTTTGCTTATCTGTCAAATCAAAATGATAAAAGGCAGTCATCATCGTCTTTCACGGTCATTATTGAATTACTATCATGTCGCTAACGCCAGAAGAATGTACACGTATCGTCACTATGCCAGAAGAAGGCCGAAGTCAGAGAAGTACAGCGAGAGGGAGTTTCACCCGAGTTCTTTCCGTAATAACACTTGTTGTGAGACTCCATTTTAATTTCTATCTACCTTACAATTGTACCCTTACTACTAATAATAAAAAATACTTGAAATTGGCTAAATACTAAACGCGAAGCCATTAATTAATAGCGCTGCAGGAGACGTGGTTGTTGCCGAGTGATCTATCATACTTGAATAGTATTAGTGAGGAGTTTGGCTGCACGGGTACTTCGGCGGTGGACATGACGGCAGGGATGCTGTGCGGGCGTCCATACGGCGGCGTAGCGATTCTCTGGCGACACACTGCGTTTTCCAACGTTACAGTGCTTTCGTGTGATAACCCGCGTATATGTGCCGTAAAATTAGTGTTACGTGAAAAGGCAATTTTGGTGATTAGTGTGTATATGCCTACGGATAAGGCTGTGAACCTGGTGGATTTTACGGACACGCTCGGTTCGGTAAGCGCTATCATAGATTCTAGTAATATTGAGTGCGTTTATGTTCTGGGTGATTTTAATGCGCATCCCACGGAACAGTTTTATAATGAACTATCATTGTTTTGTGAGGATCGTGAGTGGACTTGTATTGATGTAGATATGTTGAAGGGGAATAACTGTTTTACGTTTGTAAGTGAGGCTAACGGATCGAAAAGATGGCTTGACCATTGTTTGGTTTCTAAAGCCGCCTTGCAATCTGTGTGTTGTGTATACGTTCGGTATGATGTACAGTGGTCGGACCACTTCCCTCTAATAGTTGAGTGTAAACTAGACGTAGTCTCACGTGAGAAATATGAGTTGAAATCTGCACCTGATGATGTATTATGGGGCGAGAGAAATGAAGAAAATGTAAAGCTATATTGTAATGAATGTAATTCACACCTTAAACACATTGATTTCCCAGTAGAGTTTCAAAAATGTGCAGACCAAACCTGTAATACTTTACAACATAGGCTAGTTATTGATAAGTTTTACAATGACATTGTGTGTGTTTTGAGGAAGGCGGCAGTAGATACTAAAGTGAATAAATATAATAAGCGTAAGAAAAAGAAACCTGTGATGGGTTGGAGTGCGCACGTCGGCGAGGCACACAGGAGGGCTAAACAAAAATTTCATCTTTGGTGTTGGTACGGTAAACCAAATTCGGGTACCACTTTCATTGAAATGTGCGAGGCTAGGAAAAAATTTAAAAGTCGTTTAAAATGGTGTCAAAACCATCAAGAACAAATAAAGATGGACATTCTGGCTTCGCATCACTCGAGAAATGATTTTCGATCATTCTGGAAGGGCACAAATAAATTAAATACTAAGCCAGCCATTCCTGTGTGTGTCGGCGGCGTAAGTGGTGCCAAAAATATTGCTGATATGTTTCGAGAACAGTTTATTGTTAAATCACTGCTAGGGCCGTCGCAGTCGGTGCTCAATGTTGAGACTGGTAAGGAGCTGGGCTTTAGATTTACTGCCAAGGAACTGAGTTTGGTAATAAGATCAATGACAAGAGGTAAGTCTCCGGGCCATGATAGTCTTAGCATTGAGCATCTACGTCATGCGGGGCCACACTTGCCGAGACTGTTGGCTATGCTCTTTAACTTTTGCTTGAGCCACTCATACATGCCCGATGAGATGATTGAAACGGTGGTAATACCTATAGTCAAAAATAGGACCGCCGATCAGTCGGACAAAAACAACTATAGACCCATTTCTCTAGCTACAGTTATCTCAAAGGTGTTTGACAGCGTGCTTGACACACAGCTGAAGCAATACACTCAACCTCATGATAATCAATTTGGCTTTAGAGCAGGTTTATCGACGGAGAGTGCGGTGCTGGCTGTTAAGCATGTGGTCAATTATTATACTGAACGTGACACGTCTGTTCACGCATGCTTCCTTGACCTGTCGAGAGCTTTTGATTTGGTCTCCTATGACGTTATGTGGAAAAAGCTCGAAAATACTAACTTACCTCCAGAACTCATTGACATCTGCAAGTACTGGTACGGGAATCAGAGGAATAGCGTTCGATGGGCAGGTGTCATGTCTCAATCATACGGGTTGGAGTGTGGAGTGAGGCAGGGGGGATTGTCCTCGCCCGCTTTATTTAACCTGTATGTAAACGAACTAATTGTCGCGCTCAGCAGCACTCGTGTCGGTTGTCACATAGATGGAATTAATGTCAACAATATAAGCTACGCGGATGACATGGTGCTGTTGAGTGCGTCCGTGTGTGGCTTAAGAAGGCTCGTCGCTGTCTGTGAATCCTATGCTGTGCGTCATGGACTAAAATATAATTCGTCTAAAAGTGAAATCATGGTCTTTGCGGCCAGAGGTAAAAGTACAATGAACTTTCCTGAAGTTAAGCTTAATGGTGCAGCTTTGCGAAGAGTACACCAATTTAAGTACCTAGGACACCTATTGACCTCTGGCCTCAGGGATGATGACGACATAGAGAGGGAACGGAGGGCGCTCGCGGTGAGGGCAAACATGATAGCCCGTAGGTTTGCTCGCTGTTCTAAAGAAGTGAAAATTACACTCTTTAGATCGTACTGCACATCATTCTACACCTGCAGCCTATGGGCTGGTTATACCCAAAAATCCTATAGCAGGCTCCGGGTCCAATATAATAATGCGTTCAGGGTGCTGTTGGGGCTGCCGCGATTCTGTAGTGCGTCAGGGATGTTCGCTGAAAACCACGTAGATTGTTTCTATACTACAATGCGTAAGCGATGCGCGTCCCTGGTGCGAAGAGTCCGTGGCAGTGCCAACAGCATTCTGAGCATGATTGCGAGTAGGTTGGATTGTGTTTTTATCAATCACTGTGATGCAATCTCTCACGGAATTGCGCCATAGTGATTGTTACTATAGTTACGTAGTACTAACACTAGAATAAGTAAAATTGTTACTAAAAACAAAAAACTTTTTTGATGTAATGAAATAAACAATAATAATAATAATAATGATCAAATTTCCTATTTGCATTGTATATCATGAATTAATTGAATTGAATTGTTAATAATGAGTATTTTTATTTTTTATTTTATATTATATTATATTACTTATATGTATACTAACATAATTAATAAGTGCATATTGTTACTAACCATATGGATCTATGTTATCTGAATAAATGAATTTGAATTTGAATTGAATTAATTAAGATAACTAATTAATTACAGCGAGAGTAACAGGCGTGTCACTTTCTACGGTGCAATGAGTCGTGCAACGTTTCCGAGAAACTGGGCTCAGCATTAGAAGACCAGTAACCGGCAGACCGAGATGTACTACGGCTCGAGACTATCGATTTATTGTTACGACCATGCTCCAAAATCGACACCTCACGGCAGTTGAAGTAACAAATCAATTTCGAGAGACCCGAAGAGACGAAATGAGCAAGCGGACTGTTAGGCGGCGGCTTCGTGAAGTTAATTTGACCCCACATAGACCCGCAAATGGCCGAAAACTTGCAAGGGAACATCGAGTAGCAAGATTACGTTATGCCCGCGATCATGCTCGAAAACGAGAATTTGTATGGCAAAATGTTAATTCTTCTCGTATGCCGCCAGGAGGCGCTGCTTCAATGCCAAACTAATTTTTGTTTTCGTTAACGAAATCGGATGTCAAATGAAACTCACACTAGACACCCTGATGAATCTAGATTTAAGCTCTATCTATGCACAGGATGGGCGGCGAAGAGTTTACCGATGGCCAGGGGAACGTTTTATTCCAGCTTGTTTTGAGGAAAAAGTACCTTTCGGCGGTGGATCTGTTATGGTTTGGGCTGGAATCTCTTCAGAGAATCGCACGGTTAGTACTGATAGAAAATGGTACGCTAATTAGGCAATACGAAGTATTAATATGGCTTTAAAGTTCGTTTTTATGTGGTGTGTGAAGTAATCTTTTAATTTTTCAACGCAAAAATGTTATGATTTAGTTTCGATATGATTACATAAGAAACAAAATGATAACATTTTTTACCATATTTTTTTTAAATTATGTAATAAATAAACAAATAACGTTTCCACCATTTAGTGTCGTTATTATTAACTATGAAATTATCTACAACATACAGTTTCATTCATGCTGCTAGCTCTATTATTTTAAGGGATATTCCAATTTTTCGTACTGACCCGTATTATTTGTCTACGAGTGTAGTTATTTCGTGTCTTGTCTCTTTTACTCTAATTTGAAATGAAGTTTACATGACGGTAACAAAACACGGAATACCTATTCGCAGCTTATTTTCTGTTTATATTTTGTAAGACCATAAGATAGCAATCAAGTATGTGAAAATACTTTATTTGACCTATTTAGATTTTGAAGGTTTTATTCAATTGTGTATACTAAAAGAAACAAAAAGGTAGTATTTTTAAAGACATTCTTTGATAATAAATAATTGTTAGATACTGTCAGAAGTAACAAAAAATATATATAAAAAATTGCAGGTTAATATAATATAATACTTTGTTTTCAGATGTTGTACTAACTTACCTTGTAAAGTAAATGTATTCTATTTGCTTTAAAAAAGGTGGCAACCCTAACTAGGGTTGCCACCCGTACTTTAATATAGAATATTGTACTGTATATCATGTAGGCGTACTCTATAATCTATAACACTAATAGAGTATGCTAAAATACTCCTTTTTACACAATGTTTACTATACTAGTGCCAGTCACGTGTAATATTATGCAAACCCATTATCAGAACCAAAAAAGTCCAAAAAAGCTCTTGATCTATATAAATTTAGAGTTAGAATGTATGAACTCATGCAATTCTTTTAAAAACCATGCCAAATTGGTATGTGCTGCAAAATTTACAAAAACTCCTTTACCTTTTTAAAAATATAACATAAATAATACTCTTTTTTGAAAGTCCGTACTCTTTATTTACCTCCTTTAAAATCAGATATACTCTATTTGTTCTAATAAAAGTTGGCAACCCTAACCCTAACCAACAAAAGTAAAAGCGAGCGAGGGCGTAGAGGGAAACCTACACCTGTCTGAAACAATAGCAGTTTCCCAACTACAGTCGATGAGATTATAAATAGACCGTCCGTTTTGGTATTTCTTCGTCCATTGCAGATAATGTTTCCATATTTAATAATCCTTCAACAATCGGTTGACATTTAATGACAAAAACTGAGCTAAGTCGACTATGCTATCGTGGCTCAATCTAACTAGCCGAAATTAATCAACACTATCTACTTTTACTCTGTAATCCGGAGGAGCCATATTCAATGTCGACAACTACGTCATCAACATCCGATCTTAATATTTTTACAAATATTAAAGATCAGTTAAGAATTAGGCAAGCTATATTTATGATTATAGTTAATATCATCATCATCATCATCAGCTCATTTTTATGTCCCCACTGCTGGGGCACGAGCCTTAGATGGATAGGGAGAATGGGCCATAAACCCCCACGCGGGCCCAGTGCGGATTGGTGGTTGTTAACGACAGCTAATACAGCCGGGACCAACGGCTTTACGTGCCTTCCGAAGCACGGAGGAGCTCAAGATGATACACTTTTGGTCACCCATCCGACGACCGGCCTTTGCGAAAGTTGCTTAACCTCAGCACTCGCAGACCGGGCGCGTTATCCACTGCGCCATAGAGCTCCTCTAATTATATAATTTTACGCAAATGTTGTTGCGAACAAATTACAAATAGAATAGTTGGTAGTGCTACTGACCCGGGTGCGGGTTCGAACTCGGTCGTGGATTATTTTTTCTTTTGTTTTTTCGAATTGTAATTTGTTCGCAACAAAATTTGCGTAATCGACAACAGGTGGGTTACTCTTGAAACACAATTGCAATAATCAATTTCCAATCCCAAATCTAAAAAATTCAAATGGCACTCTTAAATGCGATAATAGCGCTACATTGGAATTAAATTGCGTGGAAATTGAGTGAACAAATTATTATCGAGATGGGGCGCGGCGTTCTGAAACTGCGAAACTTATCCCAATATCGATACATATTAATCGCATTGGAATTGTATTGAGATTGAGTTTGCGTCAAGAGTAGCCTACCTGGGGGTCGACCGCCTAACACTCTCGCTTTCGATCGCTTTGAAGGCGAGGCGAGGAGGAGGCGTCATCTTGTCATTTCGAAAGCAATATGAAAGCAATATCGAAAGCTATATGCTATAGCTTTCGATATTATTCGATATTACATTTCGATATTATATTAGAAAGCGAGGCGAGGGCCTCGCCTTCAAAGCGATCGAAAGCGAGAGTGTTAGGCGGTTGGGGGGCTGGTCTGAGAAGGCCTAAATTAGGGAAGAATGGAGTCTTGTTGTGTCGGAGGCCAAGATCCACTACGGGTCGCTGAGCCAGCGGAGTAAGTAAGTAAGTAAGTTGTTTTTTAACATACACTATACCTAGTTACCTATCCTATGTAAAGTTTTATTTCAATGCAATTCAGCCGTGTAAGAGACATAACAAAAATAAAATAGCGGATATATACTTTTGTCGTCGACTGTATATTATATCGGTACTTACACCTATTCAGACTTCACGAGTTCGATTTCCGCCGTATCAAGTTTGCACACTTTAAAAATAACCAGTTTTCGCCAAGGCTAGATAAAAATGTTACATAGACTCTTCAGAATGTTATGTAACAATAAGATTAATATAACAGTACAGTTTCTTATCAAAAAGGTTAACGATGATTTGGCTTTCGAAGTAGATAAAACTATGCCTTTCCAGGAAGTGTTGTGTCAAGAAATAAACATTAATATAAGTACTAATATTAAATAGCATAGGTTAATATAATTTGCAGATAAAGAGCTCTAGTGTGAGTTTCATTCGCCATTCGATCACGTTATCGAAATCGAGATTTTTATGGCCAATTACACGGATCACGTTATTTGTACGAGTGAGACCTATATATGGCAAAATTCTAACTCTCTTTGCTTTCCATTAGGAGGCGTTACTTCAATGTCACACTTTTCGTTTTCATTAAATTGATTAAATGGGAAGTTTACCCAAGTTCTTCCCGTAACAACACGTCGGCTGCCCCATTTCAAAACCTAGTAAGGACCTAAAAGCAAATTTTACAGGAGAGCGTATAAACGTAAAATAGGTCAGCCTTTGAAAAATATTTATCTTGGGTAAGAAAAAATCTATTGATTGTATAATATATAAAATACGAAACATGAAGTATTATTGATATATTGATTTATGTGTATATTACATATTTTAAACCCCTTACTAACTTTGAAAATTGAGATGCTGTGGTTTAGTACCCCTAAACACCTGTTTCAAAACATAGTAGGAGCTTTTACTAGGTTTTGCTATAGTTAATTTAGTATTATCCCAGTAATTCAAAGCTAGTAGTAACTGTATTTACTGTGTAAATAAAATAATAATGTAATCAGTAGGGAATGTAAATAAACTCACAATTTATTTAATAATATCTTTTAATTAAAACTACTAAATGCTGACATTATTGTCCTTCGTAAATCAATCAAAGCAAAAGACAATAAATATTAAAATTTCTCAAAAGAGCTATTCAGCTGCAAACATTTGCCCATCATTTGTCAAATCTATTGAAGAGTCATTGACGGATAAATTCATCCAAAATGATCTTCGTGATTCAGGCAATTTTTTCATTAGAAAGTACAATTCTTCGAGGGGTGCATCAAATCCGAAAAAATTAATCAAAGTTAGTTTAAAAAAGAAAAGATATTGAAAATTCAATTTAAATAAAAATAAAATATTTTACCTACACCTTGTATTATAATAAAGGTTTCTCGAGACAGTGAAAAATTCAACTTGTACAACAGAGTTTAAATTAAACTGTTTTAATGGTTCATTAGGACGTGCCGCTCTCTTTTTTTTTGGCCATTCATATCTGTCATTGATTTCAATAGTTTTAATGTTTTTCCTTGATAGCATCACCGTGTCTTTAAAATTCTTGAAATCGTAAATATTCGTATTGTTCGATTTCGGATTTTTAGATTAAATGTGTGCTTAAGTTTTCAAGGTTATCTATTAAAAAAGTCAGAGTAAGTACATACATATATCACGTTATTGCATGAGCGACAAGATTTTTTATAGATTCCTATAACCTTACCTTTTATCCGTCTCTGAATCATGTTTTTCATTCATATTTTCGATATTATATAATCTTTTTTGCACGGTAAAATTACATTTGGTGACTCATTTTAATAACTCCAAACACTGCGATGTGACGAAATGTATTTACTGCGGCGCCGAATGAACTAATGAAGCGCGAGTCTGCGTATGCCAGTTGTGACTTGCTATTGCGCTCCCCGTGTACCCACTTCCCTCTTCATTCCTGTTAAACTATTTCAAAAACCTAGTAAGGAGCACAAACCACATGAAAACCTAGCAAGTCTCAGAGACTTACTAGGTTTTGAAATGGTTAAAGTGCTTTGCTAGGTTTAAAAATGGTTATGAGGTGGTGAATGGTGCACTTACTAGGTATTGATGCTTCAATATCTATGTATATATCGTAGATTTCAATGCTGGTGTTTTTGTATTGTGTAGGGACTTATTATATTTGGAAGATTAATGCAAAAACCTATTTTTACAAAAAATGTTCCTTACTAGGTTTTGAAATGGGGCAGCCGACGTGTTGTGAGACTCCATTTTAATTTCTATCTACCGTACAATTGTACCCTTACCACTAATAATAAAAAATACTTGACATTGGCTAAATGCTAAACGCGAAGCCATTAATTAAGATAATTACTTAATTAATAATTGAATGACAAATTAATCTCGCAATAAGCACCCTGATTGCGAGTTTTCTTATCCTTAAGTTATCTACAATGCTTGTGGGATCGAAGGAATGCTACCATATCAGGTATACCTACTAAGCGAAGAGTTATTTATTTTTCGGAGAGTTCCGATTGTTTCAGGCGGCATTTTATGGGGGGTGGCAAGAAACTTAAAGGTTTTCTCAAGCAGTGAGATAGAAACACTGTCAGAGGTCTTCTAGAGGGAATGGCTTCACGCACTAGTGCGTGTCTCCATGCACTACTAGATTATCCGAGGGGTTCGGGTCGGATCGGTTTCGGAGCGGAACAACCCGAGGGCGCCTCTAAAGGCTAGGACCTTGGCTCGGTTTGGCCGGGTCGTGGGGGTAGGGAGAACTGGTACATGTCTGTACCTGGTATAGAACGCGTGTGAACCGGATCGATGTAGGTACCCTTATTTACGAGAACGGTAGCTTGGGCTTAAGTGAGTGTGCATGTTTAGTGTATTCTGTAAATGTGTAGTGGTATTTATAGGATGACTTTGAGAGCCATATTTACACGCTTCTTGTTAAAATTTAATCCATGACTTGAAACCACTTAAAATCCCTATGGAATCTCCGTTAAGGTTAATACATTGAAAACCAGTGCGTACTACCTACCTACCTATGCGTTAAGGAAGGAAAGTATCTATCTACTGACTAATAGCCAGGCTTCTTTACGGCTCATTGTTAGCCGCCACTGTTCTATGACGTAGATCGGGGATTCTGCAATCGTATTTTTTACGTGACTTAAATAAATTAGCTTGTGGCTATTTTACTGTAGCTAATTCTCTTACTGTAACGAATTCTCTTAAACTAAAGCCTTTTTACGCACATTAATTATTGTTGATCGAAGTTCTGATAGCAGATTAAAAAAATATAATAAAAACAAAAGCAAAGCCATGCTGACTGTCGGCAAAAATACGGTTGTATTGTGTAGTCACGGCATTAACATGTAAGCACTTTTGACCCTTATTCCATTGTATTAAGAGTTACATCATGTTCTAACAGCATCTTAACAGCAGGATATAGGATATAGGTATGAAAAAACACATAAACTGAACAGCTTAAACCTAATTGAAGTGAGAATGGTGAAAACATGCCTTCTAAGATAATATGAGAAGGATAAAAAAAAACTAACATAGAATGATGAACAAAACATCCTACTAATATTATAAACGCGAAAGTTTGTAAGTATGGATGGATGGATCTTTGTTACTCTTTTACGTAAAAACTACTGAATGGATTTGGATGAAATTCGGCATACAGATAGTTTATAACCTGGATTAACACATATGATAGTTTTTATCCCGATATTCCCACAGCAATGAATGGAAACTGTCAAAGCGGTACGAAGTCCGCCGGGTCTACTAGTATTAAATAAAACATTTAAAGAAGGTAGATTTAACTTTTTTTTAAATCATATGATAGTTGGTATTGGTAACTTACTGTTTTCAAATACCAAATACAAAACAACCAAACTATTACCTATCTATTAGTATTTAAATTGCTTTCAATTGTTGATTATTTGATAATGGAATGAAGAACGCTTAGCTTGCATAGAGGAGACAAAATTCAAGTTCAAGCATCAAGTTTTTCTCTGGAGAAGATATAGGTACCTACCTACCCAGTCAAGGACTTTCACTTGAATTGGTTAACACATTTGTTTACACATACCTGGAAAAGTAAAGCAAACTAACAACTGGTGACCATCATGGAACGGTAAGAGGAAAATCAAGCAGAGGAGTTCAGTCTTGTTAGTGCACACTGCAATGAGCATGTGGTGGAGCACACATAGCTATGTGACAAAATATCAGTTGCAAAAAAGGGTAACATGGAATCATAATGTAAATAAATTACGTCATGCTTCCCGGCGGAACCACTTTCGATTTAACTTGTATAAGTTACTCAAAAAAATCTATGAAATGTCTATAAAATTCTAGTCCTATTTAAAAAAAATCTATGTTTCCGGTTTCGTCGTATTTTGTTATTGAAAGTGGTTGCGCTGCGGAGTATCCTTTCAGCGAAACCACTACTATATATCTATAACTATGCATAGTATAATCAAATATATGGTATCAAATAATTCTATAATAATTCTATATTGAATTAAGACCCCCAGATCCCCACTGGAATACAAATATGCGGACAAAGCTGCGCCTCAAATTTTCTCTTTGAAATAGTTTCTAAAAGCCTAGAGTAAAGTTCTTAGCAACATTAACATTACATATCTTTCAGAGGTAAAATTTATTAGCACACAAATAATATACTTGTTGCGTTTTATTATTATTGTAGAATATTAATAGTAATAATAGTAATAGTTTATGTTAAACAATTAAATTTACATCTTACCTACTTGAGGAACCTTTCATTAAAGTTCCTAACTACCCACATCACAATGAAATAATTTTTAGTTGTGAATTGAACATTTAAACATCAATATCTTACGAGTGTATGTTTAAAATGAAGAGTGGAAGGAGACTATCAGTGAGTTTAGAAGAACAAAAGAGTGTTTTCCTAAAATATCAAGAATGTTTCAAAGGTCCTGAATTGCCTCGTTTATACAGTGTTGTGTACAAAGAAATAAGTAGATTATTATGTGCTTGTATGACACCCATTGCGCTATATTTTTATTTTTATATTTTGTTATATATTTTTTATTTTTTATTTTTTTTATTTATATTCTCTGTTTATTTGTAAGGTACTAACTATTTCGAAAAGAAAATTTGAGGCACAGCTTTGTCCGTATATTCAAATTCTAGTGAAGATTTGGGGGTTCTAATTCAATATAGAATTGTTATAGAATTATTTGATACCATATATTTGATTATACTATGCATAGTAATAGATATATCGTGGTGGTTTCGCTGGAAGGATACTCCGCAGCGCAACCACTTTCAATAACAAAATACAGCGAAACCGGAGACATAGATTTTTTTTAAATAGGACTAGAATTTTATAGACATTTCATAGATTTTTTTGAGTAACTTAAACTAGTTAAATCGAAAGTGGTTCCGCCGGGAAGAAGCATGACGTAATAAATTACTATATTTGTAGCAAATCATGGAGTAGGTAGACGCCTGCACATCGAGTGTGTACCAACACAAGTGTTTGTGTTTTTGTAATTTGTTTGCAACAAAATTTGCGTTAAAAATGATTTGAACATTTTAGGTTAAGTAAATTTTTTTTTCCCGAGCGAAGCGCAGTGTAGCAAGGGCCAGTCACGGAAGGGGGGAAGGGTTTTACAACATGTTTATGTTAAATATTGAGCAATTTTCACACCTCTAAAACACCTCAAAAACCTCAAAAAAAACCACAAAAACTATGGGTTTCCACATCTCATCCCTTTAAGGAGAGCACACACTTCCCCCTGCCTCCCCTCCCGACTGCCGCCGATTACTTAAGCAACCCCAATTTCTTCAATACATTTTCAACCATATGTTTTAGTCATAAAATTCAAAGTCTATTGAGGAAATTTGACAGTTTATGGTAGGTTGATGTGCACTTGTGTGTACTTAGTTAGATATGTCAAACAATAACTATAAATGAAATGTCAATGGCAAAACCAGAACCTACCATTTTGCTTGCCCCATTATCTTTTAGAGCCCAACAATAAAATGAGACAGAAACCTTTTAGGCATATTTTGTTATTAGACACTTTCCGTTTTAAGTATGTTTTTACTCGAGTCACAACTGCTGGTTATAATATCATGCTTTTATAGGTCAGGGAAAGCATAACAAGTGAAATAGAAAGGCTTAACCTACCTAATACATTAATAAACATCATGAATTTTATGTATAAATACAGAAAGACATTAACATTTTCCTTGCTAATTTTCAGTTGTAGTATAGACTATTTTGCCTTCACATCTCATAAATGCATGACGAGTAGGGAAATAAGTTTATGTATGTTTGCAGGCTGGCTATATTTCATTGTTTTAGTCCACATTTTGGCATAACAGGGAACATGCTTATCACAGCACTTATCGCCCATTAAATTGAGCAATTGCTCTGTCCTGTTTAGAGTTAATTGATATTACTTCAATTAGGTTTAACTTTAGAAAAGCGCACATTTCATGATAAGCTTATTATTGAGAAGGCTGATATAAAAAAATATTATTAATAAAAGTAAAAAAAATGTTTAACACCTTTTGTAGTGTAATTTTTTATATTTTTATAATTTCAATAATAATTTAAATAGATAAAGTACAATAATGTGTTAAACTTAAAGAGGTGTATAACATAACATTTTACAGATAACTTTTATTATTAATTAAGTCATTATAAATAAAAAAAGTAAACTAATAAAACATCATTATCACTTACATTCTTGATTTGTTTCACCTTATCATCATGATAATACTATTTCATTGACATAGGTGACCATGAAAGATTATTTTTATAATTATATATATAGCTTCTTTGAAATATATTTGAATTTTCTAGAACTTAATAATAGATGCAGCAAGACCTAAAATAAATATTTATCTAAGCATTTACCAGTGAAGGATATGTAATACAGATAGGTCTTGACCTTCCTTATATCTAAATTAAGAGCTAGCTACAAGGAATCAAATAGTGAGATAGAGCTAAGTTTGCTTCTTATATTTGCCAGAGCAGAATCAACAAGCCAGAAGTAACTTTTAATTAGTAGTGTCTGTCTTAAAAAGTGATAGTGTTAATTTAACATAAATGTACTTACAGCAAATATTGTGTTCTGTAATCCAAAGGGAATTGGAGTGAGTCTGGCAAAAAAGACAATTTTAAAAGCTTGAGGTCCAGCTATCACTTTGAGCAGGGCTCGTGCTGTCTCATTCTTCATCAGCCTCTCCAGCGGGAGGTGGCTCCTCAGAGCTCGCAGCGTGTAGTGAGCCACCGCCACGCCGACGTTAGCACACACCAACACGGTTCCCAGTCCAGTCAGAATCCCAAATAAGTAACCACTAGTAATTATTAACACTAAATATCCAATAGTCACTGGGAAACTCACAATCAAAAATAGTCCCAAGAATAACAAAAATATTATCCAAGGGTTCTGATGATTTACCCAAAACAATATTGTCCTTAGATACTCCTTGAAAAAGTATAATACTAAAACGAGACATGTGAGCAATAAAATTGAAATAGCAATATTAAACAAATAACCGTACGTCGTTCTGTTGTTAATTTTAGCCCACAGACCTTTCTTTCTCGTGACCGAGTTAGGGTCAGGCTGACACTCTTCCACATCTACTATCTCCATTGTAGTATTGTGTATAAAAATAAAACTCTATTTTTGACTACACATTAAATTTTAACACGGGTTGGCAATCACCGTAGGCTACATTTGACGACTATTTTGTTTGTTTCACGCACAGCGTTGCATTAAGTACTTCGAAACCGATCAATCCTCAGGTTAATTCAAGAAAGAATCAACAGCTCAAGAGCAACCGTCCGACAATACATGACCATGACCACAGACTAAGATATTTTGACAATGCTGTCATAATATGTCAATGTCAATGTTAAATAAAGCATAGACTAGATTGTTGAGGCATAGACATAATAGAAAAATAGAGCTGGAACCCAATTGTGTTCAAAGAACCGAAACTTACCGACATATTATTTTACTTATGGTGGTGGTATTTTCAAAATTATATTAATCATTTCTTTTTTGTCATTCGGTAATCACCACCCAAAATTATTTTCGTGTCCATTAGGCTAGCGTACACATAGTCTAATTCACATTTGTTGTTATGCCCTCTTTTAGTGCGTAATTAATTAGCAATGATCGGAATAGGTAGAGCAATTTTATGTACTTGCGATACGTTGTATTAATATGGACATTCCCAAAATATTGTCGATAAACAATTTTAATGCTGTAGAAAGAGACAAAAACAAGTGTGTTCTTCTAGCGGCGGAGCCCGGTATTGTATTTTTTGTTTCCAAAAGCCGTGTTGCGCGGCAAAATCGTGCGGCAACATCGCGCGTGTGCGCAATGGAAATTGGCACCGCGTCGCTAATGTAAGTTTGACAACGACGTCGTGGCGCCCACTGCCAATACGTAAGACAAGCCTTCTTTTATCATGTTTATAAAAAAAGTTTCAGTAAGAATCTCGCGGAATGTCCATATTAACATCAAGGTTTACGGTCAATGAACCAAAATAGCTCTACCTATTCCGATCATTGGTAATTAATTAGGTACTGCGTAATTACTGCAAACTAAAATAATTAGTGCCTCCTTAGTTTAAGAAATAAAGACCTTTTTAGTGTGTACGCTGGCATCACGATCAAGCTGGCGTACACGTGATCGTTGTGGAAAACTACTTATATTATAGCAACGAAATTTACACACACATTTAGTACCTAATTAGTGCTCCCGCTATGCAAAATTTCATGGAGTGCTCTTAAAGGAACGGAGATACTAAACAGGACTTAAATGACATTTCGAGTTGGCGTCTATACAGCGTACCCATATTAGTGCTTATAAAAAGCGAACTTCTCTTTTTATGATTGTTATAATGTTGTTTTAGTGCGTGAAATTCTGACTCTGTCAGTAGAAATAGTTTATGTGAATTCGCATATGTAATGTGTGTGTGTCATACATAAATATGTAATATGGAACTATGTAAAAAAAATATGTACGTACACACTAAAAACGTCTTTATTTCTTAAATTAAGGAGGCACTAATTATTTTATGTTTGCAGTAATTACGCATTAATGACGCACTAAAAGAGAGCATAACAACAAACGTGAATTAGACCATGAGTACGTCAGCTTAACGGACACTTATTTTCCACCATTATCATCTCAGCCATGCCTAGAAAAAATCTTAAGACTTAACAGCATGGCCAAGATCTTTTTGTCTTTAGAGTAGAGAAAAAAAAACTTTGTGTCACTGCTGTGCTGTCATTTTGACGTAACCAATTTTTCTTTCCACGACACGGTCGTTGGTGGTGAGAGAAATCCCAGTTTAAACTATACATTCAAATTAGGAAACTTTTAACTATTCGCAGTTTAAATAGCACTTATGGAAATAAGATACTGAGCTCCCGTTTTTCAGATAACAGTCGTTTAGTCGTAATTGTTGATTGAAGCTTCGACAACCTAAAACCATGCCGCCGAAGAAAGCTCCTGCTGCTGCTGGCAGCGGCAGTGGTGCCAGCAAGAAGACCGAGCAAAAGAAAAAGGAGAAAGTCATCGAGGTACTTTACGACGACTTACAATCCAAGAACCATAGATTGTTAATTTTTGCATTCACAATATTCTATGTAGTAAAAAAAAATCAACCAGTCTCAGGAAGCTGGAGTGGGAATCGAACCCACGACCCCTGGATTACTGGTCCAATGCTCTGACTGCTAGATAGATTGTTGTTCCACATAATTTGGTTTTTGATTTTGACTGAAACAAATTTATCTAGGATGGTTTAGTGGTCAGAAAGTAACCTAGCAGACAACTGAACCAAAGGTTAGAATTCTGCAAGGTGTAACTGTAAATAATGACGGGATTGAGTGTATTATTTTGTACTTTATACATCTGTTTACTAACTTTAGTTAACATTTTCTTCTTGTTTTCATTATTTCTGGTAATCACAGGCATATTTTTGGTCTATTATTCTGCTAGTTAGTTAAAGCATAAGCATTACTGAATGTTGGTCTAGAATCACATACTGTTACATTTATTTTCAGGATAAGACCTTTGGTCTAAAAAATAAGAAAGGTGCCAAGCAGCAGAAGTTCATTCAGCAAGTTGAGAAGCAGGTGAAGAGTGGCGGGATCCATCCTGCCAAGCCCATGGATGACAAGAAAAAAGACAAAGAACAGAAACTGAAGGAACAAAAGGAACTGGCTATGCTATTCAAGCCTGTGCAAATCCAGAAAGTTGAGAAAGGTGATATATTTAATTGTTCCATACATTTTATTGACCTTAATTAATTAAATTAAAACTTATTTCTAGTCATACATTGTTCATACTGAATGACCAATGACAGACTACATTTTAATTTGATTTTGCTTTAAGATCAATCTGTCTATCAACTTCATACTACTGAAAGAGTTCAATAATATCTTGCAAGCTAAACTAAGCCTAGATTTAATATGATGTGCTGGCATATAAATAGCAAAATTGCAATTTGTATTTTTGTCAATATTGTTACTATGATATTATGCACTGTAGACATTGGACTAAAACAGATTATTAATAAGCAAGAGTGGTGTGGTGTGGCCCATTCTCCATCCATCGTAGGTAAGGCTTGTGTCGCTCGACATAAAATGAGCTGGTGATATGATGTGATGTGTGATTAATAAGCATCTGCAACTGGAAGTAGCTAACTAATTGCAATTGCATTGCTAAACATAAACAATATTAAACCATTTTAGCTACAAAGAGTAATTCAATCTGTTAGCCATAACCTAGCATAAGAAGAGTAAAAGCGCAATTCTTTTACAGTAGTTTTGTAGTTAATATTACTGTTTATATCACTATATGCCAGTTTTTATTACTATAAATAATATTAACTGGCTTATACTACAAACAACAATTCACTAATTAATGTATGTTTTTACCTTATTTTTTTGCAGGAACTGATCCCAAGTCAGTTGTGTGTGCATTCTTCAAACAAGGACAGTGTTTTAAGGGTGATAAGTGCAAGTTCTCTCACGACTTGACTATTGAAAGAAAGGTGAGGAGGCTTTGCTGAATCTATATCATTAGTTTAGTTATAATTTGTTGGTATATGAGAACTAGCATAACATTATGGGGAACAAAAGATGAGGAAAAAGTGTGGGGAGGCCAATAGTAGGACACTTATGGCCTATTATATATGTAATAATGATTCTTTATATATAATGTGTATACTGTCTGCCTTATTTATTATTGTATATTATATTTGTAAGTATGTGTGTATGTATATTTGTATGTATGTGTGTGTTGTTAATAAAAGCTTTCTTTTTTTATGTTATGAATGAATGAATGAACGAAGGAGTGAGTGAATGAATGATGATGGTTTAGTCAATTTTACTAAATGAAATAGGCATTCTTTACTTTACTAATACTTATTATGCGCATTTTCAGATTAATATCTTTTTTCAAATTTTTCAAATTTGTTTAATTTTTACAGGCTGAGAAACGATCCTTGTATGTAGACATGCGAGACGATGAAGATAACATGGACAATTGGGATGAAGCCAAGCTTAAGGAGGTAGTGGAGAAGAAACATGAAGAAGATAAGCAAAGACCTACCACAGACATTGTAAGAAGTTTAGTATATAAATAAACATATATTTTTATTAGTATAGCGATTGTTTACCTATGTATAGGTTCCACTTCTGGCAGAACTTTAAAAACAAAAGATTAATTAGTTGTCTGCTGTAAATACAGACACAATAGAATTTTAAATGTTTGGTGGCACAGATCAGTGCTCCTGCGTATCAAACAATTTAAAATGTAAACTTCAAACAATAGGTAACACTATTACAAAACAGAGGGCTATGTCCAGCCCGCTGGCTGGTTAATATAGGCTGATGATAAAAATAAATGCAAAATTATAATATGATTATAGAGCATAGTTTTTATTTTACTTTGAATAATTCCTAAACAATTGTTATAGAACTAAATATATCGAAATATATACAAATTTTCATTTTTTTAGATCTGCAGACATTTCCTAGAAGCTGTCGAAAGATCCAAATACGGTTGGTTCTGGGAGTGTCCTGCTGGCTCCAAATGTATATACAGGCACGCCTTGCCAGCCGGCTTCGTCCTCAAACGAGACAAGAAGAAGATGGAAGAGAAGAAGAATGAAATCTCGCTGGTCGACTTGATAGAAAGAGAGAGAGCAGCGCTCGGGCCCAAGCAGACGAAGATCACGCTGGAGACCTTCCTTGCATGGAAAAAAAAGAAGATCAAGGAAAAACAGGTACTTATATTGTTCTTTGTAGAAGTGCTATTGACCTATAATGTGTACGCATTAATGTTGCTGAACCGTTGATTTCTTTTAAATAGTACCATTTTATTATAACATTGTTAGAGGCTGACAAGTATCTGTTTTAAAAAATTTATAAATAACGAGTTCTCGAGTTAAGACCGCGTATCGGCAAACGTAGTGAAGGACGCCCTCAGACTAGGTGGAGCGACGTTATACTGCTGGCTTGCAGTGTAAATCACGAAGTGTTACAAAAATTCAACGAGTCTTCTGGGACCTCGGTAGCTTATCTCAAGTCAAAATGTTTACACAAAACAATAGCATAATTTTTAATTGTTTTTTGTTATTTTATTTTTATGGTAGGTTCACAAAACTGGTTGTTGCATGTACAAGTTAATGGAAACATAACATAATTTAAAAAAAAATATATAGAGAAGAATGGCAATGCACAACCTTCTTGGAGTGAACACTGCATGTATTTGAATAAAATAATGTTGACTTTGACTTTGACGTCAGCGGGTTCAATTTCCACTCGAGCTTCCTGAGACTGGTTGATTTTTTCTAGTAAAATAAAGTATTGTTTAAGCCTGCTTTCTTGATCACCTCTCTTCTTAAGTTACTCCCTCTGTTTGGAGTGCCATTACGGGACTACGATTCGATCCGAACCTCTCGGAGAATCTAGTAGGGCACGGGGACACGCACTAGTGCGTGATGCCGTTCCCTCTAGAAGACCACCGAAGATGCTTTATTACACACGGCTTGAGGAGCCCTTTAAGTTTCTCGCCGCCCTCAAAAAAGCCCAGTGAAGCTGAAAATGCCGTCTGAGGCAATCGGCAAACTCCAAAAAGAAATGCCCTTGCATGCGTGCACATCAAATTACCACAAACTCTCAATTTCCTCAATAGTCTTTAAACTGCCTTAGTCTAAACCGCCTCTGTGGTCTAGTGGTTAAGACCACCGGTTTAGACCCAGAGGTCCCGGGTTCGATTCCCAGCGGGGATGTACTCGGTTTGGTTGGTGGTAGGGCTTGTTTGTCCGCCTGGCTAGCTACCACCATCTTATCTAAATATGTCGCTATAACATCAATGTTTGTAGCATTGTTGTGTTCCGGCAGCTAGAGATAAGATAGCCAGTGCCTCACTAGTTGAGGATCCCGGGTGAAGTGCGCTTCCACCATTGGCCTTATCATCACTTAACATCAGGTGAGATCAAGGCACTGTGCTTACCCGTAAAATATAAAAAAAGAACTTTATGTATGAGGCATATGGTTGATAATATATTGAAGAAATTTGACTGTTTTGGGTAGGTCTATCCGCAGACGTCTGTACCTATTAATTTAATTACTATGTACAACCAACGTGGCATGCAATAAATAATTTTGAATTTGAATTTGATTTCGTTCCGTTTGCCAGGAAGCGATGGCCGAGGCGGAGGAGCAGAAGCGCAGCGACTTCAAGGCGGGGCGCGCGGTGGGGCTGTCGGGGCGCGAGATGTTCTCGTTCGACCCCGCGCTGGCCGCCGCCGCCGACGACGACGAGGCCGCCGACTTCAGCTACGGGGACGCGGACGAGGAGGACGACAACCAGTACCGGGAGATCGACTTCGGCCTCATCGCTATGGAGGCGTCGGAGGTCAGTCGAAACGGTTTTTACTAATTCTAATAAGTCTTGTGACTGAGTCACCTTGTATGTGTGAAACTAATGTTGTAGTATGTTTTAATTTAACATAATAATATTGATTAACGTAAATTGGACCTGAAAAATTTTAACTTATTGTTGTATTTCAACAGTAACTATCTTGCTAGACTTTTCGGATATCGACTTTGCTGTACGATATTAATGCCATTTTTTACAATGTCATACAGTATACTAGTAAAAGTCAAAACCTGTCTAAGAAAAAACAAAGTTAAACTATAGTTGATAATAATAAAAATAAGACAAGTATGCAAGAGCAGACCGGCCTCCACAAAAACATCTTTACCAGTTTAATTTTTACATTGTCATACAGTACTAGTAAAAGTCAAAACCTGTCTAAGAAAAAACTAAGTTAAACTATAGTTGATAATAATAAAAATAGGGCAAGTATGCAAGAGCAGACCAGCCTCCACAGGCGGCACCCGTTCACGAGTATAACATATGAATCAGCCATCGCTTCGTTCAGCCATATTTTAGGGAATGTAACAACCCGACGCACATGCCACGTCTGCCTATGTATGTTTTATTCCAATATTATAAAACATGAGATGGTTGGTCTTTACAACCATCCATCAATTTTTTTTTGTACACTTTCTGTCTATTAATTAAAGATAATTTCTCCTCTTCAAATTCAGGCGGACGATACGGGCACAAAAGCCTCCGAAGATCGGTTGGAGCAGCTCACCAAAGGTCTCGAGAACGGCGACCACACGGAGGGCGAAACCCCCGCGGACTCGCCCGACGAGGGCGGCGACTCCAGCGTCCCGATCAACGAGAACCTCTTCCTGGACGAAGATCTGGACGAAGAGCTGCAGAACCTGGACTTGGAAGACTAGTGAATGCTCTACCCTTGTGATGACCGGTAATTGTATAGTCGACCATGATATTGGTTTATCACTTTTGATGACTCGTTGGATGATTTGCAAAATCAATTCTCAGATCGGACAGTGTTTCGGATTTTTAGATGCATAGCGGGCATTTGTGGTCACCAACCTGCCTTACAAGCGTAGTGATTAAACCAAAACCCATAATACAAATCAATAGTAGCGATGACAAGAAAGCAATTGCCCAGCAGTGGGACAGTAAAAGCTATTTATTAACTTATGACAAAACTTCCATTCCAATTAAATTTTGTTAGGGCTCATTTTTAGGGTTCTGTAGCCAAATGGCAAAAAACGGAACCCTTGTGGATTCGTCATGTCTGTCTGTCTGTCTGTCCGTCTGTATGTCACAGCCACTTTTTTCCGAAACTATAAGAACTATACTGTTGAAACTTGGTAAGTAGATGTATTCTGTGAACAGCATTAAGATTTTCACACAAAAATTGAAAAAACAAAAAAACAATAAATTTTGGGGGTTCCCCATACTTAGAACTGAAACTCAAACATTTTTTTTCACCAAATACGTGTGGGGTATCTATGGATAGGTCTTCAAAAATGATATTGAGATTTCTAATATCGTTTTTTTCTAAACTGAATAGTTTGCGCGAGAGACACTTCCAAAGTAACATTTGTGTCACCCCCCCTGTAACTTCTAAAATAAGAGAATGATAAAACTAAAAAAAATATATGATGTACATTACCATGCAAACTTCCACCGAAAATTGGTTTGAACGAGATCTAGTATATAATGTTTACTTATCAATAACTTAATTTGAAAAAAATACACTATTATTAAAACATTGATCAAAGTTACAACGAAGTACAAGAACTTTTATATTATGTTACTTGCTGCTACGGAACCCTTCATGGGCGAGTCCGACTCGCACTTGGCCGCTTTTTATGAATGACACTTGGCCACTTGGTCGCAAAAATTTACCTTGTTGTTTTGTGATATGCAAACGAATTTCACTTTGAGTTGGTAAAGCAATTTCATGGTCGACTATACAAAGTTTAAAGACTATTGATCCTCAGTTTGCTAATTTAAAACATGTGTTAAAAAATTTTCTTAACAAATATAATTAAAATGATGCAAGCGTCATGCATCAATTTAATGTGTTACTTCATGCACTACTCAAATTATAATTGTGTCTGCAGTTTTGCGTGCAATGGAATATAATCTCTATGTAGTAGTACATAAGAGCTGATTTTACATGTGGGCGTCGAGAATCAGCTGATGTTTTGAGAAACTCGCTGCCTACGAACTAATATAGCTTTACTGCGTTAAACTAAAATTTATATTGTTTTCTAAGGTTTACGCGAACACTACACATTTAAATAAAACAACTATTTACTATTAATACGAATTTTATATTGTTATATCCTCACGTCTCGAACCCTTTGTAGGCTCTTCCTGTGACCACAGACCATCCATTGTTCATTTCATGTCCAGATAAAATAATATAAAGTCAATGTGTAAAATCAACAAGTAGAGCTGTAAAGTTGTTTCAATTAAATAAAGAGATTATATTCCAAAGTTCTTATGTGCAACTAAATGCATGCAATATTGATTCAACCTTCTGTAGAGTACTATAGAGTTTATTCTTGGCACACATTACTTGACCGCATTCTTTTTTTATGAGGAAAATACATAGAGCGAACGAATGCTGTCGACGAATACGGTGTTTTGTTCTATTTTTAAGTAGCGATGGACTATGCTAAGATATCTGTGTTGCGTCTATGTTGACCAATAGAACAGCTGACAGCTCTATTGGTCTAAGTGATTTTTGTACGTTTTTTTAAAGACCGTTCTATAAATGAGGCATGATTTTAATTTGTATTAAAATGCATCTTGCCGTTGTGAGAATAGCGCAATGTTTCAACCTTAAAAGTACATTGGTATTATATAATAGATCAATGAAAATCTAGTTTTATACCGAAATTACCGTGCGTCCAATATTTATAAAAGGGTAATGAAAATAAAATAAGTTAACTAATTATAATGTAAATACAATAAATAATGTTAAATATCCAAGCATTTCATTTTGTTGGAAATTGAAACCCTATTTTAAGTTTATTTATTTATTGAATCCTTTATTGTACATTAAAATTACAGTCTAAATTACATTATAAAAACATATACAAGGGTGAGCTTATCTCTAAAAGAAATCTCTTCCAGCCAACCCTAGCTGTAGTTGGAAAAGAAAGTCTGCTGGACCAATTTTATTGTCGATCATAACATAAATAAATACCTTAAATGTAAATAAATAAATAGGTACTTTAATTATAATGCATATACGTACATACCTATACACACATATATCACACTAATATTATAAATGCGAAAGTTTGTGTGTATGTGTGTATATTTGTTGCTTCTTCACGCTGCAACGGATGGGTGGATTTGGATGAAATTCAGCATACAGATAGTTTATAACCTGGAGTAACACAGGATATTTTTATCCCGATATTCCCACGGGAACGGGAACCACGCGGGTGAAACTGCGGGCGACCGCTAGCTAATTTTTTTTTAAAATTTTTGTCTGTTTATTTGACCGCGCATCACGTGAAAATGGCTGAACGGATTTGGATGAAACTTTGCATATAGACAGACCATGACCCGGACTAGGATAGTTTTTTTATCCCGGTAACAGGTTCCTGTGGGATAGTGTTGTTTTCGCGAACGAAGTCGGGCGGGCGACAACTAGTATTACATATTATTTCATCTGATTTATGAATATTATGGATGGAAATATATTTTGTTCTACTTTAAGCCAAAGTTAGTAAAGTAAATTGTTCGAGTCGTTTAAATTCACGTGACCTGGAATTGAGTGCTAGGGTATAGGCGCCAGTGTCCGACACTTTAAGCCCAGAGTTTATCAGAGTTTTGGTCGCCAATAAATAATATAGGTTTTCATTGAAATATTACGGGACGACAGTTAGGTAGGACTACCTGGGAAGCAAGTGATCTGTATTCAATTGCTGCTGAAGACTAAAATTAGTTTCTGACTCCTATTATGACTCCAGACACACACTTACCCACCCTCACACACACACACATTCTCACATAATTCATAAAGGATGTTATTTAAGCGTTTAGCAAAGTATTCGTATTTTTGTTAGCAAAAAATGCTAGTTGGGCAGCAACTTATGGTCAGCAAATATTTCTAAATCAGTCTGCAACTTATATCATTCTGAACACTTATGCCCCCCTATGCTTCCCCCTTCCGTGACTGGCCCTCACTACGCTGCGCTTCGCTCGGGGATTTTTTTTAACTAAACCAACAGTAAGGATTTCTTAGGCTGACCGACTGTATAATTCTGCTGACCAAATAATAATTTTGCTGACCAAATATTTATTTTGTAATACAAATAAATTATTTTCATTCATAAGCAGATAAATTGCGTAACAAATACAAAAATAAATTAGATAAGATAAGTTTCTCGTTTTAAATAAATCAAAATTCTAGATGTAAGTAATAACAGACAGAAATACTTACATCTATACTAATATTATAAAGCTGAAGAGTTTGTTTGTTTGTTTGAACGCGCTAATCTCAGGAACTACTGGTTCGAATTGAAAAATTCTTTTTGTGTTGAATAGTACATTTATTGAAGAAGGCTATAGGCTATATTACATCACGCTATGACTAATAATAATAATAATAATAAATAATAAATGTTTCCCACACTCACACCAATTATCTAGCCCCAAGAAAAGCTTCCTTAAGAAACTCGTTATATGGTTAACTAGACAACGGATAAACATACTTAATATACTGAAATACATACTTATTATACATAGGAAACACCCAGACCCGAAACAATATAGAAAAACAGGTATTTCTAAATTGATCCGACCGGGGATCGAACCCGGGACCTCAGAGATAGCGACACCATGAAAACCGGTGTGCAAGCCACTCGACCAAGGAGGTCGCTAATTAACGCGGGTGAAACCGCAGGGCACAGCTAGTTATATATAATACTTTATGGGTTGTATTTACAACTAAAAATACAAAGTTTACACCTAAACTACTATTTAGATGCTAACTTAGCATTTTAGGTGCTAGCCTACTATTTTTTTGTGGATCAATTTATTATTTCTCATACTTTATTACTCTGTATGACGGTAAACTTATTATTTTGTGATAAAGCTGTTGAAATACCTATTTGGCATACTGTCCGCGTAGATGTTAAAAACGCACATAACATTGTTGAAAGGCTATTATTGTTGTTATATTCTCTCTAGCCCCCATAAGACAGGATAGCCTTCCTAGTTTGGGCGCTATTGTTTAATTTGTTATAATTGGATTATTCTGGTAATAAACGTTTTTTATTTTTTATTCCTAATGATTAAAGGACAAAACTGTCGATCACTGGTCCCTTTCGAATATTGGCGCCACTACCCTAGTTCGAATCCCGATCGTGTAAAATTTTCAACTCTACACATTTTCTGCATTTTATATTTAGGAGTGTTATTAAAAATATTGTTCTTTAAATATTTTGTTTCATTGGTAAGTATTTACTGTTCTTTTGATGGGACGCCTTGTGGATATCACCAGTCTCACCTTAACTAGTAATTGCGACGGACGTCGCTAGCGACCTCTTGGAATTCCAATAGGAATCTAGGCAATCTGAAATAGCTAAATGGGGAGACGCTTCCAAACTCGAGGTATCAATTGCAATTTGCAATGATGTTGTGTTTCGATGACACATGTTGCCGAGGTGGCGCGGTGGTGCTATAGCCTAGCCCTCCGAGACTACATTGTAATGAAACGCTTGATATACTTTTTTTTTTTAATATTAAAAGGAGGCAACGAGCAGGCGGGCAGGTCACCTGATGGAAAGTAATCGCCGCCCGCCCATGGACGCAAAACCAAAGTAATCGCAGATACGTTGCCGGCCTTGAGGAGGAAGTAGGAATTGGGAGGGGGAGGGGTGAGAGATGGGCCTCCGGTACTTTCGCTCACCAGACGAAACATATTAATTGATCCTAACGTTTCATCCTCAAAACAGTAATAAACATGTTTTTTTAGATTCTGGATGCTGCGTTGACTTTGGCACATATAAGGAGTCTGCTGAAGACTGTTGTTTTATCTTGAATTTGCTTGCTCAAATACACGATTGTATAATTTTGACTCGATCATAATTATTTTTGAAAACACCACAAAAAAACACTATTGCTCAAATTACAACAGAATTACTTAATTGATATGCTTGGAAACCAGTTAAATATATTGATAACATCAATATTCGTAATTTGGTAGCTGCATATTTTAATAACTTAAACCAATAATTTTTTAAAAGGATTTTTTGTTTTTTTTAAATTTGCGGTCTCAATTGCTTCAGGCACTACGTATTTTCGACCTTATGACAGCGCTAGTAAGGATCAGCCTTTTTGAATGTTCACAAAGCGAGCGAGGTGTCGTGTTATGCTTACCTTCTGGGTCTCCTTATTTTCTGACTGGTTAGATCTCAGGGTTAGATAAATGAGGTTCTATTAGGTATTTGACATCGAGGTTTACGTTGCCATGGTAACAAGAGTGTAGCGTCATAAACAACTTCTATGACTTAACAAAGTGTCTGTCAATAGTCGTGAAAAAAAACAGCTACGAAAATAATAATAGTTTTTTCGATAATATTCGTTGACTTTCAGTACAAAATGCCCATACTAGTTAAAGACTTCACGTGGACTCAAACCACTGAAACGGTTAACATCAGAGTACCGATAAGTGCAGTCCGACACGAAAATGTAGATATTTTCACAACCGATTCGTACCTAAAAGCGAATTACAGTCCATTTTTATTTGAAGCCTTTCTCCTGAATGATGTAGATCACTCTAAAAGTAATTGTGTTGTGACAGATGACTGTATTATTTTTGATTTAGTCAAAAAAGAGGGTATTGATTGGGCCTGCCTAGAAAAGGAGCTGTCCAAAACAGAAAAATTGAAGATAAAATATGAAATCCTGGAAAAGTGTCAGGAGAAAGCCAAACAAGAGTCTGAAGATAGGAGGATACGGAAGAGTCAGCTTGACCGATTCACTGTTGAGAAAGCGATGGAGATTGATGCAGAGCAACACACACTCATGGAATCCAGGAGAGATGAGCAAAGAAACAAAGCCATGAATGCCCTTGAAGAATGGCGGGTCAACAACTGTGATGAGAAGAGCGAAAAACCAGCAAAGGAAATGTCAAAGCCGAATGAAATATTTCGCAGTTATAAAAAATCTGGTTCGGTTGTTAAAATTGTTGAATTGCCTTCGTCTGATGAAGAAGGTGATGATAAGTCATGTGGTGATATGAAGCCCGTTGCAAAGAAAGTTCCTAAAAATAATAAAGTTCCAGGTCGTCCTGTTAATAAAATAGTTAAGTCTGAATATGTAGAAAAGAAAAAGAATGAGATAAATACAAGGGTGCTGCCCCAATTAAGAAAAACCTCCAACCTGGAAATAACGCATACGCCACGCTCATTTCCAACGCCGTGTCGGGAGTCTACTGCAAACGAGGAAGAAGCCTGGCTAAAGAACATTACATTAGCCAGAAGAGCTACAGGTATGTAGGATATTCATTAGGTAGGGTAGTGTTCGACACTTTATGACCATTGTTCAACACATTTTTATCGCAGTTTTTTTATTTCTATATTTTACGGGTAAGCACAGTGCTTTGATCTCACTTGATGTTAAGTGATGGTAAGGCCAATGATGGAAGCGCACTTCACCCGGATCCTCAACTGCACTGGCTATCTTATCTCTAGCTGCCGGAACACGACAATGCTACAAACATTGATGTTATGGCGACATATTTAGATAAGATGGTGGTAACCAGCCAGGCGGACAAACAAGTCCTACCACCAACCAAACCGAGTACACAAACATGTACCCCCCGCTGGAAATCGACCCGGGGACCTCTGGGTTTAAACCGGTGGTCTTAACCACTAGACCACAGAGGCGGTTAATCTTAAAGTATAACATTGGTCGTCATAACTGGATGACTGCTAGGAACCAGTTGGTTTGTATTTAATTGTTGCTAATAATGACTAGACTAGAATAAACCAGTTGCTGAATCCTTTAATGATCAAAGGAAAAAATTGTCGATCATTGGGTGCTGTTGAACACTAGTGCCATAAGCCTACTAATTATGTTGTTTACTAATGTTTAGTAGCTATTGAAACGAAACATTTTTTTCTTATCTGCTTTTATGCATTTATTCACTCTCGATGGGATCTAGAGTTCAAACATTAGGATAATAAAATCTAACAAGTTTAATTATGCTGTTTGTTCCAGTTGTTATAAAATGGCAGTCGAAACCCACGTTATCTAAATATTTATTAACGTTATGGCCCGATCTTACCACGTGCTTTTTTTTGTTCATGTAATTGCCAAAAAGCCTTTTATTATTAAATTTGAACGAATACTATGCTGATAAAATAGGTATTTACTCACAAAAAATTGTACGTCCGAAATGGATAAACTGTTGATGCTATTATTTAATATTTAAGAGCTATATTGTACCTCCGTACTTGGAAGGCACGTTAAGCCGTTGGTCCCGGCTGCATTAGCAGTCGTTAACAACCATCAATCCGCACTGGGCCCGTGTGGTGGTGTATGGCCCTTTCTCCCTATCCATCCATAGGGAAGGCTCGTGCCCCAGCAGTGGGGACAAAAATGAGCTGATGATGATGATGATTGTACCTACACAGTTATAGGTACAATAAAGAATTTCTATTTCACCTGTCGGTGGCTAGCAGTTACTTACGTTCGTCGGCAAACTGCCGTTCGTATATACCTAAGAGCGCTTAGATTGATTTCTCCTTGGATATAAAAAAGCTGATGATGATCCAGGATTCGTGTCGGAGGACCTCCGGCCGGAGGAGCAGGACCCGCAGTGGTGCAAGGAGAAGGGCGACGAGTTCTTCCGCGCCGGCAACTTCCTGGGCGCGGTGAGCGCGTACACGCACGGCGTGCGCTTGTCCGACAAGCTGCCTAGTCTGTTCGCGAATCGCGCCGCCACGCACTTCGCGCTCGGCAATTTCAACAAATGCGTAAGTCACTTTTTTAGGAGTTGGCCGCTGATGGCCTTTACAGATTAACATGTTGACTGCCTCAAAACCAGACACAACAGAAATTTAATTGTCGCCACTCATCCGTGCGGGGTTCGGCATTGAATGGGTTAGTCGGACTTTTTTTTGGGCAGCGAGAGACTAAACGTACCAAGCCGTGTTGAACGAACCTCCTCAGAAGGTTTCTAAAGGGGATGGCATCACGCAAACGTGTCCTTACTAGATTTTCCAAGGCATTCGTTTGAATCGGACTGATGCCGGAGTAGAAACTCCTTTTGCCGATCTTTCTTATACTGGTTATTTGACTTGATGTGACAAGGTGTACGGACAGAGGTGATTATAATAAATGCTAGTGGAAACTCCTTTTGCTGACCTTCTAACTGGTCATTTGAGGACAGTGTTTAATACACTGCACGCAAAAAGGAGTAGGTAGGTAAGACAAACTGCTGCAGCTTGTTCGCAAACCGCGCCGCCACGCACTTCGCACTCGGCAACTTCAACATATGCGTGAGTCTATGGGTAGGTACTCCTTTGTCGACTTATCTAACTGGCCATGGGAGGACAGTGTAGGTGCCTATAAAGCAAAAAACGAGTAAGTTAACGCCATCTAGTGATGATGTGTAACCAACTTGTAACTGTTCCAAGTAGTTCAGGGTGCCTGCTTAGTGTGAGTTTTGTTAGTAAACAAATGATAGTAATCCGTATTAATTCGATTACGTTTACGAAAACGAAAATTAGTAAGGCATTTTAGCAGCGCCTCCTGGCGACAAACGAGAAGAGTTAAAATTTGCCATACAAATTCTCGTTTTCGTTAACGTTAACGATTGTCGAACGAAACTCGCACTTGGCACCCTGATCGCATGGTGAATGAAACTCGCATCTAGGCACTCTGACATCTGTCATACAAATTGTACTTTACGCTAACTTGCTCGAGGTCGAATTGTGAATAAAACTCATGCTAGGAACTCCGAAAAGGAAATTAATAAGTATTTTGACACTTATGTGAATGTGGTGTACTTAGTAGTTAAACCATCGGCACAGATTAGTTAATTGCCATCGGTCTCAGAGCTGGTCATCGGGTTCGAATTCCCGCGTTAGTTACTTAATAATATTAGAATAGTATACCTACTCGATAGGATCTCGATGAAGTTAAGCAACTTTCACGAAAGTCGGCCATCGGATGAATGACAATGTGTGTTATTTATAATAGGTGTATGTCGTTTTTATCACAATAAATAAATAAATAAATGGACAGACCAAAAACTTATTATCGATCTCCTCCGTGTTTCGGAACACACGTAAAGCCGTTGGTCTCGGCTGTTAGCGGTCGTTAACAACCACCAATCCGCATTGAGACCGTTTGGTGGTTTATGATCTGCTCCGCTCCATGTGGTGTATGCATCCATAGGGAATGCTCGTGCCCCAAAGTCCCCACTAGAACCACAACATGACGTGGGTGACCCCGTCTTGATTTTTCTATTTGTTTTTGCGAGAGGTAGACATAAAAACTTGTGCATCTCAGTACCTTCTGTTTTTAGCTATCAGTAGCCCGTACCACTTTGCGAAGGGCACACGTTCATTAGTTCTTGAGTTATCACCTGTTAGGGTCACCCGCTCGCTGCTATTTATGTCCTAGGTTAAAGACAGGAGGGGCAGAGAGCGTTGTGTGAAGTGTTCAAGACATCTATGTGCACAGCATAAGTTACCGATTTGTTCCCAGTGTGTTTAGTATAAAGGGTTTTTTTCATAATTTTTGTTTCTAAAAGCTCCTTAAATATCCAAAAACGTATTTTTATTTGAAGCATGTTGTGGTTCTAGGGTTAAAATAAGCTAGTGATGTTGTGGTGGCATACCACCACTGAGTACATATACTCAGTTTGGTTTGTAGTAGTAAGTCCGCATAAAATGTCCATCTACCCTGTCTCCAGTTAAACGATTGCTCAACGGCCTTGGAGCTGATGGTGCCGGCATGTGAAGGTAACCGCCGAAGCCGCGGAAAGTGCATCGCACGGCGCGCGGCCGCGCTGGCCCGGCTCGGCTACCTGAGCAAAGCCATCGGCGAGATGAAGGCTGCTGCGAAGCTGCTGCCCGAAGACGAGAACATCAAGAAGGATGTGTACGACATGGAGAGGGCTTGGGAGCAAAACCCTGACTCTGATTGATGTTTATGTCGAGTTTCGTTTAGCACGAATTTAGCCAATAGGTATCATTCGGCAATCTTCTTTTTTGAAGTCGGTAGAACGGTAAAGCTCTCGGTAAAGGAGACTGCAGATGGTTGGCTTCAAGAAAACGTGCTTGAGCAACGCTCACATAGACACACCTCACGGACACGGAATCTCGCAACAGCCTTTGCCAAGTTGCTATTTACTTACTTTATTAAAGTTTGTATAATTTTAATATAGGCTAAGGTTGAATAACTGTTGTTAATGCTAACCGAATTGGTTAAATGTTTGAGGGCCATATCTATAATGATCTAATAATCATGTTAGGCAATGTCCACTTTTCCTTGATAATTATTTATTAAAAACATTAATTATTATCTCACCTTCTCCTGTCAACATAAAATGTATTTATTAACAGGAACATTTTAATAATTTTATTTTATAATAATAGGAATAAAATTACAATACTAATTAATAAATGTGCCTTGTTTCATTCCTCTACTATTTTCTTGGTTAAACCAAGGTTATTTAGCAAAGCATTCGGAGAAGGATCTCTGCCGCGGAACCTTCTAAAAACTTCGCTGGGGTGACAGCTGCCACCATACGCCAAGAATGTGTCTCTGTACCGTTTCCCCACAGCCAGAACATCTTGTTCTCCTTGCTTCGCTTCTTCAAATGCACTGTAAATGTCAGCCGCGATCATTTTCGACCACAAATGGCAGTAATATGCAGCTCCCCACTCTTCAGAAACGATTTTTGTAAATGACAGTAAATGCGAGTTGTACTTCTCAAATGGCAGAGCGTGATACTTAGGCCACAGATCCCTTACAATGTCTCTCCAGAAGGTCTTTTTCGAATGCAACTCTAAATCTAATCTTGAAAGATACAGTTCGTTGCACAAGTGATATCCTGACATGTGACCTCTGACGTTGCGAAGGTTATTGACTATATCATCAGGCAATGGTTCATCAGTTTTATAATGTCCACTTATAGCCTGGATTGTGTGTGGGTCATAGAGCCAATGTGTCATGACTTGCCCGCAAACTTCGGCCGCATCCCATTCAACATTTGACAGACCAGCTACCTCTGAATAATTCGCTTTGGTTAATAAATGACGAAGTGAGTGTCCGAACCTTCGGAACAAAATACCTACTTCATTGAAAGTTAATAAAGACTGTGTTCCCTCAACTGGCGGTTGGAAGTTGAAGATAAGCGCTGACAGAGGGGTTGAGGATGTTACAGATGATTTGTTACGAATGGAAATGTGCCAACCAGCGTCGTCATGGACACGAATCTTTTCATCCTGGCGAGCGTAAGGGTCTATATATATCCCAGCTATAGGATCGTTACTTGAATCATCATAGATACTGTAAAATTTGACATCCTTATGCCACGTATGAACTTCAGGTGTCTCCACAATTTGTATTTTGAATAGAGTGCTACACAGATTAAATAAACTATTGATAACCTTGGGAAGTGGGAAGAATTCACGTATTTTGTCTTCTTCGAAATTGTATAATGTAAATTTCTGCTTCCTTTGCCAGTATGGGATGTCCCAATATGCTAATTTCTCATCAAACCCTCTTTCTTTAGCAAATCTTTGGAGTAGTTCAATTTCCACCTCCTGCATAGGCATTGCAGTTTCGAGTAAACTATCAAATACATTATATACATTTTCCACAGATCCTGCCATTTTAGTCTCCATGCTCATATCGACAAATGATTCGAATCCTAAGATTGTGGCTTGCTCATGTCGCAAACTGCGGATTTTTTCCAAATTAGTACTTGTTTCTATTTCCTTATTGACGTAGTTTGAACATCGCTGCACATGTGCCTGCCAAGTGTTCCAGCGCAGCTGTCGGTCAGGACAGTATTGCATGAAGGGCTCATAAATGTGAGGTTGGAGTGTGACCTTCCAAGGACCTTTGTATGTATCATTGTTGACAGACATTGCTTTGACTAGATTTTCAGGGAATTCCCTCAGTATTCTTTCATCCTCTATTGTGCCTGCAAACACTTTATTTGCAATGTTCACTTTTTCACGGAACATTTGCCTCTCTTTTTGCAATGATGTTAGAACATTGTTCAGCCGTTCTCTCTTAACACCTTTAATGTCTAAACCGTTCAGTTTCCCTTCCAAAATGTACTTGTCTAGTAGCCTTTGTTCTTCGTCAGTCATCTTTTTCAAACGGTTCTTCTCATTAACAGCTGCTTGAAATATTGGGATGCTATTGAACTTTGTTGATCGAGCCTTATGTGCTCTCTCATGTATTTGTACATATGACTTTGTTGGCATAAGAGAACTATTTCCTAAATACAATGTTTTAGCCATGCCCCATATCAACTCTAATGGCCCATCGATCTTTTCTAAAGGTTGGAATACCTCTACAAAAGCATTCTTGCAGTTAATTGAACACTTCTCAATCTGGTTGACACCATTTTCGTATTCAGAACTTTGTTTGCTGATGGCAGCAATGCATTTTTCTATGGTTATCTCATTGAACTCTGGCAGACCATGTTCAGAGAGAAGTATGCTTTTATCTGCATCTTCACCGATTTCTGGAATACTGGAAACAATTGTTGAGGTTAGGTTTTGTATTAAATTTCACACATCATGATTGAATCTTTTGTATAAATATTTAGAAATACAAGAGACAAAAAAAGTTTAAAAAATGCTTTTATAAGATTTATGAAAAAATAATAGACTGCAAAAGATAGTTGCCTAAAGTAAAATAAGTGCTATTTTAGTATCTTTCATTTCAAAAAGGTAGAAACATGCAAACTTACAAGATTCACTAGAATTTATAGTTGAATTTATTAGTTGTCTTTACTTTAAAATATTACATTTTAACATATGTTAATGCAAGTTTGTCTATTATGAAGTACCGGTGTTGCTCTAAAGTCTTGAAAAACGGAGGATTTCGCTGATAAAAATAAATTTTACTTACAGGACGACATATCCAGCATTACGTTTGTTTTGGTAAAACTGCTTCTTCACGTGACGTGCGATTACATTGGGCCGCAAAAACGATAACGCCATTGTTCTAATATGTTAAATATAATAATTAATGCCAAATATTTATTTCATAATCAAAATAAGCCCCGCACTGCCGAACATAAGAAAATGACATTTGTTATGTTTTTTAAAGTTACTACTTTTCTTCTCGCATTTTAAAAAGGCACAAGGATCTAGCCCATACTGCCTAATCTTCTCTTTTTTGAATGGTGGTAGGCGCGTGAATCGCGTGATAGACGATGATGTTAATTGATAGATAATTTTTAAAAGAAGGATGGTATTCTTTCCGATGCTGACCGATCTTTTTGAGTTTCAGTACAGGTCAAAGTAAAGATGTGGAACTTTACTGATGTGGATGGGTTTATTTGGTACTGTAGGGTTAATTAAACCACTATTGATAACAATAATTTTATTTAACAATTATAAACTCAACTTTTTCGCTATCCTTTTCTACAATAGCTGTAACAGTCTCGGCCAACGGTATATTCACCAGTTGACAAGAACACAGCGTGCTACACGCGTTGCAACCTTGTCGGTTTACCTCCATTTCTTTGTCTTCTAAGCTTTTATGCCTGGTTTCTTTCACAGGTGGGTTACAACAAAAGTCAGTGTCGAGGCCCATTTTCTCCCCGTCCTCTAATGATTGAGGTAGGTGCTGGTTCAAAGTTTCAGGGAGCAGGAGACTCGCGATTCCACCAGCGACCAGTAAAGCTCCCATGATGATTAGAGGTAAAACCATTATGTCCGAGCCCTGAAAATATCAATTAAGTATAAGTACATTATTGGTTGGAGAATATCTGAGCACTAATAGGACATAGGCTATGGCGTCCCTCAAGGCAGTGTATTAGGACCTACGCTTTTCTTAATCTACATAAATGACCTTTGCAACATGAAAGTGAATCGTGCTCACATATTCTCTTATGCAGATGACACTGTGGTCTTTGAGGGATCTTCTTGGGACTACCTACGTAACAAAGCAGAGGCGGGAATGGAAAAGATTGCATGCTGGCTTTGATAAAAAATTATTTACTTACCCTAAATACTAAGAAAAGCAATTATATTTGCTTTAGCCGGACAAATCGAACGCAAGTTGAGAGTGATTTCAAAATAAAAATAAATAAATGCAATAACAATAGTTACAGTAGGTAACAAAAATATAGAATAAAATAGAATATCGTTTATTGCTTAAACTGTGTATGTACATGTCCTTTAAATAAAGTTTCTCACACAAAGTACTTGGAGGTCGTTGTGGATCAAAGATTGTCTTAGCCAAATTGAACACATTTCAAATAGAATAAGGAAAACCATTCTCGAATCCGACTTAAACATACAGATAATTTCATCCAAATCGGTCCAGCCGTTTAGAAGGAGTTCAATAACATACACACGCACAGAAGATTGATATATATATAAAGATTTATCTATGTACATATATGCGCACCCCCCCCCCACACACCCTCACACACACACACACACACACAACACGCAAACAAAATTACTTAATTATTATTATAAATGAATTGATAGGCAACAAGGAAGTGCCTGTATCATGCTGTGCTATTTACCACAGTTAGATGACTGTTGAGTCGGCTTTGACCTAACTTACATTTTGGGCTGAAACTTGTCCTAAATTGTTAATTAAATGTTTTAGATAAGTTGGTTGTGACTGTGTGTGTAGAGGCATAAAGGCTTTATGTAATAGAAATTATTGCACACAGTGTTATTTTTATATACATCGAAAATGAATGCAGCCTCGTTACCCAGAAACAAGATTTTTTTTAATGATTCCTAAACGAATAAACCGATCGTCATGAAATAACAATAGCATTCAACTCACCAAATAATTGACGAGCGGTATGAAAATAGGTCCGAGCATGCCCAACACAGAGCTGAGACTCATGCCGAGTCCTCGCACGACCGTGGGGTACAACTCGGAAGCCATCAGTGGCAGCACCACGAATGACGATGAGATGCCCATCTTGCCGACGCAGTACAGCGCCAGAGTGACATGAGCTTCTGTAAAGGAAAGAGAATAGTGGCCTTACCAAAGGGCAATATTGCTTTAACATTATTTAAAAGTAAAAAAAAAACAAATTATTTATGGTTATAGAATTCTTTGCCTGAGCGCATCAGAAGTGCTCGCACGTTGGAGTCGTTCATGAGGAGTCATTTTCTAAATTCACCTTAGCTATGTTTATTTATTTTTCGATTTATATTGCATAAACTCTGTTTATTATATTTATTTTTCTTATGTATGTACTTTATTAGATATCATTATTATAATTAAGTTTCTTTTTACTTGCACCCATTTTATTTTCTTTATTTTATTATTTTTCTTTCACCCAAGGTTCTCTGGAAAAGATTGCTTGTTAGCAATAAGGCCGCCTATTTTGTACTTATATCTCTTCGTCAATTTGCCTGTATCTTTGTCTTTTTTGTGTGCAAAAAGAAGTTACTATTATTATTGTTATTATTAAAAACTAGATGATAGCCATTTTTGAAAATACTTGACTACTTCCAAGGAGACTATTTTTTATTTATTCATTTTAGTATTGTCGCTTTATTTAGTGCGGTCTGCAGTCTGCAGCCTTCATCAAATCAAACCGCGCTTTAATTTACATGTACAATATAGTCTTCGAGTATAAAACTGTAAATTTAAGATTATTTACATATAATTTAATGCAATAGTTTTCATCGCATCCCAGAAACTCATGCAGTTTTTGTAACTGCAAAGATTCGAGGGGGGTAAGGAGGAGAGTCCCACACTACCTACCACCTACCCGAGCGCAGTGGCAAGCAGAAGGCGTCTTCACAAGTAAAAAAAAATACTATACACACCGTGTTGTACTAGAAAAGTGGTTAAGCACGCTATACCGCCCACAACCATACTCATGCAGAGGGTCCAGCGTCGCCCCAGCCTCTCCATCGACGGCCAAAGAAACAGGTAAGTCGGCAGTTCCACCACACCAGCCAGGAAAAAGTTCAGGAACTCGTCGCCTCCCAGTACTGGCGCGTAGTAAGACAACCCGACATACACACTAGTGTTCGTGAACCAAATGAACGTAATGATTATAGTTTTCTTCCTCAAATTGGGCGTTCTAAAGAGGTCGAGTATTCCGTATTTCCTCGATTTTTCCCTCTCAATATCTTGCTTCAGCTTGTCCGACTCGTATTTGCGTCGCAATTGGACCATGTAATTGGCTGGTAAAGATTTGCCGTTTATTCTGAAAAGAAATAACGATAAAAGTTCAGATGAGTAGCACAAAACAATAATGGTAAATTTTAATAAATCCAGATTTCTTTTTATAATATTAAGTGTGTTTTTTTAATATATCGTCATACAAAGAAGCCGCGGATCGTGCTCAGCAGCGCGGCGTGCACTTAGAGAGGCCTATGTCCAGCAGTGGACTAGTATAGGCATCAGCCGCTGCTGGATGACGATGATGATAAAGCTTGTAACTAGACTGCTACATTAATAATATTTTAATTTGCAATTCTACCCGTTACGTCTGGAGTACCTCAAGGGTCACACTTTGGACCTCTGTTATAAATAAGCCAGTTTACTAACCTAGCCATATTCTTCAAAATGACCTCAGCTTTCTCGAACTGTCCTCTGGCCAATAACCATCTGGGACTTTCAGGCATAGGCCAAAGGTATAGGAAAAAGCAGACGAATGGCAGCGTGGTTGCTAAAGCCAAGTGCCGCCAGTCTCGAACCAAGTATACCACTCCAGACAGAAGTATCAACCCCAAGGAGTACGCTATATTGGACAATATTGTGCACAGCGTCCGACATTTAGGACCAACTAATTCAATGGCTGAAAACAAAAATATAGTATTATGTTAAGTTAAGTTAGAAAAACCAAAATAACGAATTCTCATAAACTCGCACTCACTCAAACACTTTAAAGAAATCAAGAAGAGTCAGAACTTTTTATTGCCTACCTACGTAACAATGAATTAAGTCGGAGTATATGCTTTGTACAGTTAAATATACAAAAGATTCTCAAACAAGATAGGGTGTTGGCACCACTGTTCGTCAGGAACCAGTGACGGACATTTTTTTCTTAATATATACTAATATTATAAAGAGGAAACCTTTGTATTTTTGTACGTAGGTATGTATGTTTGTAACGAATAACACTTTGTAACAAAAACTACTGGACCGATTTAAAAAATTCTTTCACCATTAGAATGCTACATTAGCGCTGAGTAACATGGGCCATATTAAAAAAAAATAAATGTAGTACGAAGTCCGCCGGGTCAGCAGTAGCATACGGCCCACCTAATGTAAAGCACACGCACGCAGGCCGCGTGCGTGTTATTGCACTCATATAGGAAGAACCTAAGCCCAACAGTGGGACATTTTAGGGGTCAGCAATTGTTTTAGTCTTTAGCAACAATTAAATTTTAAATAATATAACATATAAGAAATATTTTGAGGAGCTCGATGGCGCAGTGGTGGTTAACATGCCCGGTCTGCGAGTGCTGAAGTTAAGCAACTTTCGCAAAGATCGGCCATCGGATGGGTGACCAAATATTTATCATGTCGAGCTCCATCGTGCTTCGGAAGGCACGTTAAGCCGTTGGTCCCGGCTGCATTAGCAGTCGTTAACGAACACCAATCCGCATTGGCCCCGAGGTTTATGGCCCGTTCTCCCTATCCATCCATAGGGAAGGCTCGTGCTCCAGCAGTGGGGGCATAAATGAGCTGATGATGATGATGATGGATCCTAGCTGTCATCCCGTAAAATTTCAATATTATTTTTGGCGGTAAAATCTGTGTCAAAGATACTCGCACCACTACGTTACTTTCTATCCACAGTTTCAATCAAATTCCATGAATCGTAACTTACCTAAAACATACGGTGTAGCCATAATAGCCGGGACAGTGAAGCCCACCCCAATCCTATAAATGATCCATACAACGTAGTTCTGAGCGAAGGCGGTTGCCACACCGAATATGCACTCGATGAGAAGATATATGAAGAAGGAGGGTTTCCTTCCGATCGTGTCTTGAAGGTACCCGAAGATGTAGTTGCCGATGATGCCTCCGGCTGCTAAAAGCACCAATCCCAGTGTAGGCAGGAAATCGTTGTTGCAAACCAGGTCCCACTGTACAATGGATTGGATTAGATTGGATTATAATATGCTAATTAGTTACCTACTATACTTACCCCCATATTAATAAAAACTATTTAAGCAAAATTTAGTTAATCATTGTTTTGTCTCTTTTTCTCAAATTCAAAATGAGGTTTGTGTGACGTTGACAAAACAATATTTAACTAAATAATGCTTAATGCTTAGAATAATAATCTGAGGCTTAATGCTTAAATAAATAAGTATCACGACTAGGCAATATATCAATATTTTGCATCAGCAAAAACGATATACATTCATAGTTTATATTATAAATAAATTATTAGTAAGTAAAGCATCCATTTCTCAAATGCATCATCCGAACAAACACACATACCGGCGTTATTAATCTAAGCACATACCCTAATAAATTGTATAAAGTTCTCAAGCATTAACTCATATTATAGATTTTTGTTTGTAATTACTGTCGCACTCCTAAAATCTCGAGCCTAATTGAAAAATTATTAATATTTCAAAAATGTATACTTTATCATTTTAATTTTCAAGATTTAGAATCGCATCACAGGTAACTTAGCAATCAAAACTTAAGGAACTAGAATCAGATCACCTACCTCGGTTATAACGGTGTTCTTGTAGATGTTCTTGTCGTAAGACCAGCCACTTTTGCATGGAATGACGTCAGCGCGCGGTTCCCTCGCAATCGCCTCCTCGACACTTGGGTAGTTCTTCAATATGTCGCTGTAGTTCAAATTGAACATGCTGCACTGGGAATACTGCAAATTCCCATTTTTATCCTCCATGGGTATGCTGCAAGTAAAGACATAATTAGTGTGTGATACATTTATTGTAGTATCATGTTGATGGAGCTGATGATGACCCGATGCACAGAAGTTTTTATTTTTAAATTGGAAGATGGGTTTGCTCTTGGCCTCATTTTAATCCCTAGGGCTAAGAAGAAGCCGACGATGAAACGAGCTTGCCCAGAAATAGCTTATTCACTCGGGCTTTAAAAACTTTAAGGTTATATGCACTCAGGAACACAGACGCCGGTAGTTTGAGTTTAAAAAACTAAGTGACTGTACTATTTTTAAATTAGTTCATAAACTGGATGTATTGCAAATCTTAAACAGCTAAATTTGAAAAGTATAAAGCGCACAATCTAATAGATATGAACACAATATGCATAACATGTCTGTTTACAACTAATAATAATAATCACCAATCATCTCAGTCGAAAGACGTTTGCTGCTGGACAAAGGCCTCCACCAAGGATCTCCACAACGACCAGTTTTAAGCTGCTATAGTATAGTAAGTACTACAAAACTATATAAAGTCAAGTTAGGGTTACCAAGTCAACTCGGTGCTTGCAACTCGTGATCCCGAGCCATCCCAGTGACAGAGAAGGGATGGTACAGACGTCTGCTCATCAACCAATCCAAAACTGTCAGATTTCTTCAATAAATGTTCACCCATTTGCCATATCCATAAGGTTCAAAGTCTCTTGAGAAAATTTACAGTTTGTGGTAGTTTTTTAAGTGGATATAGGTACGTCCCCTCCCCTCGAGTTTTTAGTAGCTGGACGAGCAAAGAGGAGGAGAGTTCCATGTAGCCCGGAGTCGCCTTTAACCCTGGCGTATGCGCAAAGCATTTAACCTTGTTAAACAAAGCCCCTAGTTACCTTCGAGGGGGCTCAAAGAGAGCGTTAATTTTGTTGGCGCTGCTGCAAGACACTCTTTTGGGCAATTGGCGGACTTAATATGTGGGAGCCACCCTGCCCATCAGGCTGACTGGATTCCCGGGGACTTTAGTTGGTCGGTCACCATCTGGGCCTATAGCTATTTTGTTCTCTGCGGGGGACTCGGAAGCGAGTTTGAAAACCTAGTTACCTCAAGTTCTTAACGAGCTCGAGATCGCTGATGTGCTCCATTTCAGGCACGCGGCACCAGTGCGTGACGTCAGCGGCCATGAACAGCTGCGCGTACGCATGGAAGCCGCACGGCACCACCGCCGGCAGCAGCACCAAGTAGATCACCAGCTGCTGGTAGTGGCCGAACCCGCCCACGTCCTCCAGGATCGCGTCGAAGTCCATGGCGGTTGCTAGGTAAGAGGATTGACAAAAAATACAGACAAAAGTAGTCTTCAAACAAAGCGCGAAGAAACTTAACGAATCAGGGGACATAAGGTGAGTTTTATGCACCATTAGATTAACGAAAACGAAAATTTATATGGCATAAGGTAGCATTTTGTGATAACGAACGAGGTCAGTTGCAATATAGCCTTACTAATTCTCGTTTTCGTCATCGAATGGTGAATAAGACTCGCACTCAGCAATCTGCAAGAAGACGGCTAGTGCTATGTGGTCTGTGGCGTCCGGCAACGGCTAAACATGTCTTCCGAGGAGCATTATAGCTTCTAAGTAGCTGGCTATATAGTCTGTGCTTGTGATATTTGGTCACCCAACCGGAAACCTGGCACTGCGAAAGTTGCTTTACTTTCAAGATCGCAACCCGAACTATCGCGCTAGCCGCCGCCGCTACCTCGATCTCCTCAAAGAATTAGGATTGGGAAAATTAGCACCTGTTGAAATATTTTTATGGTGGACTTTAGTTATATAATTAGTAAATAGCCTATAACTGTCCCACCGCTGGGCAAAGGCCTTCGTCATCGAGTCATGTCAAGAGACATCAATTCGGCACTACAATTGTTGGGTAAATGCTGGATCACCACGCTGGTGATCAGTGATCACAAACCCGGGCAATGCATTGAAAAATATGCGAAACACACTTTGTCCGACCTGGGAATTGAACCCGGGATCTTTAGCTACTCGGCCACTAAGGCGTTAGTTATGTTATTAAAGATTTTATTTTAGAACTGTTTTACCTTATGAACACAATGTGTATGGTATTCCGCAACTCCGCAAACCTGCAGCGGCCGCGGTCGCCCACTGACTGGTGGGACGCAAGCAGCCCACCTATTGGACGGACCCTAAGCTCTACCGGGATTTATACAGGGCGCTGCGAAACGTCGACATGGAAGTTTCATAAAAAAATAATGAGTTAGTTAAAAAAAGGGGTAAGATTTTTTTTATTGTTTTTAAATATTTCGTGGGTATTCGGGACAGTCATAATAACAGGTATTTATTATTAAAGATCTCTTAGTACTCGTGATTGTACCACCGCTGCACCAGTACAGCTGTGCAGGTGTGCAGTTTCCTTTGGAAAGAAGAGAAGTCAGAAAATGAAAAAAAGACATGGTCCATGAAAAAGGACCTAAAATCCAAGATACTTAACCTGTGTAGATTTTCGCCTTTTATAACCAACAGCACATGGTGCAAAAGACTATGACAGGATATAAATATCTTCGATCGTGGGACCAGAACTTTTAGCATACTGGTCCAGAACTGTTAAAATCTGTAGGAATATATAACTAAAAACCTGGTTAACAGCTTTGTAGAGATGATTCATTTGTCTTTTTATTTTAAGAGCGATTACGCCGCACACTAGCGCTGCCAATGAAGAAAAAAACATATCTAGTAATTAATTAGAGATAGTAAATCAAATTATGTTCAACAAACTACTTGAATGAAGTAATTTAAAATGACATGTACTTTATGAATTATTGAATTATTGTTATTAGATTTATTAAATTTTTGAATTAAAATGTACTAACGTAGTTATTAAGTGCACATTGTTACTAACCATAATTGGATCTCTGATATCTGAGTAAATAAATTGAATTGAATTGAATTAGCATTTTTACGTCACCTAATGAACATCTGACATGTTATGGTTTAGTTAAATAAGACGTTACAGCTAAAAACGGCCACTTTTAACTATAACGCTGTATTAAGGTTCAATTCCCAGGTCGGGCACAGTTTGTTTCGGATTTTTCGATGCGTCGCCCGAGTTTGTGATCATCCACCCACATTTGGCAGCAAGATCAATTTTGGCGATGACTTGATTACAATGATGGAGGCCTTTGCCCAGCAGTGGGACAATTATAGTCTATTTACTTACTTACATGAAGCAGGAAAAAGATTTTGAAATTGTTTGATTTTTGTATTTTGCACACGTCATTTTCATTTTTATTTCTAATCCTCTATTCTAGTCAGTTACAAAATAAATCATCCATTATGTCTAAAAGGGACGCGCGTGCGCAATTATCTTATTGGCCGACGGTAGTCAGTCAATTCGATTAGAGACCTAATTGGAGCGGCGAAAGGACAACGATCAAGGTCGGGAGCACTTTTATTAATCACTTCGCTGTACATCGACAGCTTCGTTTGAAGCGCACTGTGTTTTCCTAGAACGCAACGAGCAATGTACACCGGTTTGCACGAATTAACCGCTCTGCCCAAAGCCTTGATAGTTTCTGTCATGGTCAGATTTGGTATTTATTTTATTAAGCAATCTAATAATACACATATGTTGCAACGTGGAAGTGCTTACTATCTTTTTGATTGTGAAACTTGATCATTCTTTAGTGGAAAATTGGTGAATAGCATAACCACTTTGAAATATAAGAGCATGCCCCTTTTACATACAGGTCGACTTTTTTATCACCATCCAAACCTTCTGAGATGACTCCCGTGACACAAACGAACAACTCTTTCTATTGGACCAACCCCTAACTCGAAAAAAAAATCAGCTGTTCCATACAAAACATCAATATTCATTCGACCAAAATGTATGGAACAGCTGATTTTTTTTTCGAGTTAGGGGTTGGTCTAATAGAAAGAGTTGTTCGTTTGTGTCACGGGAGTCATCTCAGAAGGTTTGGATGGTGATAAAAAAGTCGACCTGTATATATTTTTTGTTCGGTAAATGTTGCACTAAATTATACCTTTTGTAATTTTAATTTTTATTTTTTTTTCCAATGTAACTTTGTGTATGTTGTTTTGAGTGGATACCAATAAACGTTCTTCTTCTTCTTCAGCCTGTCGCCACCCAATGCTAAGTGTAGGCCTCTCCCTTTGCATACCATCTCTCTGTTGGTAGCCATTCCATACCAGTTTTTACCAGCGACTCTATCTATAACATCTCCGGTGGCCGTTCTACGTTTCTACGTCCAGTTCTTGGTCGCCAATGTTTTCTTAAACAGCTTGTGTGACCATCGTCTGTCGTCACGTCTGCAAACAAGTCCCGCCCAACTTCCCCAATGAATAAACGTTCATTCATTCATTAAATTTTGTTCGAAACAATTCCCTTGCTTGCTAATGAAAAAAAAACTTGTAAATAAAAATCAATTTCTTTTGGTTAATTATAATTAATTTTATTGTCATTTAACATACAAATATTCCAAAGGCAGTGGCGTATATAACAAGAATGACAGCTCTATCGTTCGGATCTTATGGCACAAAGACAATAGTTTACACGAATAACAGCTGTATCGATTAGATCTTATGGCACATTTTCCTGTACCACTCCGGGTCGGTCTTGGCCATCGTCTCGGGGCGCCCGTCCGTGTGCTTGTAATGGAACTCGGAGACGCCGCGCCCGGGCACGTCGTTGACGACGAACTTGCAGAAGCGTTCCACCATGCGGGCTTCCCACTCGTCAGATACATAGTGGGTGGACTCGTATTCGACAGTCACCTGTTAAAAAAAAATAATCTTATCATCATCATCAAGAAGAAGACGACATCTTGGCGGGAAAGTGAAGAGTCATGTCTGCAGTTTTGTTTAATTTTCTAAAATTTGTGTTATATCGAATAATAATGGTGGATTATTAACCGTTAAAGTGTTCGTGAGTGTGCACGAGTGTTGGCAAATGAAATAAAACAGTGCAACGGCACTTTTCAAATTCTCTCAAGAAGTCCGGCCGAGGACTGTGTGTGTGAGTGTGTGAGTGACTGTGGAGTGTGTGTATACCGACCCCCTTCGGGCAATTTCGATGTTTTCGAATCAGTAATGGAGGACGTACTTAGAAAATTAAAATTAAAAAATAAATTTGTTTTAGTATGTGGAGATTTTAATATAAATATTCTAGAAATTAACTCAATGAGTGTTCGTCTTGTTGCGTTATTTAAATGCTTTAATCTAATAAATCTATTTCTCGAACCTACTAGAATAACTTCACATTCGGCCACTTGTCTTGATAATGTTTTTACAGACTATATTCCTGTTTTTAAGTCAGTATTTAATAATCTTACGTCTGACCATTGTGGTTTGAAGTTGACCTATGATTTTAATATCAAGGATGAGCCAAAAATAGTAAAATGTAAACCAGTAACAAAAAAACGAATGGAGTGTTTCAAAAATAGTATAGTATGTAAAATTGATGCGTTACCCTTTGTACATGATGATCCAGATGTACTATATAGTAATCTTTTTGATTTAATAAAAACAGAATACAATCAAGTTTTTACTTCTAAAACAATAAAAATTTCTCATAAACTTAAGTTCTGTGATTGGGCCACGACAGGCATATATAATAGTAGAAAAAAACTGTATGAGTTATATAATTTAAGACAATATAACCATACTTTTAGTTTTACAGAATATGTTAAGAATTATTCTAAAATGTTTAAAAAAGTGTGCATATTAGCAAAATCAAATTTCGTTAAAGACAAAATTAATAACTCTAACAATAAAATTAAAGCCACTTGGGATATTATAAACCGTGAAACAGGCAAATTTAAACCACGGGACAATACTTTCACTTTGAAAGTTCACAACACCCTTGTCAATTCGGATTTACAAATTGCAAATATTTTTGATGATTATTTTGTGAATATACCAGTGGTAACAACTTTAAATTTAGATTCATCACCAGAAGCTGCACAATCTTTACTCAAAAATTATGTACCTAAACCTAATCTATCTTTTCAATTTAAATACATTGATTCTTTGAATATTATAAAAACATTCAAATCACTTAAAATGAAAAACACTAGTGATTTGTGGGACATAAGTATTAAGGTAATTAAGAATATTATATATCCTATTGCACCCTATCTTGCAGACATTTTTAATTACTGTATCAATAAAGGTATCTTTCCAGATCTTATGAAATTTAGTAAGGTTATACCTTTGTTTAAATCAGGGAACAAAGAAGACCCTAGCAACTACAGGCCAATTTCAATATTACCAGCATTAAGTAAAATTTATGAAAAACTTATACTCGAACAATTAATGGCGTACTTTAACTCAAACAATCTTTTACATAAGAAACAATATGGTGTTACTAAGGGTCGTTCCACTACTGGCGCTGGTGTTGCTTTAATAAAACATATATTCAATGCCTGGGAGGGGTCTCAGAACGCTCTTGGAGTTTTTTGTGACTTATCCAAGGCTTTCGATTGCGTTGAGCACCGGACTTTGGTGATGAAGTTACACTACTATGGTCTTAATGATTTTGCACTTAAATTAATAGAGTCGTATCTCAGTTCAAGGACACAAACTGTCGATATAAATGGAACTAAATCATCTGGTTCTCATGTAAAAATGGGAGTTCCGCAGGGGTCAATTCTTGGGCCCTTCCTATTTTTAATTTATATTAACGACTTGCCATTCTTTGTGGAGAACTTCTGTGAAATTGTTTTATTTGCAGATGATACTTCACTCATTTTTAATGTTACTAGGTATAAGAATAATTATGATGATGTAAACAATGCTCTCGCAGAAGTACTCAGTTGGTTTACTGTTAATAACCTACAGCTTAATGCAAAAAAAACAAAATGTATAAAATTCACATTACCTAATGTTAAAACTGAGCCAACCGATGTTAGAATAAACGGTGATAAATTAGATTTAGTAGATTCAACAGTTTTCTTGGGTATCACACTTGACTCAAAACTTCAATGGAATCCTCATATATCGAAATTGGCCGGCAAACTCAGTTCTGCTGCTTATGCCATCAGAAAAGTAAGACAACTGACAGACGTTGAAACTGCTAGAACAGTTTATTTTAGCTATTTTCATAGTGTCATGTCGTATGGCCTCTTACTGTGGGCTACAGCGGCTGACGTTAAAACTATATTTATTTTACAGAAACGAGCAATAAGAACCATCTATAGACTAGATTCCCGTACTACTCTAAGAACTATTTTTAAAGAAATTGGTGTTCTTACAGTTGCATCTCAGTTTATTTATAATTGCATAGTCTTTGTGCGTTGCAATGTCAACTCATTTACTAAACACGGTGACACACACAATTTCAATACTAGAAATAAGAAAAAACTTGTAATGCCACTATTCAGACTGCAAAAGGTTCTTGGCTCTTTCTTGGGGCAAGGTATACACTACTATAATAAAATACCTAGTACTGTACAAGATTTACCATTACATAAGTTTAAAAATCATGTAAAATCTTCTTTACTTAAGAAAGGTTATTATACAGTCAAAGAATATTTAGATGATAAAACAGCCTGGTTATAATAAAAAATCAGCATTTTGTTTTATTTGGATCAATTATTATACTTTAATATCTTAGCGCTGATATGATAGCCTTTATCAGCAGTGTCCTACAGTTTACAAACAATATTTATGTTGCGTTAAACAATTTATTAAATTCTTATTTAGAGTAGCTTGAGTGTGGCATGCTCTCTTTATTGTCTCTGCGGTGGTGGCATGTGCGTCGGGTCGTTACATTCCCTAAGATATGGTTGAGTGAAGCGATGGCTGATTCATATGTCATACTCGTGAACGGGTGCCTCCTGTGGAGGCAGGTCTGCTCTTGCTTACTTATCTTATTTTTATTATTATTATACTCGTATACTTTAACTTTGTTTTCTTAGATAATTTTTGACTTCTATTAGTACTGTATGACATTGCGAAAATTGAAATTGGTAGTTACCTGATGTAATTTTTGCAAACTTATTATTATTATTTTTTTTTTTTGTATTATTTTTGGGTGTTGTGATTGTCCTTTTTTTGTGTGTTTGTTTGTGATGGAAAGTGTCCTTTTATGATAGGGCATTTTCCAATATTTTTGACGCTGTAAGGGAGAAAAGAGCTGGACACTTGCTGAGTTTCTTGCCGGTTCTTCTCAGTACAAGTTCTCCCGCCCAGAGTAGACTTACGAACCGATGGCATAATGACGTTCATAAGAGCTATTTGTAGCCTAAACTGAATAAATGATTTTGAATTTTGAATTTTGAATTTTGAATTTTGACTTAGTAAAGCCCCACATCTTTACTGAGATACTCGAGGGGTTGGGGGGTATATCATTTCTATTACCATTCATCATCATCATGCAGGAAAGAAATATTGTTTATTTATGTATTACTTGTAAGAAAAATTACATTGACACTGGCTAAATGTGTTAATCAAACGAAGCCATCAACTAAAGAAAAAAAAAAGAAGAAGACCTCGTAGCCCCCCCCCCCCCCCCCCCTAATATCCTGGGAGAGACAAAATCAGTGCGACTATGCTGGCTGGGTCACGTCATTCGTATGGGAGACGATCGTGCAATGAAGAGAGCGTACATGGGCGCCGTCCGATCGGCAGATCTCGATACCGATGTGCTGACTGAGTCACTAAGGATCTTGCAGAGCTAGAGGTGCCTTCTTTTGTCGGAGGCCAAGACCCACCACAGGGAGGACCCACCTATGGATGGAACACCACAGTGAGAACGGGCCGTAAACCACCACGAGGGCCCCCAGTGAGGTTTGGTAGTTGTTAACGACATTAGCTTTATGTGCCTTCTGGAGCACTTAGGAGCTCGAGATGACAATCGTTTGGTCCTTATATTATGTATCAAAACAATACTGCTGCCTTTATCAAATAAAAAAATATGTATCCGTTGACTTTACTGGCTGCCTCCCACCATCTCATCTAACACCTAAGAATATAAGAACATAACGAACCGTGCTCTGCTCGGCTACTAAAGAAAATCTTCAGTAATTAAGAGCCCTATTATAAATCCCCACTCCACTGAGTTCGGACGGCCGGCCGGTGCATCGCATTTTGTAGTAGTTTTACAGTTGTATTTATCGTTTTTATCGAAATAGGATAATAAATTCATGCTTAAAACTCATGAAGTAACAATTATTCTGGTATAAATTTTGCTCAATAATATTATCGTAGGTAGGAGAATTCATAGTTAACTTAAAGCGATTTTAGAAGTTTTTTGTTTTTAATAAGACTTTTTTCTATATAAAATCAATGATATCTAAAAATTCCGAGGCCGCTTCAAACTATACGAATATTGTATAAGAGATAACATTCTAATTGTTTTATTTCATTTGTTTAAAACAGTAGTTCAATCTAGGAGCTCAAAAAAGTGCCTTCGCGCATTTTACGAAAATCTTTATCAGCAATTTTGGGTTTAATTAAAAAGTTACAAAAAGCGAGGCCGCTACGATCTATGCCAATAGCTATTTTACACTATTCAATACATTCAATAACTCAAAATTGTTAATGTATTTTTGTTTCTGAGATCAAGAACGCCAAAATTGGCCATTTTACGCAAAAATCACAGTCGAGATGTCATATGGCTCTTAAGAGTTTCGAGCGAAGCATGCATTCTTTTGCCTTATCGTCACTCTATCAGACGATAGAGTAACCAAAAGACTTTGCTCTATCAGGATAAATGATACTCGTTGAAGAATAAAAGAAAGTAATGTATGAAAGTGGATTACCTGGACATTGTACAGCTCACCCGCGGCCTGGAAGCGGAAAGCGTAGTCCCGCGGCGCGCGCCCGCCCTCGCCATGCTGGTACAGCTGCAGCTCCACCCACTGCACGGGCACCACCTCGCCGCTGGCCAGGCCCACGGTGCCCGCCTCGAAACTGGTGCAATAAAGGAGAGATGTTTTTTTAATAATATACCTATGGTTTGGTGCGATTTGCAGTGTCAAAATTGTGTCAAACTTGTCAAAAGTGTCAAAGTTGAAGAGATATTGTACATTTTCTTTGTTTATTAATAGTAGTTGATAGTGAGTGATTTTATTTGGCAATTCACCAAATAATTTCGAATCTAAATTCTAAATTCAATGTCTGGTATCTCGATGACGGCACTTTAGGAGGAAAACTCTGGTTTAGTTCTCGAGGACCTACAAACTTTGATAAACCAGTTTGGTACTATACGTTCGAAGCTAAATCCGTGGCCTCGGACCGTAGAGCTCAAATAGTTACTGACTTCAGTCGCCTGGCCCCCAACATCAAATTTTCAACGATGACTCATTGTTTTTATTAGGCGCACCGTTTCTCGATGCTGCTATTCCTGCTTTTATAAACAATGCGATCACTAAATTCAATTCAACTGCAGACCGGTTATTCCAAATTAATCCACACATGGCTGGCCTTATTACCACCCGACTGCAAAGGAAGAGTTATGTTTTTCGCGCCTATCTTGTATGTAATATTCTTTATTACCTCATATCTCCAGAACCGCTGAACGGAATTACATAATTAAGGTATCGTTAGATTCGTCTTAGCTGCCCAAGTGTTCTTAGATAGGTGACCTTAAAAAACAAATATGGCGGCTGTGAGACGCCATTGGAGTTGGTGAAAAACAATTTTTTTTTCGAATACTTCATTATGGGTATCAAATTAGAGGGCTCAACACAAGGTTTTCAAAAAAGCATATCATGAAGTTTGTCTAACTAAAAAGACAAATAAAAAAAATTAAAAAAAAACAAGAAACCCGCCTGCGTAAAAAATAATAAGTAAAGTAACTAAATAGAAAATCAACTGAAAAGGCCCGAACAAGATAAAAATTCAATTTATGCAACATCATAACATAACATGCATTCGGAGGCATAAAATTTAATGATAAGTCAAATCATTCTCACTTTGTGCGTGCCTCCGACTGTGTGTTATGTATTATGTTGCATAAATTGAATTCGTTCTAGAAGGTTCTGTAGCGGAGAGATGATGGTATAATTATATTTCTCTATGGCTGATCGAATCGGCTTGTGCTGAACGACGCGACGACACGGGCGGGCCGATCGTTGAGAACTCCGTGCGCCGAATGCACGCGCGGTCCCTTATAAATTTTTTATATTTTTCTCTTTTCAGAGTTATATGACACAAAAAATGACACCCACAAATAGGAAGGTTCACACAAACGCGCTCGAGCAACGCACACATAGACAACCTCTCACAGACACGAAATCTCGCAACAGCTGCGTTCGGATTGTTTCGAGCTGTTCCGAGATCCGTGTCCGTTCAAGGGGTCTATGTGTAAGTCGCTCAAACGCAGTATTTTACCTTCTGTGGATCCCCTATTTTGTGATTATGACCAAAATTAAATGTGACTAAAATATCATCAGTGCTTATTCACATTGGTCATACATGACGAGACTGAAATGTCATTTTAAAATAAAACTAGGTAGGTATTTCAGACGAGACTGAATTAAAACTGTAAAAACTTTCGAAGAAAGATGTATCTGATGGACGTGCTCTAAATCCTTTTTAGTTAGTATATGGTAAATTAGTTCTTCTGTGATAAAGTAAGGTACCAAGACACTTACACGGAAGCCGTGGCGGGCTGGCAGATGACCCCGACGCTGATGTTGGTGCCGTTTTGCAGGAAGATGTGGTGGAACGCGTACCGGTGCATCAGGCTCCAGTCGCGCTTGTGGCCTGCAACAACCAACTCTAACGATTATTTGCAATCAAACTGGTACATACCCGCTACCGCTGGAATACTTGGCTCCTGGAATTCATCACAAGACTCCGTACGATTTAAGATTCCTATCCTAGATATCCTTTTTTTAAATGACCTCTTTCAAAAATTGTCGCATAATGTTGGATCCACTTTTTCTCTACAAACTCCTTAACAACAAAATGTCGTGTCCTGCTGATCTGCTTGCTGCTATTAAGCTGAACGTTCCTCGCAAATGACCTCGAAAACCTTAAGGTAAAGACCTTATTTGCATTGTCTTGCCATAGAACTAACCTAGGTCTCCATCATCCTATAGTTCGCATATGCACGATGTTTAATAATAACATCAGCGCGTCATCATCAAAATATTGGGGTATCGCATTCGGTTTTTAGGAGTGAGCTGCTGAAACGGTTTCACTTTGGTTGATCCTCTTTTTATCTATGTAAAATGCAATCTGTTCAATATTTTTTAATTAGTAAAGTAAAGTAGAATTACTATTTGTAAAGTAGTTAGCAATATTTTTAATGTAATTTTAACTTTAGATAACAAGTAAAGAATGCCGTGTAAGCTATAAATAGGCCTGCCACTGTCATTTCAAAAGGCAATGATTGACCTACTTTTTTGTGTTTGGTTGTAAGCTTGCCTTATTAAATAAATAAATAAATAAATAGATCATTAAAAAAAACGACGGGTTGCACTCTGGGAGTGCCGGCAGAAGTGAAAACTTGAATATTAACGTTGTGCATTTTTGATATTTTGGAATGGTTAGGGAATAATTTTGCACGAATTGCTTTAATTATCAGTATAAAAGTACTCTCATTAATATTTATTTATTGGGCTATCGTACACAAACATGACAATTTATATTACATTAAAAAGTTATATTAAGTTATATTAAAAATTTATATTACGCCGCGCCAGCTGTCTACTCTCCATCCGTCTTACGAATTTTCGATCAGGTCACGTGTCCTGACGCGAGTTTAACACTTTTTACCCATTCCAAAAAAAGTGCACAACGCCGCTAAAGTTTTCACTTCAAAAATCGCATTCTGAGTGTATATTGCCTGCGAGTATCTTTGCCATTCGATCACGTCAACGAAAACGATATTTTGTATAGTAAAATTTTAACTCTCCTCATTTGTCACCATAAGGCGCTGCTTCAATACAAACAAATTCTCGTTTACGTTAATACGTTAAAGTGATCGAATGTAAAACAAAAATCGTATCAATCACATTGTCGTCTCTCGTCCATTCTCGCCCAAGAGTTTACCACCGGAATGAAAGCAGAAGAACGCATGAACGAATGCATGAACGTAGAAGTTCTCACCAAAACTGTGGTCCCTGAATGATGGCAGTGTGTGCTCGAACGCTTCGCCGTCGATTTTGAACTGGCATTTGAGAACGCCAAACTGTTCATAATGAGACTGATGTGCTCTGTGAATCAATGTAAAATATTAGAGGATTTAATGAATTTAGGCGTTTCTTTACGGCAAACATAAATACAGTTAATATTGGGTCCTTACCTATGAAATTGACGTTTTTTTTCTCATTTATTAATATGTGTATTACTTCTAAAAGTCAATACCGGTTGTTAATATTATTATACACCTTTAATTAGGACTATGTTACTTAGGCTTCAGTGATAACAATGATTATTCATTTTGCCTTTATCGCCCATTTTTTTTTAAAATTGACTCCTTTTATTGTTCGCGGAATTGACCTTTTGTTTCATTGTAATTTCATTGTAAATTTTAATCGCCTCTGTGGTCTAGTGGTTAAGACCACCGGTTTAGACCCAGAGGTCCCGGGTTCGATTCCCAGCGGGGGGTACATCTTTGTGTACTCGGTTTGGTTGGTGGTAGGACTTAATCGTCCGCCTGGCTAGCTACCACCATCTTATCTAAATATGTCGCCATAATATCAATGTTTGTAGCATTGTTGTGTTCCGGCAGCCAGAGATAAGATAGCCAGTACCTCACTAGTTGAAGGTTCCCGGGTGAAGTGCGCTTCCATCATTGGCTTTATCATCACTTAACATCAGGTGAGATCAAGGCACTGTGCTTACCCGTAAATAAAAAAAAAAAAAAAAATTGTAGCTTTGAAGGGACTTCATTTTTTTTGTTTTTAATGCCTGCTATATTTGGCTAGTGAAACAAACACACTACTCTAGAATTTTTATAGTGTTAAGTAACATAAATAGATGCTAAGAAAATTTAAAAAAAAACGTTAGTATGAAAAATATAATTTTATAAAAAATCTTCATACAAAACGTCAATTTCATAGGTAAGGACCTAATATATGAATTAATTATATAAAAATTCAAATATGAAATTTTTCTAGTAAACTTAAACCAGTGACGGTATTTCGATCACACGGCTTGAGGACTTGAGGAACCCTTTAAGTTTCGCGCCGCCCCAAGTAAATTAGGTGCCGCTGAAAATACCGCCTAAGGCCATCAGGAAACACCCTTAAAAAAAAAACAAGCTACTTTCATAGTAGGTGTGACTCACGTCTTCAAGTTGTTGAAGTAAGCCCTGCTCCAGGGTTCCCTGGCTATGGAGCGGATGACGGCGGGCGGGTGCAGGTCCGAGTCGTAGTCGAAGTGCTTGCTCGTGGCCGTCCACTCACCAGAGAACTCCACTTCAACTATCTTGGTAGGGTCGTTCTGTAACCTGGCAGCATTATTAGCTAAGAATAATTGTACGAAAAACACAAATGTTGAAAAAATTTCCACGAGCAGGGTTTGAACCTGCACCCTTCTGACATACCGGGTCAGGTGCTCTTCCAATTGAGCTATCGTGGTTCTAACCAGCCCGCCGAAATTATTCAACACTTTTTACTTTGAAAGCCAAAGGCGCCCATTCAATGTCAACAACTACCGTATTTATAAAATGTTCAAATAGCTTGCCTACTTCTAACTGATCTTTTATATTTGTAAAAACATTATGATCGGATGTTAGTGACGGTAGTTGTTGACATTGAATGGGCGCCTTTGGCTTTCAAAGTAAAAAGTGTTGAATAATTTCGGCGGGCTGGTTAGAACCACGATAGCTCAATTGGAAGAGCACCTGACCCGGTATGTCAGAAGGGTGCAGGTTCAAACCCTGCTCGTGGAATTTTTTTCAACATTTGTGTTTTTGTAAATTGTTTGCAACAAAATTTGCGTTAAAAATTACTTTAACAATAATTGTATGGTTGACCAGTTTAGAAATTGCTATGCATATAGAAGTACAGAGGCTATAATAATAATTGTCAACATCTATTGCCAGTACCGCTTACAATGTGTACCTACATTATTGGTGAAAACTTTAGGTACATACTGGTTTGTATTATTATTATTATTTCGGTAATTACAAATTACGTTAAAATATTGTTTATTTGACCGACGAGCTGGTGAAGATCGCCGGTAGCCGCTGGATACGAGCAGCACAAAACCGGTCGTTGTGGAGATACTTGCAGCAGTGGACGTCTTTGGGCTAACATGATGATGATGTTGATAATTAATTATTTTCCAAATACGAATAAAAATTTAAGATCTGTTTTTTAAGGTGTAAAAAATATATAGATACTCAATTTTCATCTTACCACATCGGTCCCTTGTAGCTGACGGTCCACTTCTTCATGGGCTCCACGGGAGTCATCTTGATCCCTTCAGCGCCGAACTCCCCGATCTGAGCGCCGAACAGAACTGTGTCCGGGATCTTTTTACTACACAGCAGACCTTTGCCGGGCAACTAATAACAATATATAATATTATAGTAGAAATTTTAAGAATACTGATGGATGTTAAAATATCTGAAGTAGAAGAAGTCCCATTATGTATCCTGTAACCTGAGTAAAATTTCTTAGGAGACAAAAAGCGTACAGACTCCTTAAAAATGAAACAAAATTGTATACTAGCGAATATTCGTTTACTGTTGATGACATATCATTATCATCATCTCAGCCAAAAAGACGCCCACTGCTGGACAAAGGCCTCCCTCAAGGATAAATCATTTTGAGAGCAATTTGCCATAATCGCCACGCTTGGCAGGCGGGTTGGCGATCGCAGTAAGGTGAGAATAATCACAGAGAGACGCTGCTGCCCATCCTCTGGAATGGTCCCATAGTCGCCTTCTACGACACCCACGGGAAGAGATAGGGTGGTGCAATCCTTAACCCCCGGCACCACACGGGGGAGATGATGATGACATATACCTAAAATATTTTCTATCGTCGCAAAGTACGTTGCGTACCACTTCGCCCGGGAGATGGTAATGTGGGACTCAAAAAGCATACATGTAGTATAGTTAGTGGTCGTTGTTTGCATCAGTATTGGTACCCTGATTTTAATCGTCGTAACTTTTACTAGATAAAAATCAACCAATCCCAGGAAGCTCGAGTAGGAATTGTTTTTTTTTCTAGTTAACTTTTATCTTGTAAGTACAATATAGGATTGTGAATGTAAAAATTAAAACAATTAAATTAATTAATCATCGTCTTTTGCTACTGACAGTACAGACGCCCGCAACATCAAATTTCTTCAATACATTTTCAACCATATACATAAGGCATAAAGTTCAAGTCTATTGAAGAAATTTGACATTTTGTGGTAATATCAGACTAGTCTGTGCTATGATCGATTATAATTTTTTGGGCTTCAATTCAACATACCCCAATGTAGAACAGTCCATTGCACATGCTCATGGGGCGTCGCTCGCATCCGGATATGACGTAGATGCCTTTGTCTTCTTCATTTTTCGACGCCGATATGAAGAACACTGCGTCGAAAGCCTGTGAGGTGATATAAAGAAATTGGGAGTGACAGTATCACATAGAATAAAATAATTGGGGCAGTTTCACCAAAGTTCGACAGACTTAAAGGTTGCCACGGCATGCAAACGTGAACTCAGTATTTTATTTAATAACCTAAACTTAACTAAGATTTAACGTAAATGGTGGATAAACATTTAAAAAAGAAAGAAAATGGAGATAATAGCTAACTAAACAGACCCGGGCGAGAAAGAAGTAAGTATGTGGTTGAATGTGGTAAGTGGTTGAACAATTATTAAAGAAATATGTCCGTTTTGGATAGGTTGATATGCAGGCGTATAAATGAATCGTCTGATTTTAAAACAACACAAACGCCACTTTTATAGAAATCTACATAGTTTTGAACGCAACTTTTTATTTAGGCCTATTTACATATTTGCCTTAAAAACCACACATGTCTTCTGACGTTTTATCGATTTTTTTATATTGTTGCAGGCAACGCATGTTTAAAATATATATATTTTTTTGTATCTACTGAAAAATTATAGCTCCTTGACATAATATGTTGTTATAAAACCACACGATTCAAATAGGCCTAAAATTAGTTTTTTCTGGATGGGTGTTCTGTGATTACTACTTTGTAAATAGCTCAAAATTTTTTTTTTAATAAAACTCACCTTAGCGTGGTCACTGAGATGCTGGGCGCGTTCCATGGAAGCCGGGTCCGCTATAGCTTTGACGCCTTGCCCGGCTCGGCCTTTTGAACCGGCTGCAGAGTTTTTACTCGACAACTATAAACATTCATCAAATGGCTTGTCTGTCAGCAGATACTATTAGTTTATCAAAACCTTTTTGAGACCTTGCGTGTCGTACCTACTTCTCCATAAGTCTTAGTGCCTTACAAATAAACAAAGAATAACCTCAGAAGAGACAGAGACAAAACACGTAATAACTATTCGGAGCTTATTCTCTGTTTATTTGTATGGGGGTTAAAGCATGACGTCCGTATAGTTTAGTATGTTCTTAGATTTGATTGAGGAATAAGTAGTCGAGCGAGATACGTCAGCTCTGACGTATCTCGGGCGAGATCTATTCAGCAATTGCTGAAGTAAAGTAACTTTCGCAAAGACCGGTAATCGGATGAGTGATCAAAAATGTTTATAAAATGTTCAAAATGATTTTTAAAGCAAATTTTGTTGCGAACAAATTACAAAAACACAAATGTTGAAAAAATTTCCACGAGCAGTTTTTGAACCTGCAGCCCCTTCTGACATTCAATGATATAATATAAATGAGTTAATAAATAAATGAAATACTTATATAATGAGTTAATGACGGTAGTTGTTGACATTGAATGGGCGCCTTTGGCTTACAAAGTAAAAAGTGTTGAATAATTTCGGCGGGCTGGTTAGAACCACGATAGCTCAATTGGAAGAGCACCTGACCCGGAATGTCAGAAGGGGGTGCAGGTTCAAATCCTGCTCGTGGAAATTTTTTCAAAAATGTTTATTTTGAGCTCCTCCGCAAGCTAAGCAGTTAATACCGGCATCATTAGCAGTCTTTAACAGTCACCAATCCGTGGGCTTGCATGATGGTTTATGGCCATGTGTTCAGGGCCGTCTTAAACCAATAGGTTATCTCCAATAGGAGGCCAATAGCTCCAATAGAAGGCCCTGGGCACTTACGGATAACGGGGTTTTTATGCTACGCTAGATTTTAGTAAAACAGGCAAAAGGAGTTGATAAGCAATACTCTAGATTTATTCAACAGGTATTTTTATTTATTTGTAGCCAGATAGAGTTGCCAGTGTTAGGCCCCTGGTTTATTTGAATTAAAAAGCAAAAAAAGTCAATAAGTTAGTAATTCTTGTTTCGCAAAACAAATATATTTATCGGTGATGTCAATTGTCGGTTAACAAGTGGGCCCCATCGATTGCGGGGCCCTGAGCACTTGCCCAGAGTGCCCAATGGTAAAGAATGACCTTCTTGTGGTGTTATCCATAGGGGTCTCGCCCCCCCAGCAGTGGGCACATAAAAAGAGCTGGTGATATGGTATATCCTACATACATATAATCATTCAGGTAAATCATCAAACTATAGTACCTACCTAGACAGACATGTTATGAAGTCAATTTAAAAAATATATTTATATAGTATTATATAAACTTGCTTAATTGACTAGTTATTGACTTTGAACCAAATAAGGTAAATCATCAAACTATAGTACCTACCTAGACAGACATGTTATGAAGTCAATTTAAAAAATATATTTATATAGTATTATATAAACTTGCTTAATTGACTAGTTATTGACTTTGAACCAAATAAGCATATAGTTTTAATCCAATTGACATTGGTATTGACCTTATCATCGATTTGGGCAGGTGTAGATAACAATATTTACTTTAAAAAAGAGATAGATAAAAAGCCTCGAGTTGGCAACAACATCATACTTGAAACTGATTTACATACCAACATTTTAGGTTATTAATACGTAATGAAACAGTTCAATGAACTGTGTAAGTACATAAGTAGGTAGGTATGACAAAACTTGTGATTTGTAAATAAGCTTTAATAAAACCATGTCCTATACAAAAACTACTAGATTTGCCTTAGTAATTGAGATTTGATTGGTCCACCTTCGACCTTATAATCACTTAACATCAGGTGAGAAAAAGGCAGTGCTTAACCCTTAAGATATCTAAAAAAAATATATACCTAATAACAATAATTGAAAAAACTTACCTTTCTGAAATAGTATATGCACGCAAAAACCACATATTTCAAATAATACCACTTCCCGGGCACCGCGTATACACCGAATATTGGTTTCGGGTTCTTATACCTAACACTGTATAGCACTAAAAGAGTAATAAAACCAATAAAACACAGTAGTCCACACATTTTGTTGCAACTCAATTGTCTGAACTCTATTATATTGAAGTGTGTAGCTACACTTATAAGTAGATACCCCTGCTATCATGTACTGGGAGATAAGAGCGCTGCAGAGTGTATGACAACGTTGTGGAACTTGATAAAATTCACTAATTAAAGTAATTGAATTAGGCGTCAACGGTTGTTAATCTCATTCTGAATTTATGTATCTATGTGAAATTGAAAGTCTAGGACATCCGGCTCATACAGATATTAATATCGTTGTTTCTCTGAACTTAAAATACAAAGAAATGGTGCAGGTTTCTTTCAATTCAACAACAAGCAATAAGGCTTTTGAAATTTCTTCTGAGGAGGATGTTAAATACCAACAAGTATATGAATAACAGTAATGTTATTGACATTGAATATGGCTCACTTTGTTTTACAAATTAGGTGAGTTGTGTTGACTGAATTACCACGATAGCGTAATGGCAATTGACCTGGATTGACAAAAGGTGTAGGTTCGAACTTTGCTCAAGAACTAATCAGAAAACAAACAATGTAACTTCTTAAATGTGTTATTTATTGTACCAATGCTTTACTTAATTACATTATAATACTATATTTCTAATGAAACTTTTAGGTAGGCTTGCACCAAAACTCAATAAACATATTTGAAAAATGGGTCTTTCCACTTCAAACTGTTGCCTGAAATAGAATGATATTAAAATACGTAATGCTTAGCGCCAATCCTTAATCAAAAATAGTAATAATACAAAATAAGGAGAGCCACAGAAGGAAGTTTTAAACAAACGCGCTCTAGCAACGTATACATAGACAATTTCTCTCAGACTTGGAATCTCGCAACAGTTACCCGAGCGCGGTATGTATTAACTTACCTTCTAGGCCTTATTTTGTGGTAATAATTATTGTTAAGAGCCAATCGATCCTATTTCGTGAGTTGTAGTGCGAGCCAGCCCTTACTTCACAAAACATCTAACCAAATAATAGACCATAATGTTAAATGGTTGGTGAGTTCATGACTGTTGCGAAATGAAACACTAAGTACGGATAATTTAAATTTTGTTTTATTTTGACTATACGAGAAGTCATTAGTTAAAGAGAATAGGAACAAAATAAAAAGTTTTCTAAAGTTTACGCGAACACTACATATTTAAATGAAACAACTTTTACGGAACTACTCGCGTTTATTTTACACATTACTTTTTAATGTTAACTTAGTAATGTGTAAAATAAACGCGAGATGTCCGAAAAATTTGTTTCATATAAAAATAAAAAGTGAAAAAAAAACGCCAAAAACAGTAAATCCGTTTATAGTATTTCATTTGAATGTAAAGTGTTCTTAAAAGTGAAGTCATAAACTTAAAGAACAATTACAGCTTCAATCACGAGAATTAACATTGAAACAATGTAACTTTTAATACAATAGAATAAGACTCAAAACTAGTCAAAAGTGTATACCTACGTGTTAACGCTCGTGACTGTGTACCCCATTAAAACTTTTTGTTTCTGGAATTCAGTACTTCAGAACTCTTTAAAAACCAAATTATTAATGTCACATCTTACATCTACTATGAGCAGTGAATAAATTTTTAATACTATCGTATATCCCAGTTTATCTCTGGGATTACCTTTGAATCAATGCTAGCCACAGCTTCATTTCTTAACCCTTTCACGAGCAATACATTTGCAATTTTTTATTGCTTTACAATCTTATTACAAGTGCATAAAGTTCAATATTCGGTGGCTTCGAAAGGGTTAACAAACGGTGACGTTATAATAACCTACAATATTTTAAGGATTCTGTTCACTAATATTTACTACAGCACATGGATACACATGCTCCTTAAGTTTAGGTTTTGACTACAGAAATTGTCTATATACCAAGAGCTGATAGTAAAAACAGGACCTTTATACATTTGCGTGTATTTATACTGAATTACCATTTGGACAACACATTTCAGTTGCTCCTTATAAGTCCTGAATCAAAAGTAAACCACTCAACATAACACCAAATCACGGTACTTAGGATTCACTTTATTTTAAAGATAGGATTAGATTAAACTTCGTAAGTTTATTTGGTAACAGTTAATATTGGTAATGAAGCTATCTTATTACAATTAATAATCTTCGTCCTGATAGTAAATATAAGTACTGAAATCTTGCCTAAAATAACATAACCTCAAATAGTTCAAACATATACGAGACCAATGCAAAAAGCCATAAGACAAATTTGTGTACGTATACACTCCTGTTTAGCAAGTAAATTTGGTTCAAACATTATTTTATTTAGAAAATAATGGAAAGAGATTTTTATTATAAAACGAATTTTAATGTAATAATCACTTAGTATAAACTAACAAATATTTTGCCATGTCCTAGAATCATACTATATTTAAAGGTTTTAAATCAACACAATGACAATTAAAGTACAAAAAATACACTCTACAAACAGTAATAAAATTAAACATATTGCCTTAATGTACAAGACGTCCCATGTGCATATAATTAATAGGTAAATTATACAAAACACTGCTTTATTACAAGTTAATTAGGGCTTATATTTCAATGTTATGTTTAAAAACGGCACTTGTGAATAGATCTAATGTAAATTGTGATGGATGACGATAAATAAAACAAATTCAATGAAAAATCAACATAGATATTAAATAAATTAATAATTTTAATGCTATTTAATGATTTGTTAAATAGTACAATTCATAGCCTAAACTCTTAAATAGCTGCTCAATATTACAGTTCGACCAGCGACAGTGGAATGTCAATAACAAATCAGTATTATTGATAAATAATGATTGAATCATTTGGAAAATGTGCAAAAGTTTTTGGTATCATTGTTAGAACAATTATTAATCCCATAATAATTCGCTGGACCAACTTTAACATACGAGAGAATTACATGTTTTTTTATCAATAATTAATTGGTTAAACATTGGATAGATCTAAAGAGTAATATAGACTATTCGTAATGAGAGGGTAATATTGCGTTTAGGTATAAACTTTAGGGTTAGCTAGATAAAGCGTTTTATAATTTTAAGCCATAGGCTTTATTATATTTACTAGTCACACAATACATACTTTGAAATAAATGCAGTTCCTCACAGTTAGGTGAACGAAACACCATTAAAAAAAGAATGCGCGATAATAGCACATTCAAATCACCATAGGTTGAAAATACGTATGAGAGAAATATGTTATTTTGGACCAAGATTAAATTTTTCTATCATAAATCGAAACTTTATTAAATAAAAACTTTTTTTAAGAAATCAACTTAAACATACATATGGTGTGCAATACGTTAACTTCCAATTCCAAATAATACTTCACACACAATAATCACAAAATTGTACAAAATAAAAATATAATACCATATCACGTTTATATTACACATGGCAACACACAGCTAAATCGCAATATGGCGTTTCGTAATGCCGGTCGCTCGCTCGACAATAGAATTATTTATACTTTATAGTTTTCCCCACCGTATTTGTATACTATTTTATAAATTATTTCAATTCAATCATCTAATCATTATTGATGCTATTGTTTTTTAAAAGGACCGATTTAGATCAAATCCAATCAATCGACGAATTATATGTTTTTTTTCATATATTATCATAATACTTTTAACGACTTACGGTCCGTTTCTTTAATAGTTTCGACACATTACCACCACTTTAATTATAGTAACTAAAATAGTCGATAGTATTATAATCAAACCGTTAGATCGCTTATATCAATTCGAAGTTGAGACTGTGTGGAAAACAATAGTGGATTAAGGGCGGTTTCAGATTAGGCGTTTCTACTACGCGTATGAGCTCGTTGTTATAAACGCACGCTGTATATCGCGCTTCAAGAGATAACGCATGATACACGCGTTTTTCCGGCGAGTAACGAGCTGTTATTTGACGATTCGCGCGTATATCACACTGCAGCCAAATTCGATTTGGAATGTTTGTAAAGCATTCAAATTCAAATTGTAAATATTTAGTATTACCCAGAATTTTGCTGTTTCTTGAGAGGAATTCGCCATTATTCGTGGTTTTCATTCAACTCTGTCTTAAAACCAGTATAAATTAATCTGGCATTAAAACTTCTGAATAATTTGTTACTCTACATCAAATTTTACCTGAGTATAGGCGTTTTTACAGCGGTACGCATATGCACGCGTCTATTCCGGTGAGAAACGAGGTGTCATGTCACGGTACGTGCGCATACTAACTCAAAAAAACGCGTCTAAACCGCATTAAAAACGCCCAACCTGAAACTTAAACAAACTGTCGAGACAAGAGACCGACTTTCGACATAAAAACGGAGGAACGCTCACCTCCTTTCTCTCTTAATCCCGTGAAGCTCCAATAATAGTGAGGATGTAGAGGAATATGTTGATGATGTCCAGGTAGAGGTTTAGCGCGGCGAAGATGTACTCCTCGGGGCTGATGGAGTACTTGTGCTTGCCGCCCATCATCAGCTGCGTGTCGTAGATGAGGTAGAACGAGAACAGCAGCGCGCCCAGCGACGCGTACACCAGCGTCAGGATGCGGTCGCGCGGCAGGAAGATGGCGATTATGCCTGATGGGAGAATTATATTTCATTCAAACACATCATGTGACGACACGAGTACTTAGTGCTGCATAAAATATATAAAATACATTTAAACATAACAGAATGGTAACCCCTGCACATCAGACTATTCAAAATTGTCAAATTTCTTTAATTAATGTTCAACCGTATGTTATAGCCATATGGTTCAAAATCTATTGAGCAATATTGTCAGTTTGATGTAGTCTGATGTGAGATGGCTGAGGAACGTGATAGATTAGCGTGCGTTTTTCTAAAATATTTTTTTATCCTATTTTATTATACATGTAGATATTTTGATTCTCGGTTGTCTTGCAATTAAGTTGTGATTTGTGTACCTTCAATAATTTTTATAAGTTTGAGGTAAATTTCTAAAGCGATTTCAATGTTCACAGAAATTTTAGAAAACAATATAAAAGTATGCTTAATATAACACTCATTATTAAATGTATATAATATATAATAATATTTAATCCAAATAAATAAATAATTGAGCGGAGCAAGAAATAGATTATTCGTTAATTTGATTATATTGTAATAATAATTAATTGTATTTATTTATTTATGTTTGTATCGTTTGATTCGGTAACGACATATTTCCCTTTTGTAAATTTCGTTACTTCTATAAAAGCTGTGCAGTCTCTTGCGCCCATTTCTTTCCACAGCTAAAAATAGACGTTCTGAATGTGAAGAAGGTAAAAAAGTTTGGACGATATTTTTAAGTTTATTTTAATAATAAAATTTGACTCGACTTCGACTGCGACTAATATTAAAATTTGGCATTCAAGTTTTTCGTATGTATGTATGTATGTAGTATACTCAATCCCGAGATTTGAAACCCTTAGGGCGGTGATCGTGGGCAGGCCAGCCCAGCGGTGGGCACTCACCGAACAGCAGGAACACCACGGTGGCCACGAGCAGCACGCCGCCCATGGTGGTGAAGTCCCAGCGCGTCTGGAACGCGAACAGCGTGATCGCCAGGCACACCGCCGTCGTGATGCCGATCGCCATCAGAACCTGTACGGTACAACGATATAACAGTGGTCGACACTTTATCTATACTAATATTATAAAGAGGAAACCATTGTATTTTTGTATGTATGTATGTTTGCAATGAATAAACTCAAAAACTACTAGACCGATTAAAAAAATTCTTTCACCATTAGAATGCTACATTAGCGCTGAGTAACATAGGCTATAATAAAAAAAAATACGGTACGAAGTCCGCCGGGTCAGCTAGTAAATATTAAAAATAAAATAAAAATAAAAAATAATTTTTAAGCCTTTTATTTACCTCATAGATGTTAGTAACGATTTTCTTTACTTATTGTTAGTATTACAATTTATTTATTTTTTACATAATATACACAAAAAAAAGACAAAAACAGGAGGAGGCCCCTGCTCGGCCTGCTCATCCAACATGTAGTTTGATGAACTAATCGAGCAGAGCAGCCCCGATCTCTCTCCTTCTTCCCCATACCCGTTGTACCGATGACGCGACACTCCTACGCATAATGCATAAAAGTCATCGGCTTAGTGTCCGACGCAGATTTCATCACGTAAAAAAAACATACATTTTAATTGAAATTTTACGTGATGACAGCTAAGGTCTGTATTCAAATGTTGCTAAAGATAAAATCAGTTGCTGACCCCTAATAAGAAAAAAGTTTCGATTACTGGTTCTTGTCGAGCACTGGTGCCACTAGCCTAGTTACAAGTTTTTATTTATTTAAAAAAAGTTTAATGCGGGTAAACTAGGTGAGACAGAATCCTGTTGCACTAGCGGTCCTCGCATCTGGACACTGCTTTTGCTAAACATGAGGCACCCTCACACACACACACACACGCATACACAGTCAATTTAATAATTAGTTTAGTTTAATATGTATCGCAAATAAAAATGTATTTAAGGAAGAGCGACTCCTTTTTGGTACAGGTGCACTATGCACTTAATGAGTCAATCACTGCCTCTTGTAAAACGGTTTTTGGTACTGAAATAAATGATTTTGATTTGATTTTGAGGCACAGCAGAATCATTTGTCTAACAATAAATTTTAAAAAAAAATGTGTATTTTTAGAGCGTTATTTACTAACAAAATGTATGGATTTCGGTCTGACATAAACGAATTATTACTATAATAAATAACATGTGACATATGAAACGTACATCCCGAAAGTAGATACAAGAATAAGCTGATGAATCGTGTTCACACATTTTGATATCGGTTTTTATTTAATAAAAAAATAAAAGAACATTAAAAACAATATGATATATAAACAAAATTGTAAAATGTGATATTTAATAAATAAAATCCACTCGATATTTTTACTCAATTATAATTTCTCTTTCATGAAGTATTATGTTATCAAACGACATAGCGACAGTATTCTACGGGAAAGAAGATATGTTCGATATGTAAAACAACTCTGGGATATAACTTGGGTTATTGACTGCTACGTGGCTCAAATTACAGCGTGTAAAAACTCTTAAATAAGCCGAAATGTATGCATAATATACATCAAACCAAGTAACATTAAGCATAAATAATTGCTGGGAAAACACTTTTATTTTTAACGCAGCAGACTATTTTACACACGTATGCACGTGGAAATTTAAAAGCTTCATCGTCTACGAAATATCGAAAAGCTTGGTAATGTTCGTATGGAAGAAAGTTTAGTAATCACTTTTTAATAGTTTTTGCAAAAAACTTTTGAGAAAAAATTGTGACTTTGTCATTCAATATCTCCAAGAACGAGACGGTTCCCAGGTACGGCCCGGTACAGAAAAATCATTGTGAAGATGGAAAGAATACGAGGCTTTCGGCTTCGTTAAGGGTCTTTTTACACCTCGTATAGGCGTCAGACATACATAGTTCATCTCGACCTCTCGAGTCATTCATGCAATGTATTCACCTCCCGCCTCCGGGTTACTAAAAGGGCACAAAAAATAGTTACTATAAATATATAAAGAGGTATCTCACCGAGGTGGAGTCGTAGACGCTGGAGGAGACGCCGAGCAGGAAGCTCTCGGCGACGGTGAACAGGCCGAGGAAGATGAAGTTGGTGGGCGCGGTGCGGCGCACGCTCTCGCAGCACGCCATGGCCACCAGGCACACCACCACCACCGCCAGCGCCACCCAGCTGCACAGAGTGGCAACGTGAAAATTGTTGCATAAAACCATTTCTTTTTGGAGAGCTTGCAGATTGCCTCGAACGGTATTTTCAGCTTCACCTGACTTTTTTTGGGGGCGACGGGAAACTTAAAGGGTTCCTCGAGCCGAAACGAAACACCTTCGAAGGTTTTCTAGAGGGAACCGCATCATGCCCTAGTGCGTGTCCCCGTGCCCTACTAGATTTTCCAAAGAGTTCAGATCGGATCGGGGAGCGAGACGATCCGAGGGCGCCTCTAAAGGCTCGGGTCGACCGGGCCGTGGTCGTGGGGAGAAGCGCCCAGGTACAGATCGCGCCAAACTTCTAGTCCCCTCTGAAGTTGGCGCGATTCGCGTCGCAGTAGTAAAAAATAGGCGTCAGTAGGATGAAGGCGGGGACGAGCGGCAGGGCCTGACTGTGTACAGCTGCGCGAAGCAACTTCAGAGGAGACTAGAAGTTTGGCGCCATCTATACATATCTGTACCTGGTATAGAGCGCGAGTGAACTGGCTCGTCGTACCATCGTTCTAAGAGTACGGTGTATTTGTGGTGGTATTTAGAGGATCGGGCGGGGGCTTATAAGCAGGACCGACTGTCCCTTAAGGCTTGTTTCACACGTACCACAACCACACCACACCGTCGCGATAAAAAGTGATCAAGCTGTGGTCACGTGTGAATAGTGTCGCTGCGGCTTTTGCGGTTGTGTTACCTACCAAATGTTTGCGACATGGCCGGCCACTAGTTCGCGGTGTCGCTGATGGTTGCGCTGTGGTTACGACGTGGCTGCGATGTAGTCGGTATCAAACAAGCGGTCAATAATGACGACAAAATCAACATAAGACGTTTAATATATTTTATTAAATATTTTTAAATATAAATTTGTGAAAAAAAGTGTTGTACAAATGTTCACGAACGAAAGGTTTTAAATAGTATAAAATATTTTTATGAATAATTATAAAATATAGGGAAAAAATTAAATGCCCACCCGACCCAGCCAGGAATCGAACCTGGGTCTTCCGTAATCAGGGTGCCTGTACTGACCATTATGCTACCGGGAAGACTGACGTACGCACTGAACTTTATCGTTACTTTGATTTTGACTGTGATTTGAAATTCAGTGGAAGACCCATGTTCGATTACTGACTGGGTCGGGTAGGCATTTAATTTTTTCACTTTATTTTTATATATTTTGTGTTTTACATTTTTTGTTAGATCTAATAGGCTCATAATTAACTACTATTTTTGTGAATACTTACAATAGAAATTGGTTGCGACGGACCCAAATTTTAGTCGGTTCATGAAACACGAAGAGGCAGACGAATCCCAATGTCACCATCAACTGGCACATGAGTATCGAATACACCTGAAATAGAAACACAACAATTATTTAGTACAAAATTGTGAATGTAAACTTGGTGAATTATATTAACATATAATTAATTCGCATATATTATGCTAACCATTGTCACTCTTGAAGCATCGTTTTAGCATTTGCAAATAGAACTAAAATCATATAGCACATATTTTACTTTTTTCAAGCAATGGTGCCTTAAAATTTTTTTTAAACGCTGCCCGCCCACGACCGACTTTTTGCCGGACCGACACAATCGGACCGTTTTTTTTCGCCGACTTTTATCACCTATTTTGTGATCGACTTTTTGCAGGACGTGTGCGTTGCAACATAGAAATCCATACGTTTAATTTTGACCGACTAAAAAATCGGTCACCGACGGACGTGGGCGCCTTAAATATTGATTTTGATGTTTCTAGCATGTTCACTGAATTCCTTCGTTATTATTTTTATTTATTTCATAATAATTAAAACTTACAGAAGGCACACTAAATACTACATAGCACATCAATCGGGTGTGGTACGTTTATTTTTATTTTTATTGTACGATGGGCTTGCTCTTGGCCTTATTCTAATCCCTAGGACTAAGAGGCCGACGATGATAGAACGAGCTTGCCAGAACGTACTTCTTCTGGTGTGCTAGGAGAGATACAAATATCATTGACTGCAAGCTTTAGACACTAATATAATTAAATACTATACTACACTACACCCACACACTAACCACAAACACAATTACATAGATATTAAAACAGTTACAATAAAAATGGATTGTCTAATACACAAACTGCATCTTGCCTTTCATCTTTAATTTCTTTTCTCACTTTTCTTTACTGCGTCAGAAGTATTAGAAAATGCGTCTACCATCATAGAAGAGCATAACATATTAGTGACGATATTTAAATACAAGTAATTACCTTTCGGATGAAGGACCTCCTGATAGACTTCTCGGTGAAGTCGAATCCTTTGACGTCACCATCCTCGCCAACGCCGGGCGCCACGTAGCCTGGTGGCTGGAAACAATGAAGGCTTTATTAATAACTAGCTGACCTGTGCGGACTTCGTACCGCTTTGACAGTTTCCATCATTGAGTTAATTATATATCAATGGTTTCCATGACAACAAAAAAAAATGTTCAAATAATTTTTAACGCAAATTTTGTTGCAAACAAATTACAAAAACACAAATGTTGAAAAAATTTCCACGAGCAGGATTTGAACCTGCACCCTTCTGACATTCCGGGTCAGGTTCTCTTCCGATTGAGCTATCGTGGTTCTAACCAGCCCGCCGAAATTATTCAACACTTTTTTCGCCCATTCAATATCAACAACTACCGTCACTAACATCCGATCATAATATTTTTACAAATATTAAAGATCAGTTAAGAAGTAAGCAAGCTATTTATAAATGTTCAAATAATTTTTAACGCAAATTTTGTTGCAAACAAATTACAAAAATACAAACCACAAAACACAAAACAGAACCACGATAGCTATTATGACGTTATTGAATTAGCAGTCTTTATTTTAAATCTAGAATACGACACATGCGAAAGAAATCATTGTTTTCTGTAGGACGATTATTTGTTTTTAATATAATACAAAAGCTATGGTCCATCCTTTTCGTTAGCAATGTATGTAACTTATAACTTTTCTACGTCATCATAAAATTCAGCATTGTACTTGACGCGTGCCTTTCAATAATTCATTCTATAGGTTGCTTAGTGGCCTTGACAGCTTCGCCTATAGATTCGTCAGTGTAGTCATGATAATAGGGGGGGGGGGGGGAGGGGGGGTTTACATCTACCTACGTACACACGCGTGCACATCAGACTTCCACAAACTGTCAAATTTACTCAATATACTTTGAATTTTATGCCTTAAGAATATGGTTGAAAATAAATTGAATAAATTTGACAGTTTTGGAGAGGTTGATGTGTAGGCGTTTGTACAGGTGTGCGACTTTTGAACCGACGATGATAATTCTCACACTATGGTATCAATTACAAGCGGTCTCGTACATGCATGGCTATTTTGTTTCTATCTTTATAAATAAGCAAGTTGTAAATAATGTAATTTAATTTATTTATATAGATAATTAATTATTAATTAATAATTTATTAACGTGCCATTAAAAATTGCTAATAGTCTTAAGTATGTAACTGTTAACGCCTGCAGAAAGCTAATACGCTTCTTTTTTCTAAAGTTTACGTGAACACTCCTACTCAATAAAATAAAAAATCTATAATGTAAATAAAAACGTAAATAAGAAGTTTCGTAAAAGTTATTTGATCAATAGAAATACGCTTATGTATATTATGTCAGAAATAAAAAAGCGCGATTTTAGTTGAAGGGCACGAGTGCCATGGCCACTTTGCCATAGATTTATTATCTATCAACCGGGCAAAAACGCGGGCGGAAGCTTGTTTCTATATAAATAATTTTATATCAATTTTGATCACAGACAGTTATGACGGAAACCTGTAAAACATTGCATGACACGTAAAGATCTAAGCAGCGATAAAGTAGGAATAACAATGCGCGTTTAAAAATTGAAAATTATTTATTTTTGTTTAAACGTACATTATAAGAAACTAGAGTTGAGACCTCCTTTTAATTGTCTTGCTCCTCCATAATACTAGCTATATAATACCACAATAAACAATGTAAATTTTAAACAAATATTGCCAGAACATTCACTAGAATTACCTGGGTCGTCATGTTGGCACGATGCTTGTGGTCCGCACTGATAATGTGCTGTTTATCCGTCTGTTTATACATCGATAACTCTTGATAAACGGATAGCACTAGTTACGTAGAAAAAAATGAAACATCCATGATATGGAGAACAAAGTGTCAAGTTGCATACGCACTTAAATGTGAATATTAAAGATAGGTTTATAGGAAACCTCCGTTTATTATTTAACCGGCCTTGTGGTGAAAGCTGAATAAACAGGCTCTCGTAATGAATTCAGTTTCCACTTTGTTACAGACCCGTTGCGCACACGGACGCTGCAACCGAACTGGCGACCTCTTGCGAAAGCATGAGTCACTGCGAAACAATACGTACACGCTTTCCTCTTCTCATGGAAAAACCGACATCTATATTTATACTAATATTACAAAGAGGAAACCTTTGTATTTTTGTATGTATGTATGGTTGCAACGAATAAACTCAAATACTACTAGACCGATTTAAAAATTATTTCACCATTAGAATGCTACATTAGCGCTGAGTAATATAGGCTGTATTAAAAAAAAATGCGGTACGAAGTGCGGCGGGTCAGCTAGTATCTTATAATCTTATGCTACTTCGCATCGTCGAACAATCATTTTTCTTTTTTACTATGTATTGCCTATGGTCGCAGTCGCAGGTAGACGCTGGATGCGAGCAACACAAAACCAGTCGTTGTGGAGATCCTTGGGTCTGGAGGTTATAGAAGTCTTTGTCCAGCAGTGGCTACAGGCTGAGCTGAAGATGATGATGATGATGATGATGATGACACGATGTACTAGATTTCTGATCTTTAATTTATTCTTACTTTTACACAATAACGGGAATTTGACACGGACAGTTTATGTTGATGCGATGTATGAAATTGAACAGCTTTGCTTGTCAGCTGAGATTTATTCGCTTTTTAAAGGGGCGCTGCTTCAATGCTAGACAAATCTGGTTTAATAATAATAATAATAATAATAATAATAATGCAACACTCCTGGACACGGCACGTATTGTCAGGAGGTTTCTCACTCTGCAGCCCTGACCACCGGTAGCTTGGGCCCTGCCCCGCTGTTGGTGGTACTCTAGGATTAGGTTTTTATAATGTTTTATTGCTTTTATATTAAAATATTGTAAAAATCTAGTTTTAAGAAAGAAAATAAATAAAGAGAATAATAATCATAAATCTTTTTTGATCCATTTGGTTTACATGATCTTAAAGCTAGGTATAATGTCCACACCATTTGTGGATGCCCTGCAAGGGCATTTCAATATTGAAACACAAACTAGTGTTATAAAATGTTGAGACATTAATATACATATCTATATCTATATTACTATATAAATGTGTAGGCTCTGTCTGTACATGAAATTTTTCTGACAAATTTTGAGAAACATTTGTTTTATGACTCAATTCTACGATTTTTGAAATTTTTGTCTGTCTGTCTGTATGCCCTCTTATAACTCAAGAACGGCTTGACCGATTTTGATGAAAAATTGTATGTAGTAAGAATATGAGATTGTGCAAATGGTAGGCTATGTATGATGTTGGTAAAGCTAATAATTATTTTATTTAGCATTCATTGATCCATTATTTTCGCACAGCGAAGCGGGCGGCTGACGGCTAGTTTGTGAATAAAAGTCTAACGAGTGACACAGATTGCACATCATCATCATCATCATCATCATCATCATCATCATCATCATCATCATCATCATCATCATCATCATCATCATCAGCTCATTTTGTCCCCACTGCTGGGGCACAAGCCTTCCCCATGTATGAATGGATAGACAGTCTCTTATTAGACATAATATTACAATATTTATAGACACATTTTGATCTGTTTCTTGGTAAAAAAAAAGTTTTAGGTAGGTATAAACTGGTCAATGTATCAAAATTTAGCTACTAATAACACATTGTTTATATAAAACTAGCTGACCGGCGGACTTCGTACCGCTTCAACAAAACAAACAAGACGTTGACAGTTTCACACAGAATCATTCGTCCGCTTAAGAACATCCGTATCCCATGATGGACCCCTATAGCAGCGCCACTTACCGGGTCCTATTGTAAATCTAAACCATTCTCGAATCCATTTGAACACACACAGAAAATTTTATCTAAATCGGTCCAGCTGTTTAGTAGGAGTTCAATAACATACACACACACAGAAGATTTATACCTAGTCTAGCCATAGATATTGTAACAACAAGGAAAAGATTTTTTTTCAACTGCATAAAACATTTATTACATACTGTAGTGTGCGTTAGTTTATAAATGAATATAATAGCACTAAAAAAATATGAAGTTCATTCAAAATGATCTCCATTGGCCTTAATGCAATCTTTTAAACGTTGAAGCCAGTTATCAATTGAAACACGCACTTTCTCTATGGGAAAATTCTTCACTGCCAATCTTATGGATTGTTTTAGGGACTCCAAATTATCATGGCGTTTAGAGCATGCCATACTCTCTAAAACTGACCATAAGTCATAATCCGGCGGATTAAGATCGGGACTAGATGACGGCCAGTCTTCAGCTCTGATGAAGTCAGAAACGACAGTTTCCAACCACGCTTGTTTGGATCGAGCTTTATGACCCGATGCCGAGTCTTGTTGAAAGAACCATTCTTGGTTATGGAACATGATGTTGTTAAGAGGCTTAAACACCTTCTCAAGAATCATATCTTGATACATCTGTGCCGATGTTTTGACACCTTTTTCACAAAAATATGGCTCAGTTACTCCTTGATAACACCACACCAAACCATCACTGTAGTCGGATAATGCCCACGTTGTACTCTGCTGTCTAATTGAGAAGCTTCTCTAGAGCTTTGAACATAAACTCGGTCATTCTGCTTGTTAAAATGTTGCTCGATAGTAAAAATTTTCTCGTCAGTATGTATATAAAATTTTCCTGTGACCACCCTTTGCGTACCGCTTAAGAAGTTGTTTTGATTTTACCACCCTATTTATTTTTAAATTATCGGTTTAATAATGACCAGTGCGTCTCTTATATGCTGCAAGTCCTAAGTCATCTTTTAAAATACGCGAAATGGTTTTAGGTGCTATATTCATTTCCCGAGATAAAATCTTTTGCTTTCGGACAGGATTTCTTCGAATTCTTTCTTTTACTGCTTTGATCGCCTTTTTGTACGAATACTACGTGGACGGCCAGATCCCTTTTTTTCATAAATAGAGGACGTTTCATTGTACCTATTAATAGCCCGGTATACAAACATTCGACTAATACCAAGCGGATGGAGTTTCAAAAAATTGCATTTGGCTCCATACCAACTTTATGTAATGCTATCACAGCAGTTCGGTTCTCTTTATCACCCCACTCCATTTTAATAACACAAAAATATTTATTACCGATTGGCGCGAAAATGAGAAAACACAATGAATATTCATTTAAGAATGACAGGTTCCAAATTCAAATGTAATATTATTGTTTTTTTAATTGTAACAGTAATTATGGCCAGACTAAGTATATACTCGTACATATAAAGTTGTACGGTGGTGTGTCACTGATATGCCACTGAAAAACCCAACCCACAGGTTAGATATACTTGCCTCTGTTATTTTATTATTTCTTTGACAAATATTAATGGGATCACGGCCCGCCACTGTATGCTATTATTATTCAAATTCATATCTATATATACTTATATTAATACGTGAAGCAAAAACTTTGTTTCCGTTTGCGCGGACTTTTGCGGCGGTGAACATCAGGATGACGGGTGTACGTCAATAAACAGTGATTTTATACACATGAAAGCAATGTGCTTTAAAAAAACCAGAGTTCTTTCAGAAAGTTAGTGAGCCGCCAGCCTGTTATCAGAACGACGGGTGTATTTTTATTTTTAATACGAGCAAATTATATTCATAAATGTTCCTTTACACTATTCGTCGGATTGCCTAGATGAAATCAGCAGGCGTTAAAATTTAGAATTTTTATTTTTAAAATTACTTTTAAACCTTTCACCGCATCTGATTCTGCTTTTTGTACATTCGAGCACATTGCCGGAACATTGCTACGGTAATGTTTTCATCCTAAGATAGTAAGTAATTTGCTCGTATTCAAAATACACCCGTCATTCTGATAACAGGCTGGCGGCTCACTAACTTTCTGAAATAACTCTGGTTTTTTAAAAGCACATTGCTTTAAATTTTACGCACATTCCTCACATATTGTTAGAACATTGCTTTCATGTGTACAGAATCACTGTTTATTGACGTACACCCGTCATCCTGATGTTCACTGAAATTTCGCACACTTATAGTTTATATAGAGAAGGTTATCCGAATGTTAATATTTTTTTTAATTATGCATACATTAAATCAACAAAAACAACATTCACACTACCATGTATTTGACACATACGCATATGTATTTGACACACGTACACGTATTGTTTGTCTTTAATGCGGCCGACATCTGTCAATGCCTATCCAAACTCACATTATATCTTTTTTAATTATTCATTGTTTAGGATACAATTCGTGCAGCCTTAATAAAATTACGGTCGAATTTCGACCACTGGACGACCACTAGTTCAAATAATAATAATATATATATAATTATAACAATTATTACAATATTTTTCCAGTACTTTACACATGAGGGCTGCTTGGGCATTGCAATTATTACATCTAAGGTATATATGATTATTATTATAACCTATACCTATTTAATAGAAAAAATAAGCATAACAGCGCAGCATAGGTACATCGATTTAAAATAAAAATCAAAACAAAAATTGTAAAAAATAAAATTTAAATATATTTTTTATAAAATTTAAAGCACCATGGACTTTGACTATGATAGCATAAAAAGTTATAATTATGTAGGTATATATATGATAGCATAAAAAGTTATAATTACATGTTGAGCGATAAATATTAAATCAGTGTCATGTGAGTCAAATATGAAATTCTAGAAGTGAGTAGATAAGATAAGCTGAGTAATGAATCATTCTTTTGAATAAGCCTTTACAAGACAGAAAATGCTTGCAGCAAATTCTCCAAAAAAAAATACACGTCTCGTTTTCACAACCGTAAAACACTGCTACAATACTCCTTTAGGCTCGAGTGCGCGAATACCAGACACAATAGAATTTTAATTGATATCGGCCACCTGGTGGTCGATCGACACTCAAGGCAGGCCTACGTCACTCCATGTACTTGCGCGCGTTAGATACCTACCAAGCGGCTTACCGCCGGCGATATAAAAGCCAGTGGACTGTCGCAAGCGCTCGTTATCGTACGCTCGTTCGCTGTGCACGTTGCGTCATTCATAAAACATCGATCATTTGTATTCTATAGTTATTATTAAATAAGTATTGTAAATAGTGAATAAGAATATATATGTTGATTGACATTTGTGTGTTTTAGATTATTGTAAATAGTAATGTTGTGAATAAAAATCGCGTTTTAATAATATAAAACAATGCCACCTGGCAATTTTTGTAAAGTTGATAATTGTAAATCAAACAAAAGGAATAAAAACCTGTAATTTTTTAGTTTGCCTGTTGATGAAGAAAGGTAAGTATCTACCTAATGAAACTATTTTAAGTATAGGTACATTATAGATACGTACTTATTTGGATGAATTTATAGAATAGAATAGGTTGGTTTTAATTACTTACTTTCAACATTAAAGGCGGATTTTGAGTCACAACATAAAAATATAAATCTAAAAATGTATGAAACAATGTATGTATGAAATCAATTCCGTTCTGACGCGTCGCGACACGACACGTCAGACAAATATAAATGACCTGTGACTATGTCTGCATTAAAGTTTGTATGATGAATGTGGTTACCTATTTTATACTCGAGTTATGGGTGTTTATACTCGAGTTATGGATTATATTCCTTATTTACAAAAAATAAGGAATATAATCCATCTCTATACCCACTCAGTTCTATTTCATATCATAACACTTTCATACGAAGGAAAATCTATATTCCAGCAGTGGGATATTATGGACTGATGATGATGAAGATTTATAACTTTAAGTAGGTAATTCATTTAATATCATAGGTAACATTATAATCCGAGTTCCATGTTTTCATACTGATCATAAACAATTGAGCTTTTCAATTTATCATTCATTTTAATTTACATTACAAAGCTTAAACAAGTCATTTAGACACAGATTAATTTAGGTACAAGTTATTGTGTGTGAACAATATTTTTATCGTAGCAACAGCCCTATCATTACTACGATGGCAGCAAGGCCGCGCGGCTGCCAATCGATAACAACTCTATAGTCGAGCCTATTAGGTATAATTTAGCACGCAGCGGTCGCCGACGCGTCGTGACGAAATGAAGTAGGCTATTAACGCAGTAGGTATACGAATTTTTGTAGGGAGTGATTTATCTGTTACAAAGTAACTATTACCTAATCTGTGCTCAAGGGGTTAAGAGCTCATGGTCTAGTCTAGTTGCATTGGTAGATTACGTAACTGCGGAGTTGGATGCGAAAAGGCAGGTCAATTTTAAGAAAGCATTCGACAAGGTCGACAATGATATACTTCTGAGAAAGTTTTCAGGCTGTACCCCTAAATTATAGAATTTTTTGCTAGTTACCATAGAAAACAGACGCCAATTTGTGAAAGTACAAGGGTTTGAGTCAGCAGAATACTATACACGTTCTGGCGTTAGTCAAGGTAGTACCTTAGGTCCGACTTTATTTTTATTAATGATTAACGACTTGCCCGAGACTGTTCGCGCTGTTCAATGTTTCATATTTGCTGACGACCTTAAGCTATTTCTGGGCGTTAAAGATATTGCGGATACTGCTGCTTTACAGGCGGATATTGATGCAGTATCAGCGTGGAGTTTAGCCAATCGTCTACCCTTTAACGACTTAAATTTGTGTTTTTATAACTTGTTGGTGTGTTGGAAACCTGCATGTTTGTAAGGAATCAATAAATAAATAAATGGTAAGACCACAACAACAACAACAAGACAACTTCGCTTCTGCTGTCCCTTTTAAAGTATAGTACGACTCACCAATCTTGCCACAGGCATCATCATTAGGTACATCACATCGTGTTAGATGGTTTCAATACTTAAGAAACATTGCAATCATTTTCATCATTTACACCAAACTTAACAATGTAATTAAGACATTTAATTAATCAAAATTACTATCGTCGTGCGATGCAATACACGCTCACGACTAGACCCGATTATATGCATTTTACATAATTATATTATTTTTAATAAATTGGGTCCATGACTAAATTAGATTTAAAACTTCAGATAAGCAGTTGTATGTAACAAACATAACGAAACATCTTACCAGATGGTATAGGTGACGATAAGGCTGAAGGTGAAACTAATATGGTGGAAGCAACCGAATTTAAAACAAGTTAAACAACCAACTAAAACATGTCTGCGCCACTCGCTCAGAATCTAACCTAGGATCTGAGAACGGTGATCTTACCACAAAGCCGTCGTTCTGAAATCTAAATAAATCCTGATATGTCTAAAAGATCCCTTTTCACCCTTACCTCAATTAAAACACTGCTAATATTTCAGATCTGTTAAAACATACAGCTTTGAACTCCAACGTGAGTTCACCGAACTTTGTGAAAGTTTAAGCGATCTTCAGCTTGATTGCAAAGTTAGAAGAAGTATATATATAGTTCTTACCTCGCCATATCCAGCACCACCGCCGTAGGGTTGATAGCCCGCTGGTTGGAAGCCGGGCTGAGGTGGCTGCGCGTAACCACCTCCAGGTGGGTAACCACCAGCCTGGGGGTAAGGTCCACCTGCTGGGGGGTAGCCGCCTTGGGGGTAGCCGCCTTGGGGATAGCCCCCTTGCGGGTAGCCTCCCTGAGGATAGCCCCCTTGCGGTCCTTGGTTCTGATCTAAATATTGGGAAAAGTTTGTTAGTATTATTGTTTTTTATATAACAGTGGTTAGATGAAGTCCGATGCTGATATTCCTTTAAAATTTACCTAGGATGTCGACTACACTATAGCATTGATAAAAATCATGGCATTTAAGAAATATATAATGTTTATCTTTCTTAAATGTTATGAGATAAGTAATGAAGTTAGAGCTTTGGATAAACAGTATGTGTTTGATTAATATTGACATAATTTTTGATTGCAGAAATAAATGTTCTTAACTTATTTATTGCATTCTGGTGACCAGGGGGCCCACCGCCTAACTCTCTCGCTTTCGATCGCTTTGAAGGCGAGGCGAGGAGAAGGCGTCATCTTGTCATTTCGAAAGCAATATGAAAGCAATATTGAAAGCTATAGGCTATAGCTTTCAATATTATTCGATATTATATTAGAAGGCGAGGCGAGGGCCTCGCTTTCAAAGCGATCGAAAGCGAGAGAGTTAGGCGGTTGGGGGGCTGTTCACACTTAAGAAAGAGATTATTGATCATTTAGTATATACATCGATCAATTCTTCGTTTCTGATTTTTGTGCTGTATTGAAACACAAAAAGTTGCTCATCTAGTTAACCTAGCAATAAGATAACCAGTAATTAAAGAGATCTCGAAACACAATAATAAACCAAAAAAATATTATAAACTTTTTAAAGACTGCATTATTATGAATTACTTTAACTTCCTTATGAATGCGGACATGAATTTCAGTAAATCGGACTTCCTCTATTAAAATGGTCAAGCGAAGGTTGTATTTACACAAAGCACGATCACTTACAAGAACACAAGAATAGGCAGAATGTGCTGGATATGACAGAACATACAACACGTGTAAAGTAGGTGTTAATATATACGTTAAAATATATATGTTATTTATATATAATACATAAATATCACACCTAATTCAGCAGTGTGTGTGTGGCTCTTGTAAGTAAATGTGTTATCAAATTAATATTTCAGAGATTTTGCCGCCGGCTTCGGGAGTGTTAGTTTTAACGACTTTTAACACTTAACACAAGTGTTATAAAAATATAATTATGATAACAATCAGTTTCTTCGTTACATAACCAATTTATGTTGTTGTTGGCTAGCTTATTATTAACATCTGGCAAATAACAAGGAAAATCTTCAACAAAAATCAGTAAGGTTAGTTTAATTTTTAAAATACGAGTTATTGGTAGAATTATGCAAAACCAGGTAGGTACTTGGGTCCATTAGTATGTTTTGTTAAAACAGTTTTTTGCATCTGTCTGTGTAATCGCCGTAATTCATTGAATGCGTGTTATTTAATATGGCAATGTGGCATACGAGGTAATTTTTTTGAAGCCTTAACTATTCAGTTATTTACCTATCTATAAGCCTAAACTATCATTTATTCAAATGATTTTATTTTTTTAATAAAAATACCATATAAACCCAATCGACACGACACCTCTAAACTGAAAACAACTAACGGAACTTACTGTTACTTATTTACTGTTCATTACTTTTACATTTATATAGTCGTCTGTCCTGGAAAACATAGTAAGGTTTGGAGACATTCTTCATTTCTGCTAAATAATGTCAAATTTATTTCCACAATGAAAAAGCACTTGGCCTTCGCCTCACCTGATGGAAGGTGACGATAAGGCGAAGATGGAGCGCTCTTCACTCAAAATCCAGCGACAGACTCCGACGGAGGAAATTTTTTAACAACACTTAGTCAAAGTAGTCAGGGGCCAGACAAAAGCAAAGAGCTTTACTGTAAAATACTTAGGTTTTTATTCTAAAATAAAAATCGTGATCGTGATTATTACAAAGTTTTCGTTGTGAAATGATAGTTATTAGCTATAGGTGTTAATATGCATACAATAATTAAGCAATGATAGTTTAAAAACTAAGGTATATTGTAAAATCCTTTCTTTAGCATTACACTATACTGATAATATAAGCTGTCCAAAGTTGACCTTCACAATATATCTTGATGTCATCGATTGAGGTTGCTATACGTAACAAGACATTAGCACTCTGTGTTCGGTACAATTTGAAAGGAAAAGAAGCTTTCTATGAAACCCGACCCTACAATACTTTCCAATTAAAAAGTTTTCAAATTAGTGCTATCTGTCACTGTCACATGTTTAGGATTGGAACGAGATAAACGTATGATAATTTTCCCATGGCTTTTGTGAATCATGGTACCGTAATTATTAGTAACATGTCTACTCATTTAGCAGCTAGGTACACACGCCTGCAAATCTACCTATAATAACACAAACTGCCAAATTTCCTCAAAAGACTTTGAACTTTATTACTAAGTCATATTGTTGAAAATGTATTGAAGAAAGGAGACTTAAGAATTTTCGTAAAATTAGGTAAAGTAAATCTAAAACGACTGCATGTCCGAAATCAGTGGCGAACACATTAAAGTTGCCCAGAATTTTTGATAAAGCGCAGTAATTTATTTTGCATATTTTTTGTTTTTTTTTTGTGTATTTTTTATTATACCTACCATTATCATTAAAATAACAAAATATTCCTAAATACACAATGCAACGTGTGTGTTCTTTTTATTTAAACAAACAACCAACAACACCAACAACAAAAAAACAACCACCCTGCATTAGGCATGGATGATGTGCTTATAATTGAGGAATAACATTGTCAATTATTTTATGTAATAAAAAGATTAACTACATTTTTTGTTTTATTTCACCTCATTACTTAAATTATCTACTTTATTTTGATAGTCAGGTGTATATTTGATAATTATCTATTGAAATAGAACTTTTTCAAAAAATATGCACAATGAAATAATACGCCTGAAAAAACACTGTCGGCAATTTTTCAAAGTGTTAGCCTCTGGTTTTGTTGTGACAAAAAAGTTGTTGTGCAGCTATTTAGCAGTGATTATTATTTGTTAAAAGTTGCTAAAAGCAATGAGAAGTATGTATTTAAGCGAAATAAATAATCGTACCTTATTTTGACACAATGTACTTTTTTTATCTACCTTTTAATAACGAATGCACTTTATTTGCACAAAAAAAAAGGTGGCAACCCTAGTTACAGATCATATTGCGACCTAACAACCTCGGAGGTTTTACCCTAGGGGTGCGCATCATTCAAGCGTGTCCTCATACCCTACTAGATTCTCTGCGGCATTTAAGTCGGATATCGAGAACGAAATGCCCTTATAGGTAACAACTTTTATTTTTGAGAGCGTTTATACTTTCCATTTTGGTACCACATACAAAATTCAACTGACAAAAGTTTTTCAACACAAGAGACAGTTTTCAAGACAATTTTAATAAAAGTTCGTTTATGACCTTCAGAGAAGTGGGTGTGGCTGAAAATCAGCGCTGTCTGGGATCATATTACGAGAGCACAAGCCGAGCCACTTCCAGTAGCTTTCTTTTAAAGTGTAATTGAATGTATTTTTTCTGTCTTTTGAATGCAATAAACATTTTGTTTATTTTTAAATTACTATGCTAAAGGAAAATGTGGAGATCAAGAAATTGAGTAAAGATCATTAAAAAATACTTTGATTTATCTAAATGTATGTTTTATCGTCCATTAAATAATAAGAAAAATAAAAAAAATTTTCTTAGATTTCTGTCTTTCCCTTAAGCATAGAAAGTTTCATTAAAACTGGTATAATGGTACGATTTTTTAAACTTAGAAGTTCGCACGTAGCGAAATATTTTAGATAACATTATAGACAACTGTCTATAATGTTATCTAAAATATTTCGCTTTGTAGTAACGTTTGTTGTAACGTTTACCGATAAAACGAATACGATATTAAACGAAACGAATACCTATGATATGATTAGATTACAAATTGCGTGTGTTGAAAAAACCTAATACACGATTCTTTCCCTGCTAAGTTACCGCTTGTAATAAAATCACTAGCAACCAACATGGCGCGCGAATTAAGATTACTGCGAGATTACATTTCATTAATTAGAATCATTATTCTTAACAGGATTATTACCATGTTTTTATTACTGATCATACGTACTTACATCCGTGATGATGATGCATGCAACTGTGCCGAAATATCGGATACTCACACACAAACTTGCGCACACGCAAGCACGCACGTAAACACACATGCACGCACGCCCACGCGTACAATAGAAAACATGGTAATATCCCGTTAATAATAATTATTCCAATGTAAGTTGAGTGGCCATGACAAATTAAAAAGATTTACACTTTAGTTCGTTGCGGAAATTATTTATAAGTTTTTAATATAAGAATGCATAGGAGTGTAAAGCCAAATATCCAAAAGTATGCTGATGATCTCATTACACTTTGATTTACTGCGTTATGCTTATAGATTTGTATTTTGATGTGATGCCAACTTTCCATTTATGAATGTAGGTAGGTACCTACCTAACGATAATGATAAACCGCATATGAACCAATAACATGTTTCAATGACTATTTCGTTTGACTAGTAAATCTATTAATGTATTAGTAAGACATACTGAAAAACAATGACTACCTTCCTTCCTTTAAAACAATTAATTAACTACATTTTACCTATTTGAGATAATAGTAATAATGCATTTAGGATGCTAATGGGACTCCTAAGATACCACGAAGCAAGATACTGCAGTGCATCCGCTGTTCGCGGTAGCAGGAGTTGATGACTTCCACGGCATTTTAAGAAAGCGTCAAGCTTCAATTCTGATTAGAGTAGGGAGGAGTACCAATGGCGTCCTAATGGTTGTAAAGCCCGACCGACTGTCCTATAATCAAGCGAGCGAGTCAAGCGAGTCGGATCAATGGTCTGAAAATAAAAATTATTATATAAATATGTATACGAGGGCTGCCTTTTAAGTTGTGTCGTTTGCAACCCTCCCCCGATTATTAAAAAAAAAACAGATGGCTTTTTCATCTTTTTGAATTTAGAATTCGAAAACAAAAGAATGTTTTTTGATTAGTCGAATAGTTTAATTGTAGCGTCTGTTCAAAGGTGACATGTCGGTTGTAAAAATGGAAATATCAAAGAAAAATATGCGTGCGATAATTTTCTACAACTTTCAAAGGGGATTAACGCGACTTCAGTGCTTTGAGGAGATCACTTCTGTGTTTAGTGATGCAGCATCATGTCTTAGGACTGTAGAACGCTGGTATTTAGAATCAACGTGGGTACTCTAGCCTCAGTGACAAGCCACGTGAAGGTCGTCCAAAAACCGCCATGACGCAAGAGAATGTCACGTCTTGATGTTGAGCCCTAACGATTTTTTTTACGTTCCCCAAAATTAAGCAAAGTCTTCGTAGTCAACGATTCAGCTCACCCGTCGTATAACAAGTCATTATATGTATATAGATGGTAATTTTCTTCTCGCGATTCTTTCACGTGGATTGTGTTTTCCCATTTGTTTTTACGTCATATAAAATAAATTGCTGTATAGCACAGCGGCTAGGTATTGCTGGATAGACGAAAAACTTTAAAATATCTTTAGCTCTTCCGGGCTTTGGGAAGATATTAAAGGCCCATTAGACCGTATCATACCATGAACGTGCTAGGAACATATCAACATTCTTTGTTTTGAGAAGTATGAGACTATGCCGCCCACTAGACAGTTCCGTCACCGGCTAAATATTCTCGCCATGTCCTTTACGCCTTCCTTAACGGCCCGGTGGTCCCGACCCGAAGGTCCAGGGTTCATTTCCCAGGTCGGATAAAGTGTGTTTCTAACTTGTGATCACTAACCCTTTTTTTATTTTTTGGAAAGAGATTGCTGATTGCCTCACGACGGCATTTTCAGCTTCACCGGGCGTTTTTGGGGGCGGCGAGGAACGTAAAGGGTCCCTCAAGCCGTGTGAAACGAATCACCTTCGGAGGTTTTCTAGAGGAGACGGCATCGCGCACTAGTGCGCGTCCTCGTGCCCTACTAGATTCTCCGAAGGGTTCCGATCGGATCGGGGAGCGGAACCACCCGAGGGCGCCTCTAAAGGCTCGGACCTCGGCTCGGGTAGACCGGGCCGTGGAGGAGAGAAGCGCCCAGGTACATGTCTGTACCTGGTATAAAGCGCGTGTGAACCGGTTCTTCGTACCCTTGTTCTACAAGTATGGTGTCTTGGAGCTATCACTAATCCGCATTTGGCAAGCGTGGGTGATTAAGCCATTAATAGTAATGAGGACTTGATTTCAATGATGGAGGCCTTTGTCCAGCAATGAGAATAGTTATAGGCTATTTACTTTTACTACTCTTTTTATGTTCTTTACAGCATAGCCGGATTTTATGAGTGGCGAGGAACATAAGCTTCCTCAAGCTGTTGTGACCAAACAGTTTTTAGAGATTCTTTACAGGAGGTTGGCATACGCAAGTTTTTCCTCGTGTCCTACTAGAATCTCCAGGGCTTTCGAGGACACATTGAGGAGACAACAGTCGCGTGTCTGTCTAGTAATAAGATTATGTCTAATTGTGTGACCTAGGTCGTTGATGCTTGCGATAATTCAGAAGTTTCTAGTTTCAAGAATTTAACGGCTCTGCCACAAACGGTGGGCGGCGAACGGTGTGCCATTACTTAGTTCATTAGGTTCTCTGTAACATCTTCACCCGACTCATCATCATCATCCGTTTTAAACTTCATAGTAGTATGTAATGTAACATCTTATTTAGCAATATTAAGTCCAAATTACTATATTTTGTTTTTATTGTATTTTTTTTAGGTCATCGACTTAAGAGACCTTTAATTTTATATTCTTAAGCAGGCCGTGGCAACCTATCATTAAAGCAACACCTAGCAAAAATGTAAACAAACGTAAGTTAGCATATTTAGCATGATCCGATCCGAACCCTTCGGAGAATCTAGTAGGGCACGGGGACGCGCACTAGTGCGAGATGCCGTTCCCTCTAGAAAACCTCCAAAGGTGATTCGTTTCACACGGCTTGAGGGACCCTTTACGTTCCTCGCCGCCCCCAAAAAAGCCCGGTGAAGCTGAAAATGCCGTCTGAGGCAATCAGCAAACTCTCTCAAAAAAAAAAAAAATTTAGCATACTAGCATATTTAGTTTGTTGATTGTTCAAATAAATAAATCAGTCTATAAACGTGTAAACGTCCCACAACTGGGCTCTGGCTTTCCACATAAACAATTGTAAACAGCTATAGCAATAGCAATAAATTCACCACGCTAGCCAATGCATGTTAGTGGATTTTAACGACTGCAATATGACGACAACAGCCGCGACCAAACGCTTAACGTGCTATACGAAGCGAAAAGGAACTTGAGATACATAGGTATTTTAATGTACACGATTACCCGTCATTGCCAAAGTCGCTTAACTTGTAAGATCACAACCCGACCTAGGTACCTAGCCACTTTGCTGTCGAGATCCTCTATAATTGAATACCTAAGCCTTCCGTTAAACGCGAAACTTCGCTATTGACATGAAATTCGTTTGCCTTGCCGGTCGCAATACGTCCAATATCGTGGCTTCCGCTTACATGATAAGGCTCATTGAGCGCAATGTCATTAGCAATTCAGGGGTGCTATTATTGAACCGGTGATAATAATTATCACCGGATGATATCAAATACGAGTGGTCTCTGTCATTCGTATCCACCAGTCACTGGTGACTTTTATGACTCTGAAAATTCTCCAATAATAGATAACTGAATAAACAAGATTGTTTTGAATAATTAAGTAATCAATTTAGTTTCATTTTTTTAATGGCTTTGCACAAGCATTCAGCCAATGAAAAAGTCTTACGTATTACATAAATATATAAACAATATTTCTTTCCTCTATGATGATGATGAATGATAATAGAAATGAGAAGTGAGAAATGATATACTCCCCGACCCCTTGAGTATCTCAGTAAAGATGTGGGCTTTACTAAGTCCTCGGGCGGACTTCTTGAGAGAATTTGAAAAGTGACATTGCACTGTTTTGTTTCATTTGCCAACACTCATGCACACTCACGAACACTTAACGGTTAATAATCCACCATTATTTCACATTAATATTCGACATAACACAAATTTTAGAAAATAAAACAAAACCGCAGACATGACTCTTCACTTTCCCGCCATCAATTTAGTTATACCTACCATCAGACCAAATGTGTGAGATAAAGTAGCATCTTTAGTACTTTACAGTAGGTAGATATTTTGTCTTTGGATTTTTCGTTGTTAGTCGCGATCTTTGTTTCCCTAATTAATTGTAAAGTTATAAAGAGCTAAGTACTTACAAAACATTTCATCAAACTATGGCAACATAGAACTGGTTAAAAATAGCTATTTGTAATTAATTCAACAAAACCGGTTTTGCATACATAACTTAAACAATTAACAAATTAATAGGAAATAAGAAAATTTATATTTATTCTAGACACTGCCAGCCAACAACATATATAAATTATTTTAAGTAATATGATTCATGCAATAATAGATATAGAAGATAAAGAGAAACAAAAGACTCCGCTTCAAAATCAGATAAGAGGATTGGGATATTACAACACATAGTATTATGAAAAATTATGAATTAAATAAATAATAACTAGAGTTAGAGAGAGTTGCTAGTATTTGTACAGGACGCCTGAACATCAACCTATTTAAAGCTGTCAAAATTCTTCAATACATTTTCAACCATATTACTATATATACAGTTCAAAGTTAATTAAGAAAATTTGACAGTTTGTGGTAAGTTGGTGTGCAGTGCAGGCGTGTGTTTATTGAAAAGCAAGATTCCATTTACTAGTCTTTTTGTATATGAGAGGTCATTGGTGCTACATGCTGGGTGTATGTGTAGAGATCATAAATTGTAATATACATATTACATGACACTGGAAATCAGTAAGTATTACCAGTAATTGGTTTTTTTACAAAAGCAACATTCTTGTAAATAGCTAGTGCTCGGTGTTGATCAGCTTAGCCATAAGTTATTGTTAGATAATTAAAATTTTGTGCAATGCAGCTGTGTCCATATTCCAGGACTATTTTAAAGTCTTAGGCAAAAACAAATTTTTATATGTTTACATTGGACAAGACATATATTATGAAAATATATACATATATACATAAATTATGAAAATAAACTCATGACAAAAATATTTTTATTACGTGTTTCAGTGTTTGCCTAAAAAGATTTATAATTTATTAACAAATCAAAAACTTTAATTATCTAACATTATAATCACATCACATAACAGGGGGTAACATACAATAATAGAAAATAAATATAAACCTCCTGGATACACCCCTGGATTCTGCCACATCTTCAGTTAGTAACTGTACAAAAATATATAAAAAATATTAGAAATATAAAAAAGGTTGTACATACACATTGTGTTGTAGTTGGGCTGGTCAGATGGATTTAGTTTATCGGTGGCCGTTTTTACAGATAGAACTTACACGATGCTACAATAAACGGCTGAAATAAAGGAAAACCACAATATATACAATACGCACAAACAGTAACACAACACAGGGAAAGAAAGGACAAGCATGAAAAGCAAATAAAATTACCAAAACAAATAGAATGAATTTAAAAGTACTCTAATATCAAAATATTACATTATGACAAGGTCGTCTCATATGACTCATTGGCTAACCAAAGGAAATATGGTAAGGGGGAATCCTCTAAAGTTTATAAACATTTCACAATACAACACATAATAATATGCATGTTTCATTGTGCAGTCTAATGGTTTTGATTGAACATTTAGAGAAAGTTAGAAATATTATTAAAAAATGTTGTAGGTACTTCCAACAGCTACTAATACGAATTTAGGTAAGTAGGTACTTAGTTACTTCTTCAGCTAACTATATAAATGTAGGAACCAGCGATTTCCTGTAGAAGATGTAAATTAGAAGTTAGAACTCAGTTAGAACTCATGAAAATTAGCAGTTAACAAGCTGCAGGCAGTTTATGGATTTGATGAAATTATGACGCAAGCTTCAATTATTTTTTTCTTTTAGGGTCGCCCAAGTACTTACTTATTTTCAAACAAACTACTTAATTGATTATTATTTTAGTGGAATAGCATTTAAACCATATTCCAACATTACAACAAGAGAAAGCTGTGGAAACGTCGATAGAAGGTGCTAGATAAATGGCGCCACAAATGATCGATCTGTTTTCAAAATAATAGAAAGTGTGGAATAAACTGTTTTGCCTTTTAAGTTCTTACCTGTCTATAAGATAGCACACCTTTGATTAGCTCACAAAATAAGTGTTAAAAATCAGCTAACTAAGAAAAATAGATTTGATCAAAACACTCCGATTTCCACAACTTTTTTTTCCTTTGAATTAGGTACAGTGTTGCCAACTTTATTTTTGAGGAGATCGTACCACAGAGTAAAAAAGATCGTATTTTACTAGGATTTCTAAAAAAAAAATAGTACGCATTAAAACTCAATAAAACAACCAATTTCCTTTAGGTTTTATTTTATTTAAGTGTTTTAGTCACTATCTTCAGCAAAAGGCAACGTGTTTATTCTTGTATACATATTTACATTTAGTTTTGATAGCATTTCGTTAGATGGCTTAAAATCAATGCACGATCCATGTTCCTTTACATGCTGGGTCGCCAGCAGAGTCCCGTTAACTGTCTCTGTGGACAGTTTATTACGAACTTTAGTTTTCATAAAGTTAACGTGGCTGAAAACTCTTTCACACTGTGCATTAGAATGCGGGATACATAATGTATCTAACGCAAACTGTGATAACTCCTTATAATTTTCGCACAGGTACAACTCACTCCAAAATTTGTCGACCGGTAAAGTCAAATCCAGTTCATTAAACTTGGATGGGAGAGTTCTACATTGATCATCGATTTTTTGAATTAAATTTACATTTTCTTCCGAGACTACTCTAGGTAGTAACTGGATCAATGGAAATATCGAGGGAGCAACTTCGCGGAATTTTGCTGATGCAGCATTTGTGGCATGCAGTATATGAAGTTTTGATAAAAGCGGGTCATTCATGCAATAACGCTTTTTAATTTCTTTTGCGCTTGTAATCAGGAAGTTCCGACAAACATGATAAAATCTATTTAGTTCGACTCTGTTTCTTATAACTTCTGGATTTTTGAGGTCATTCATGACTCTAACACCCAAGTACAGTTGCTCATTTCTTAACCAATTTTCTTGGTTTTCAAAATTTATAACTTCAAGCTCATGTCGCATAACGTAATCTCTGTTTAAAAAACAAAGCAGGATGTCCATGTATATTTCCCGAATCTTATCATTTAGTGAAGTTATCATAACACTTTCGGATTGAAAGAATTTGTTGAACTCTGTGAATTTAGGCAAGATCCATGCGAGAAAACTGTAATACATTTTGATGAATGGATCATTTAATGCATTATGTATGACTTCTGTTGAAACAAGCTTTTCACTGAGCCATGTGTTTGTAAAGAAAAGTTTCAATGCATCCCACTGTTCGAGTATTCTGTCCACAACTGCAACAAGTGACAGCCAACGAGTCTGGGAAGGATGAAGCATTTTATGTGGTTTCAATTTAAGGAATTCCTGGAACTCTGCGAATTGACATTGTCTTTTGGAACTACATTTGAAAAATCCGTATATTTCTCGAGCTAAATCCTCGCATCTTCTAGGTAGCTCTTTACAAGCTTGAGATGCACACAGGTGGACAGAGTGACATACACATTTCATTATTATAATACCAGGACAAGATTCCTTGAGGCGACTGGCAACTGAATTATTTTCTCCCATCATTACACTGCACCCGTCAGCAGCAAATCCTATTAAGTTGGTCAGTGGAACACTCTCCTTTTCAAATGACTTAATAAGGGAATTAAATAAGTTTTTGCCTGTAGCTCCTTCGTTAGCTAAGTCCGGATTTGATGAATCAAATATTTTTGACAGCTCCCAAAATCTACTGACAATTTGTTTTGACTTTTCGTCATAAAATCTCACGACAATGCAAGACGACTTTTGGGTACTTATATCAGTGGATTCGTCACTGATTGCACTGAACTTACTTAGCTTTAATTTCGCCGCCAAAACTTCTTTTTCAGTCTCTCCTATGACCGCTGTGGCAATTGCAGTCGCTTTTGTCCTTTTAAGAGAAATTTGTTGCGCTATCTTAGAATCTGGGAATATGTTCTTTAATAAGTCTGTCATGTGGTCTATCGTTCTAAATGACAAGTTATGTTCCACTAAAAAACCGGAAAGTTTAACTTCTGCTGTTTGAACGAGTGGTGGGTCTTTTTTCTGTATAAAGGAAGCCATGGCAGATACTTGCTTGTTTGTTGATGCTAATTTTTTCATTGCCTCTATGTGTTTTTGTCTATTGGCATGAGTTTTAAGAACACCGATCTCTGCAGTTAAAATAGAGTTACAAACACCACATTTGGCTTTATATTCGTCAGGGCCCGGTTTAAGCCATTTCTTAAACATGTCCAATTCTTCCCAATCGGGACGATATTTCTGAGCCCTATGTTTTGGACGCTCTGATTTTGGTAATTCATTTCTTTGTTGAAGAGTTCTTTTTGGTGTGCTTTGCCTATTTCTAGATGTCTCCGCCATGATTCTAAAGAGAAAAGAAATTATCAAATAGAGACGGATGTAAATAAACGTACCTTATTTTTCTTTGGAACAAACTTATATATAAATACCAACCTTATTTCGTAACGAAAATCAAGCGAAGTAAAAACACCAACCACGTTACTAAAAATATCAATACTCAAGGTAATAATACGTATTGTATTATGTTTTACAATAAAAACTCCGAAACAAACATCAAAAACTACTAAACACTGAACTGAACACTGTGATTGTCTACAATTTGTACCTACAAACCTGCAATGTACTGCAAGGTAAAGTACCGAGAATACGTTAGATTGCGCGGGCTGGGGAAGTACCGTGCTGGTGACAAAGATAAAGAGGACAACACATCGCGTATTACTAAAGAGTGAGTGCGACAGACAGGTCAGTACACTTTTGGATGCGTTCCTAAAAGTGTAAAATAATTTATGACTCGTTCAAGTTTGAAATACATAGGTAAGTACTGCTTTTTTATTTTTTATTCTTAAAAATCAACTTACTTACGGTAGTATTTTTCTTAATTGGTTACAAAAATGATGACTTTTGATAAGATCGTATGTTTCGCGTACGATTTTGAATTCATGATCGTACATCACACCAGACACCAAAAAGTCGTATGAATACGATTTAAATCGTACGGTTGGCAACGCTGATTAGGTATTTGAATTCTGTTCTTCTTTGCTCCTCGTTCACAGATGAAAAGTTTTGAAAAGGTAAATGCTGATTGCTCACTTCCCTTGTGCACAGTTTTATGACAAAATACTATTGGAGAATTAAAATTAAGCTTAGTTTTGATTAGTTGTTATTATTTTACTTTTGTTCTTTGTACATGAATGAGCACAAAATGACGATAGGCAGGCAGTCTGTTCTCTTTGAACATAAAATCATAGACAAAAAATAAAAATAAAAAAACAAAAGGCCAGGTACCTCTTGCAAGCAGACTGCTGCTGTTATAACTACCTCCAAATATTTTATAGTACGTTTAATTAAGTAGGGTAAATCCATAAAAGCTTCAGAATCAAATTGAATGAATTCAGAATGAAATGCGCTTAGCGCTTCTTTTAATTTTAGTCTATGGTGGCGTAAATGAAGAGTCTCTGTCTTCTCTTCTTCTCTCCTCAGACCAAAGAGTAAAATTATATCCTCAGACACAGACACTCAGCTCAGTCAGACAGAAGTAAGATGCTCTAAAGAAGTAAGTAATCCAGAGAGAAGTACATGATTAGCTTGTCTAACTAATTCAGAAAAATTATAATAATATGACCTATGTAAAATAAAGAATCTGTAACTAAAGACGAGGCTGTATAATCAAGATCAGTTTTTCCTCAGTAACAGGAAATGCTAAAAAAAAAACAATGTCTGTCACTAGTTCACAATCACAACTCATTAACCTTAAAAATAATCAATTAGAATGAGTTTAATATTTAATATTAGCCGTAATATACCGCATAAGTGTAAGTATTTCATTAAAATATAAAGTTTTAATTTTATTTTTGTTTGTAAGAATAACATACTTGTACTGATTTTATTTTTATTAAATTGTTTGCAATTTTAGCTAACGATGTTTACGTAAAAACAACCGTTTTTCACCATTGAGGTATTATTAATACCTCAGTGTTTTTGTATAAGTTTCTTGAATTAATAACGAGATAACAATGAGCCTGTTGTTGATTCCAGTCCTCCGAGGTTTCAGCTGTGCTTCAGTTTCAAATACTAAAGAATGGCGATTATCACAAGGCCTTCCTGCCAACCGTAACTCTGACGGAATACTCACTGATGGGCCGGACTACACCTTCTTAGATGGAAGACCTACTCCCTTATTGGTATAGTACCTAAATTAATTCATATTATCAAAAACCATTTTTCGATTTATTAGGTATATTTGTAATGCCCATAAGAATTATTTATTGACTACAAAGTTTTCTTAATTTATCAATATCTTACTTGCTTTCACTGCATTCATGCTTATATTTCTACACACATGCTCATTCATTGGTATAATTATTATTTGTCAAAATAATTTATCAAAAACTTTGTACCTTTTCTTAAATGAAATTTCAGGAACAAATGATTACCAAAGCACATAGTAAGGATAAATCTCTCTCTTTTGTTTTGATATGTTGTCTGCTGTGAATACCGACACAATAGAATTTGAATTGTTTAGGGCACTGAACAGTGCTTGCTGCACATTTGTGGTTAATGTAAGCCTGATGTAACATTGAATTTTTCTTCTATAGGCTATTCTAGACACTTATTTTATTTTTATTTAATATTGTTTCATTTTGCAGCACAAGCAGAAGCTAAGACTTCTCAAGCAAAGGGAATATGCCTCTAAAATAGTGGAGCTATGTTCAGAAGTGGACTTTGCTAAGGAGAGACATGCAAACATACTGAAAGCTGAAGCCGAGGAAAAGCAACGATTTATGAACAACCGGCTTAAGCCCAAAGGGAAGGCTTACAAGAACTAGTTATAGTTAAATATATTGTAGTCTATGTAAATTAGTTTGTAAATATAATATGTAATACCAGTTTTTTTTTATTTATAACTAACGACCCAGCCTTCGCTTTCGCTTGTGTTGTTTTGTAAACGTAAACCACCCTCGAAATACGATCTATCTATTAGAAAAGATTGCATCAAAATCTGTCCAGTTCCTGAGATTAGCTTGTCCTAACAAACAGATGTGTTTTGGGGACTTTCTTTTAAACTTTGTGTAGATAGAACCGTGTATGATTCTATCTACACATAGTTGAAAAGAAAGTTAATATTGATTTACACTATAACAAAAAATGGGATGTATTGTTTTTGTTTTTATGATGTAGGTACTTACATTTTTTTTATTTTTTTTGTAAATATACATAAATAGGTTTTAAAATAAATATACACTATACGCCGTCTTCTAGTAGTAAGGGTAATCGCTATCCTCCGTGGTTTTCCAAAGCCCTAATTAGAACTTTAAAAGAGCAGAACAAATACCACCGCAGCTTCAAAAGATATCATAATCCACGTGATTACGATACATACTCTTATCTGAAGAGTTGCGCTAAGCTGTCATTGAGTCAGTGTTTCAAAGCTTTTATAAGCTTTTTGGAGGTATACTAAAACTAAACGCATAACTAACGATCCCAAGATCGATAACTTATGAATCGCGTACAGCATCTTCCGGAATAGACGTTGTAAATCTTTTTTCCGAAAAATTTTTCTCTGTTTATAGTTTAATCGATTCTACTTCCAATGATTATGTTCCATCGTTTCCTCGCTCAAACTAAAGCCTGTGGTCATTATCGATCACTTCGCATGACGTTCTTAAGTTACTTTCTAAACTGGATATAAAGAAGGGATCAGGACCAGATGATATTCCCCCAGTTTTTGTTCGAATGTGTGCCTCTACGCTAGTTACGTCATTAACGATTATTTTTAATAAATCTTTAAATGAATGAGTTTTCCCAAATTTATGGAAGACTGCCAGAATAATGCCTATTCACAAGACCGGTGATAATACAATGTGTCCAATTACAGACCTATTAGTATATTGAATTGTTTTGCTAAGCTCTTTGAAAGCTTACTTTATGACCATCTTTACAGCCATTTTAAACATATGATCAGTAGGTTTCAGCCAGTGTCATTACGGGTTTGTTAGTGGTGAATCTACGGACTAATTACAATAAAATTCACAATAAAATCACAATAAAAACATTCAATAAAAAATTACAGGTAGTTTGTTACACTGATTTTACTTTTTATTTTTATGTAAGCTAGTTACTGCACTGAAGCTGAATTAAATATTTATAAAATACAGTGAAAAAATTAAACGCCCACCCGACTTCCTGACTGAGGCCCGTCAGCCTTCCCGGTAGCATAGTGGCCAGTGCAGCCGCCCGGATTGCGGAAGACCCAGGTTCGATTCCTGGCTGGGTCGGGTGGGCGTTTAATTTTTTCACTGTATTTTATAAATATTTAATTCAGTTTACACTGATTTCGCCAAGGCATTTGACCGCGTTAATCATGCTATACTTCTTGCAAAACTGCAACTTATTGGTATCCACGGCAACCGTCTTCGTTGGCTCCACTCTTATCTATTAAATCGTACTCGGCTAGTTGCTCTATATGAAAGAAAGAAAGAAAATAAATTATTATTTGGTTCATAAAACTAAATAAAAAGTACATCACTATATTACACAAGTTTAGAGGTTCCAGAACCAAAAACGCAACCGCTCAGCATGTGTCATGACCTAAGGAGATCCCCAGGCCACAACGCTGGTATTCTGCGGAAGCCGTAACTAAAATAAAATAAAATAAACTAAAACTAATATGAAAAGAGGTGGGCACCAGAGACGCAAAAAACATTAGCATTACTCAAATACAACGTGCGTGTGTGCATGTGTGTGCGCGTAGAAAAACACGGTAAAATAACTGTTTATCGCGTAGCACGACTTTTCATTTACTGGAAATTTACTCATCGAAAAGAAATTTTTTGAGACGACATTTAAAAGCACCAATAGATTTGCAGTTTCTTATCGGCGGCGGTAGGTTGTTCCAGCATTTCGTGGAAGAGTATCGAAAACTGCCACAAAAAGCACGGTTATAGTATATGGTTACGAATCGACCCCATTTATAGCACCGTCTGGTGTGTCGCAAGGTTCGCAACTGTGTCCTCTGTTCTCTTTTGTCGAGGAGCTCGATAGCGCAGTGGTTAACGCGCCCGGTCTGCGAGTGCTGAGGTTAAGCAACTTTCTCAAAGGCCGGTCATCGGATGGGTGACCAAAAATTTATCATCTCGAGCTCCTCCGTGCTTCGGAAGGCACGTAAAGCCGTTGGTCTCGGCTGCATTAGCAGTCGTTAACAACCACCAATCCGCACTGGGCCCGCGTGGTGGTTTATGGCCCGTTCTCCCTATCCATCCATAGGGAAGGCTCGTGCCCCAGCAGTGGGGACATAAAATGAGCTGATGATGATGATGATGATGATGTACAAATATTTAGGTAAAAAAATTTACAAAGAACTCAAAATCTAAATGTATGACCAATTGAATGTTACAGTTTGTTATCTGTTTTTTACCTATCAAATAAATAAATAAAAAAATAGCTTCGTAATATTACTTAAATTCTATTTTATTGGTAATTTTATTGTTAATTATTTTAATTTTATTAATTATTGTGGTATTGCTTTACCTACATGTTGTCTGCACATGCCCGTAGAGTTCAAGTAGATCAATGTTACTGTGTCCTTGCTTGTTTTATTGTATTTTTTGTTGTAACTCTGTTATGTGAGGCTAATAAATAAATAAATAAATAAAATTCTTCTTGAGTATCATTATTATTGGTAGGTATAAGTAGATACCAATTCATAAGGTAAGTAATCAATATCTTCATCAATGAGTCGTTATAGAACCACATAATGTGTTTCGATTAGCTGCGCTGCCATCAAATGAGGCTCGAGCACAGTTATTAAAATCCAACCGCACGTAATAAAGCTGTGAAAGCTTCGTATCGCCGCTATTGTTAACTTTGTTATCTAAAATACATTGTGAAGCACATAGGATGTGAAACCTGCCTATCTCGTTAACGAAAATTAGGTTCGCTGCAAAATTGATCGATGCTTATGCCAGTTGATGAAGCACACATAATGAAGCAGTTATAACAGCTAGAGAAGGTAGAACAATGGCCTTTATACGAGTATATATACAACGTGACCTTACGCTCCTGATTGTACGGTACTCCTCGCGTTTTCTAGAGTTCTTCTTTTTGGGGAGAGTGACAAATGTTGATCTTAACCAATCTTTGGGAAATTTGCCAGTATCGTATATTTGGTTAAATAAATGCGTAAATACGTCAACATAGTCGTCTTCGATTAACTGGATTACTTCGATAGGGGTGTTATCTGACCCAAGTGCTTTATCTGTTTTGTCTGATCATAATGCCCTAATAGGGTATTTGACGACAATGAAAATATAGATCAAATTTTTATATAAAACGACTGCGTTTGGGAACAAGCCATGTAGATTTCAGCTGATATAGTTTTGTCCAAATTGGCATGAGAGCTAGATTTAGTTTTTGCACATTCTTCTTTGCTCTATTAGCCCAAGTATGTTGTCACTCAGCCATTCTTGTTTCCTTCATACGCTTGGCTTAAGCTCATTTTGGCAATGAGGACCAGATTTCATCCGAGGACTTCGATGTTAGATAAGTCAGATATTGATCTGACCTGATAGTCGTTTCTTGCGAATTATTTTCAATTTACACTCAAATGATATATTACCACAGGAATATGATCAGATCGTAATAGTGTGAAAAGTTTTAGCACTTTCACACTATTACTACCATATTACCAAAACGTAATCGATTTGGTTCCGTACAATATGGTCTTTGGTGTGTTGTGGTGATGTCCAGGTATACAATCGCTGTAGAGGTAGTTTATAGAAGGTATTAGTGATGATCAGGTTCTTGTTTTGGCAGAATTCTATCAAAGTATCTCCCCTTTCATTTCGAAGACCTAGACCATATGCTCCGCCAGTGCCTGGAACCTGGCATGAGGAACCCACTAAAATTGTCGCCGTCCCCAAAAAGGTCAGGTGACGCTGAAAATGTCATCGGAGACAATCAGCAAACTCTCCAAAAAATCTTGTTTCTAAATGCAGTAGTATAAACAGTTACTTTTCAGATCTTAGATTACTTAAAGGAGAAGTTAAGAAGTTCCACATTATCCACATTCCAACGAATGGCATGTCCAAAGCGAGCTTAATTAATAAAGTTTTAACAAGCAAGACGGTCTCCCGTATGACCGTAATGCGTTCCTTTGTCGGGGGTTCATAACCTGAAGCAGAGATAAAACATTTATATTTATAACGAAATACCCTTTTTGTTTGAACTGAAATTTGAAACATGACGATGTCATATTTTTTATGGGAAAGAATTTGGTGCTCCAATATTTTTTTATAATTTAAATGTCAATCCACTGCTGGACATAGGCATAGACCTAGGCCTACCTAACACTAGTTTTGAAGGAGTAAACAAATAATATTCAGAGCGGTAGTAGACCAAATGAGTAGAATAACCCCATGAGAGAGGCTCCCTTAGCTGGTCCGCTTTCGATCATCACCAACTAAATAGGGAATCAAACCTTGGACCTCTGGATCTCAAACACCAGGCCCAGTTTTGTGCTGACGGTTACACATAATATAGCCAGTTCCTTTATATCTAAGACGCCAGCACAACTGAAGAGTGGCTGACTCGTCCACAATAATTAATATTTTAATTGATTTAAATTTTTAATTGTCTCGCATAATAGAGCTGAAGGGATTCCCTTCCCCTTCCATTTGAACTCCCATTTGAATTCTAGCCTGTGGGAATATTCCCGTATTGTAAAGGCGAAGTCCACAGGACCTTTCTAATTGAAAATGGGGGACGCAGACGTTTCAAGATCAATCTAAATTTGTAATTCAATTTGTACAATCGTAAAAAGATTGATTGCAGACGTCATTCCGTCAGTAACTAAGTTAGGGAGGGGTTAACGATTTGTAATGTTTTTTTGACAGCTGCGCGTCTTTCCTTTTTCTTATAAGAGTTTATTAAGTATTTTTTAATTACATAATTGCTTAATCGGAGGAGCTCGATGGCGCAGTGGTTAACGAGCCCGGTCTGCGAGTGCTCCTCAGCTCGTAAGCAACTTTCGCAAAAGCCGGTCATCGGATGGGTGACCAAAAATGTATCATCTCGAGTTCCCGGAAGGCACGTAAAGCCGTTGGTCCAGGCCCACGTGGTGGTTCATGGCCCGTTATCCCTATCCATCCATAGGGAAGGCTCGTGCCCTAGCAGTGGGGACATAAAATGAGCTGATGATGACGATGAATTACTTAATTCGCCTGAAGGACAATTTTTAAACCGGTGACTAAGTCTCACGCTATGATACCGATTACGAGTGCTCCTTATTATCTTAATCAAAAACACTGGTAACTTATTTATGACATTGAAAAGCCGGTGAGTTTCACACATCGCCCCAATGGCCACGATACAACTCTTTAAAGAGAAATGAAAAATTAAATTTATTGCAAAATCTTACCGTTTACATTTTAAGTTCAGTGATTGAAGTGACCCAGTAAGCATAAAATGCCTGTAAGAAGTGACTTCGCTCTTCTTAGCTAATAAAATAAAACTTGGACAGACGTAATGTAATTAACCGAAATTATTATATAAATCAATCTTATTAACTATTCTTAAATATGTATGTATGTGTTTCAAGATAAAATGTTACTATTAAAATCAACCAGCCTCAGGAAGCTCGTGTGGGGATCGAACCCACTATATATATATATATATATATATATATATTAGCATTGTAAATGCAAAATAATATATATACGTATGTATGTTGTAAATATGATTATTTACATATTGTTGCGAACAAATTACAATTTGAAAAAAGACAAAGTGTTGAAAAAATTCCTCGAGCGGGATTCGAACCCGCACCCCATGACATGCCGGGTCAGGTACACTGCCAACTATGCTATCGTGGCTTAGTTGACAGTGCACCTGACCCGGCATGTCATGGAGTGCGGGTTCGAATCCCGCTCGTGTATTTTTCAATGTTTTTTTCCACAAGTGAGATTTTAAACCGCACTTTATTACATATCGGATCGAATGCACCTATCAATTAGGCTACCGTGCCTCTGCTCAAACCGTGCATTTATATACACAATCTACTCTTAATTTTATAAGTAAAGGAGTTTTATTCAATGTCAACAACTTCGTCATCAACATCGTTTGCAATGCAATTTAAGTAAAATTTATGTAAATTAAATTAATTATATATGTAATTAATGTAAATATGCATAGGCCCATATTTGTGATATGTCGTTTTGAATAGTGTTTTCCAAAGTTATTGTAAATAATTATTTAAAGTTTCACTGCTGTCAGATGTGTTACTTAAATTAAAATAATATCGTTCCCGTCAACGTTTGCCCAATTAGATTAATTAAAAATTATGCACTGAGTCACGGTAATAATATCTACAGTATTGTAACTTCATATAAACGGACGAAGCGCGAGCTATATGTACCTACGCGCTCGGATCTCGGCATGCTCTCGGCATGCAACAGTCGCGAATGTGCCACAGTGTAGTAAATAACTATTAAGTAATCTGTGCTGCAGTGACGAACGGACGACGGTATGTTGTTTTTTAAACAGTAAGCGTGCGATTGTTTTGATTAAAATAAGTTATGGTAAGGATCAATAGTAGAATATATTGTGCTGTTTTTGGTTGCAGATATAACATTTTTTAGATTACCTGGAATCTCCGAAAGGTACTTAAGTAAGACTATAAAATGTTTTTATTTATGTACTTACTAGTAGGTACATAATACCCCTTATTCATTTATTTAGTTAATCATCATTGTTTTGTCTCTTTTTCTCAAATTCAAAATGACGTTTGAGTGACGTTGACAAAATAATATTTAACGAAATAATACTATAAATAGTTTTTAGGAATAAGGGGGATCATATGTACTATCACGAAATACATTCACAAAACTAGATAGAAACTCAAAGTAGCAGATGTAATTAAAATACTGTAGGTGGGCAGCCCAGCCAAAGAAAATGTACCTACGCCCAGCCCTATAGCGTGTTTAAGTACCGCGCGGCTGTAGGCATTTATTTCAAAGATAGGGCCGAGTTACAGTACTGTAGATAGTATTACCGTGACTGAGTGGCTACAGCAGCGATGATGGATCGCATGGGCTGTCAATATTTCTCCATTAATTGGATTGGATTGCACATACGTTAACGCACAGTGGGAAATGGTTATTTTTTTTAATATAATTATTTTATTTATTTGGAGTTGTTGTCGTTATCAGCCTATAAAGTAAATGTCCTCCAGCTGCGCCTAAGGCTTCGATTAATAATGTATTTACTAGATTAACGATCCGGAACAAAAATGTAACACGAAAATTGCCGCGTTTAAAAAAAGGTTTTAAAAAAGGTTAAATATTTGTATAAAATACAGTGAAAAAAAATTAAACTCCCACTCGACCCAGCCAGGAATCGAACCTGGGTCTTCCGCAATCCGGGCGGATGCACTGACCATTATGCTACCGGAAAGGCTGACGTAAGCGCTGAATTTTGTCACTGCTTTTTGATTTTTTTTAATGCTTTTCGGCTTAAGTATAGCAATTAACACTTAAAAATAAAAAGTTAAAAAAGGTTATTATTATGTATATGTAATGTAGCATCAACGACTTATTACAACCTTAAATCTTGAACATATGTCAATTAAGATTGTCAAATATTTATATTTCATACTGTAATCGACCTTCCTAATTTGAAATAAGACCACAAAAACATTTATCCTGGTTTAAATTTCGCGGACTTTTTTTATAAGCGCTTAAGGAATCTAGTATAGATCGCGCCAAATTTCTAGTCCCCTCTGAAGTTGCTTCGTTGCGCAGCAGTACAGTCAGGCCCTACCGCTCGTCCCCGCCTTCGCCCTACTGACGCCTATTTTTTACTACTGCGACGCGAATTGCGCCAACTTCAGGGGGGACTAGAAGTTTGGCGCGACCTATAATACATTATTGATCGCAAGCTCAAAGCCTCAAATCTACCTATTATTTTAAAACAGTCACAGCTTCTTGCGGCTTCTCCTAGGTAAAAGGTCTCCACCGTAGGGTTCACGAAGTCATGGCTTTGAATTGACGTTCAAAAAACACTTGTAAAAGTTCATTTTTAATAAAAAAATTTGAATTGAATTTTGAATTTCTGAAGTTTTTAAAGTACCAGAATATAGTGCCTGGGGCCTTACCACGAGCGTTTAAAGCAGTAATATTGCAGTTGTGTAAACGAGACGCAAGTATATATGCCGCTACACGCGCCTCGCTTCCACAACTGCAGAAATACTGCTGCTGCAATAAGAGTTTATAGAAGGGCACCTCCAACATGACATGAACAATATCACATTATTTATTTATTTATTTCATTAATTACTTACATAATAATAAAATGCGTCACTTACTCCATATTTATTTACTCAATTGTCTTTTTATTACAAGCTTTTATTTGTGTGACGTCATTCTAAATCCAAGATGGCGGCACACCCAAGATGGTGGACTAATTATTTTTAATACATTCCTACAATAAGGCTAAAGTTTGAAACTCAATTTTGAAGCAGATATCTTCAACCGATTGAGCTGAAATTATACATACGTTGACGTTATATGACGTTAAGTTGGCAGTAAAAGTTTTAAAGTAAAAGTATTTTTTCTTTTTAGCGTATTTAAATAAAAGCTTGTTTTTAAAAAAAGGTTTTTGTATTCATTCATATTGTGATAAATACAGAATGTAGAGCTAAACCATAATTCATAGGTAGTGGATAGGAAGGGTTAGTTGATTGAAAAAAATTAACAAAAGTTTTTATTTTATTTGCAATATTTAAAATATTCAGGATCATTTATTTAACTCACAATATAAAATTATAAACGTTTATTGAGTTATCTATTTACAATTCTTCGTATAGCGCGTCAAAAAGTCGTCATCCACAGATTTTGATGTTAAATTTTCATCTTTAACTTTTTCCTTGTTATAAGCTTTCCTATAGAAATTCGAAAATAGGTACAAGAATATAAGCACGTTGGCGACCAATAAAAACTGCATAGCGTACACTGGTGGGCACTCGGATATCGACGTGTTGATTATGAAGTATATGAAAACCATTATGAATTGGGCCTGAAACAGAAAACGAAAGAACTTTGATCAATCGTCATTGTCATCAGCTCATTTTATGACACGAGCCTTCCGTATGGATGGGTAGGGAGAACGGGCCATAAACCACCACGCGGGGGGGCCAGTGGGAATTGGTGGTTGTCAACGACTGCTGATGTAGCCGGGTGCAACGGCTTTACGTGCCTTCCGAAGCAAGGAGGAACTTGAGATCATATGTTTTTGGTCACCCATCCGATGACCGGTCTTTGCGAAAGTTGCTTTACCTTAGCAATCGTAGACCGGGCGCGTTAATCACTGCGCCATCGAGCTCCTCTATCAATAGGTATACTCTTTTGTGGTCTTATATCAAATTGGGATGGTCGATTACAGTATTAAGTATAAATATTTTACAATCTTTATTGACTTTTATGTTCAAGGTTTAAGGTTTATAATAAACTGTTGATATTATAAAACTTTATTTTACAATAATGAACGTAATTTACATAAGATTACTCGTAGATATATAAGTAGCAATATGGCTTTGAATTGACGTTCAAAAATACTCGTAAAAGTTCATCTATACTAATATTATAAAGAGGAAAGCTTTGTATTTTTGTATGTATGTATGTATAAGTCTTTATATTTTTCGTCTTTTGGCTGAGATGATGATGATGTTGATGATGTATGTATGTATGTTTGTAACAAATAAAATCAAAAACTACTAGATCGATTTAAAGAATTCTTTCACCATTAGAATGCTACATTAGCGTTGAGTAACATAGGCTATATTTAAAAAAAAAGTCCACCCGTGCGAAGCAAGGACGGGCCGCTAGTTTTTAATAAAAAAGAAATGAATTTGGAATTTTTAATTTTATGAGCAAACCATTTTCGAGATACACTTTTTTTCCGGATCCTTATTAAAGCATTAACAAGCAAACAATGTAGCTTTGAATACAATGGAATTAGAGTCCAAATTAGTCAAAGTGTATACGCTCATGACTGTACTATTATTGGTCGAAGCGATAGAATGAACAAACTGACGGGGCTCGTTAGATTGTTGACTCGAAATCATTATTAGTAGGTAGGTATGCAAATCTGTGAGGTTCATTCTTTAATCAAACGGAATTTCTTTAGCAAACGCTTTCTTTTTTATAGGTACTGTAATATTCAGTGTAACATTTTTCCCAATCTTTTTTTTATTGATAAGCTATCGTCTTTTTCGTTCGCATATTTTTTCAATCGTGTTTTTCCTCAATCTTAGTAATGTATTATATGCAACTAGGCAGAAATATCGGATAACACTATTGAACTTTCACCAATAGTTTTTTTTCTTTTTGTTGATGGCTTCGTGCTATTAGCACGTTTAGCCAGTGTCAAAGTAATTTTTCTAACAAGTAATACATAAATAAACAATTTTTCTTTCCTGTATTCATGATGATGAATGATAATAGAAATGAGAAGTGAGAATGATATACCCCCAACCCCTCGAGTATCTCAGTAAAGCCCCACGCTTTACTAAATCCTCGGGCGGACTTCTTGAGAGAATTTGAAAAGTGACGTTGCACTGTTTTGTTTCATTTGCTAATACTCATGCACACTCACGAACACTTAACGGTTAATAATCCACCATTATTTCATATTAATATTCGATATAACACAAATTTTCGAAAATAAAACAAAACCGCAGACATGACTCTTCACTTTCCCGCCAAGTCTCACCAATTTTACTCCACATTCCTTGTCTCGCCAAGGTGGCCTGAATGAAATAGACTACCCTAAGCCAGGACTTTTCTTTTTTATATGTGTCTCTATTAATTGTGAATAAAATTGTAGTATTGCCATTGAAAGATTATTGGCAAACGTAGTGTAGGATGCCTTCAGACTAGGTGGAGCGACGACCTTCGCAAGGTAGCTGGCAAGAGCTGGATGTGAGTAGCCGCGGATCGTGTTCGGTGGCGTGCACTTGGAGGCCTATGTCCAGCAGTGGACTAGTATAGGCTGATGATGATGATGATGATGATGATGATGATGATGGTTGTCATTGAAAAGGTTTCTTACCAACTGCAACTTCGTCAGGTGCTTCTTCCACCACAGGTTCTTCGCTATGCTCGGGAACACAGACAGAGCGTAGTAACCGTACATGATGATATGGACGAACGAGTTCAATGTGCCGCAGAACACGAGATCATCCACCTTGCCGTACTTGACCAGGAACCAGGATACGGTGAAAATCAAGGTGTGGTGGTACACGTGGAGGAACGACACCTGCTTCTGTTTCTTGCGAAGAACAAAGAACACGGTGTCCAGCAGCTCAAAAACTTTCCCTATGATATACCAGTACGATGCAGAGAGAATCTGAAAATTGATGAGGAATAACATAAGTTTGTGCTAAGAAAAATATCTATAGAACTATCTATGGTAGTATTGAGAGCGTAAAATATGGTAATGTTATTAATGGTGTGCATAAGCATTGATAGACTCAATAAATCAAATATGAATGAATGAATGAATGTACGAAAAATTTATTCGGAGCAAGAACATTTAAACTTAAACATACTAAACAAAATACAATTAAATGATACCGAAATGGTGGCCACTCAGCTTGATGCCGTGTCATAGGTATGCCATGGCGCTGATTTTCTGTGGAACCAGTGAGAGGGAGGCGCAGCTCCATCAATTTATTGTTTTTTATTGCTGATGGTTGTGACAGTTGTTTCAAAAGTAAGAACATGTTAACAATATAGTTATATCATAATCATAGCTATCAAGCTAGCTCATCCTTGTATTGTTTTCTTTGTTATACAGGATGCTTCGTGCGAGTTTCATTCGCCATTCGATCACGTTAACGAAAACGAGAATTTGTATGGCAAAATGTTAACTCTTCTCGCATGTCGCCAGGAGGCGCTGCTTCGATGCCATACTAAATTTCGTTTTCGTAAACGTAATCGAATGAATACGGATAGTAAACAAAACTTAAACTAGGCACTCTGGTCTGGTCTGGTGGTGGTAATGATGCAATGATTGTGTGGACGGATGATTGGCTTTAAATATACATTTGTGTTTTACTTCCTGCCTGATGTCTTCATTTTTGACTAAGCACTCCCTGTGGAAGAGTCCATACTTGTGTATAATTCCTAAACCCTAAAAAAAAATGTCATGTTAAAAATGAAAAAGAAGAATACCTACATAAAGAACAGCCCCCTAGCCAAGTGCAAAACGATAATAGAATATAAATCAAATAGAATGATTCTTGTACGGGATTGACATAAGTCAACGATACGTATAAATGACGTCTATGTCAATCCCATACAATAATCATTTAAAACGTAAAGCAAAAACTTTGTACCCGTTTTTACGAAAATTGCGCGGACGGAGGAGTATGAAATTTCGCACACTTATAGTTTATATAGAGAAGGTTATCCGAATGTCAATATTTTTTTAAATTATGCATAAAAATTTTCATTAAATCAACAAAAACAACATTACACACACTACCATGTATTTGACACACACGCATATGTTTTTGACACATACGTATTGTTTGTCTTTAATGCGGCCGACATCTGTCAATGCCAATCCAAACTCACATTCTATCTTTTTTAATTTTTCATTGCTTAGGATACAATCCGTGCAGCCTTAATAAAATTACGGCCGAATTTCGACCACTGGGCGACCACTATTTAATTTCTATTCTATTAGCGTTTTGCCACTTGGCTAAGGAGGCTGAAGACAAAACTTATACTTACAATTTTTTTTTATATACCTATATTTCAGTGTACAGATAAAAGTGTTCACATCTCAAAACAATAGTTCACATATTAGTATCTGGTATTCCTGTATTCAAATATACGAGTATGTCACGATAACTATTTTCAAATGTGAGATTGAGAAGTTAAAGTGTTTTATTTACACACCAACGAGCTTTGACCTTCGTCTCACCTGATAGTCAACAAGTTCCATAGGTGGAAGAATGCTCCGGCCGGAATCCTCAACCATTGTAGAGCTAGTTTTTTTATCTATCTCTAATTGTCAGAACACGACAATGCTACCGCAAAATAAAAAGACTGCAACAGGTAAGTTTCATACAAACTCGTTCGAGAACCGCTTGTGGGCAAAAAATTCGCAAAAGGTCTAAAACTCCATCCTTATCCAATTTAACAACGCGTTTAGCCCTTTTACTGGTAGTGGCAATATAGCGCCATAATTGCCACCATAATTTATGCATGTATTTATACATATAAATCAATAAATTTCCAGAAGGTTAGAACCACGATAGCTCAATTGAGAGAGCACCTGACCCGGTATGTCAGAAGGGTGCAGGTTCAAATCCTGCTCGTGGAAATTTTTTCAACATTTTTATTTTTGTAATTTGTTTCGCAACAAAATTTGTAAACAAAACAAAAACATTTTGGCAAATTAATATTTTGAACACTTACTAAAGACACCAAAAATATGGAAAAGAACACTTGAAACAGGTTGTAGACAAACAGCACTCTCTGCAATACGTATGGCGACCTGTGTTTCATAAATTCAGGTCCCAGTTTCAGCACGAAGAGGAGGTATGAGACGGTGATGAACAACACCGGGTACGGTGTCGGCATCAGGAACCACTCGTCCACGTACTCAGCTGGAATGCAACCGGGATTATTTATGATAAATGTAAAGTAAAAGTAAATAAATAGTCTACTATATCCCTATAGTAAACTATCCCACTGCTGGCCAAGGGAGACCCCTAATTCCGTAGGCCCAAACACGCTTTATCGGATCCGCTAAATCAGTTATCACGTGACCTGGATTGCCTACTTGCGGCACAGGACACGTCACTTAAGCCCGTTTTACATTTCAATAAGTACAGTAGCGAGTTAACTTACGACATCGGCGAGTTCAGTTGTTATTTGTAGTTGTTTGAACGGCAAGAGCGAGATAAGTAGTAAGTGGTTTATTAAGTTGATTCGAATAGATCGCGATCCTATTTTTCGGCTAGTCCAGTGCTAAGTAGGCCCCTCCCTCGCGTCTCCCGCCCCCCGCCAACTTAACTGGCGGGTATGTAGACGGGCGAGTTTATAACAGTGCATAAATTTGTTGTATTTTTTATTTATATTCCTTTCCCATATGCGTTTGGGTTTTTCCATTTCTATTAATATTTCATTTTCAATGTGTTGATACTATATCTCTTAATATATCACGTAAATTGGTATTAATTAATTCAACGTCCATGGTTTCGGTGGAGTAAAACAACACACGCGCGCGACCAGTCTTCTTGATGGAATGGCAACTTATGGTTACTCACTCGCCTACGTTTGGACGCAAGTTACAACTTACTACTTGTTACTGAACTGTCTGATTTCTTAACTCGCTACTGTACATATTGAAATGTAAATCGGGCTTTAGTTCAGTCAGCCGACATAGGCAGCATCACTGCAGATTAAGCGTGCCCCACTAGGGGGCGCGCCGACTTCACCAGCGTGCACTCTGATTGAGTAACGTCAACGTGTCGCCTCCCAACCACAGGAGGCGACCGTTCCGTGTGTGAGCCCTCCAGGCTAAAGGCAAAGGTATTTATGGCAATTCACGTGGTAAAAATAAGGTGTAGAAACCGAGTCATCACTATAATTGATGGGTAATGGCTTAATCACCACGCTTTTATTATTTACTAGCTGACCCGACAGACGTTGTCCTGTCAACATTTTATTAAATATATAATCATCATCATCATCATCATCAGCATCAGTCCCCACTGTTGGGGCACGAGCCTTCCCTATGGATGGATAGGGAGAACGGGCCATAAACCACCACGCGGTCCCAGTGCGATTGGTCGTTGTTAACGACTGCTAATGCAGCTGGGACCAACGGCTTAACGTGCCTTCCGAAGCACGGAGGAGCTCGAGATGATAAATTTTTGGTCACCCATCCGATGACCGGCCTTTGCGAAAGTTGCTTAACCTCAGCACTCGCAGACCGGGCGCGTTAACCACTGCGTCATCGAGTTTACATCAACAGTTTTACCATTGAAAATGGTTATCAGATGCAAATCGCCTGAAACGTGTATTTTTAACCATATCTCCGAGGATTTTGGGAGAATCGAGATAGAAATAGTACCAAGAGTTGATGAATTTATCGAGACACGTGTGAGCGTTTGAATTTAAAAATCGACTCGAAACTTTTTTTGGAATTTTGAAAAATGTAAAAAAAGTCGGGTTTTTTGGGGAGTTTTTGTATACTAAATTGTAAATATTAAAAAAAAAACCGACTTAAGAAAAAATTAAAAATAGGGTCCTAGGGTTTTATTTTAGCTACAAAATGGCGAAAAAAATTTGAAAATCGGTAAATAATTGTGACTTGTAGGTGGTCCCTTTAGATTAGGTGTTGTAGAAAAACGGGTGTAGCTTCTTTGATTATTGACCGATCGTCATGGTAATGGTGTTAAAAGATGCGGATGCAGGCGAGAAGTGCATTCAAGTTGGAATTGTGTTATTTAAAATAATATGATTTTTTTTTCATAAATTGTTGTATTAATTTTCAATGCTCCGATTCTTGTGGGGACTGCGAAATCTGTGAATTTTTAAATATTGCGTACCGTCCGGTAACAGGAAAGCATCCATAGTATTTATTTAATAATTGTGCACTACTTTTTGTTGCGTGGTTTATTCACAAAACGGGCTATCGCATTTATTCACAAACAATGGCCACTTTTGGTGTTAGCGAATGAATACAAAAACAAACCTAAAAGTAGTGCACAATTATTAAATAATAGATGTTTGCGTAGTGTCGGAAGATCCGCAATGTTTAAAAAAAATCCAGTTTAGCAGTTATCAAATTAAATCCTTTAGCGGCGCTAGTGTGCCTTACCCTTCGCCTTAAGTGGTTATGAATAAAAATTTTCTATTCAATAGAATAGAAAATTTATTAAATAGAATAGAAAATTTTATCGTATCAATATGATATATTGTCATTGAATAGAATACTATTCAATGACAATATATTAGGTAACAAATAATAAGCTTTGTACTTACCTTGACCTTCCCATAGACGAAAAGATCGTGTTTCTACTTCTTTTTCGATTAAAGTATTCATTTTCTTCTATATTACTTATTGAAGTATTCCTGAATTTATGCACTATTTTATCTTTATGTTAAATTTCGAAAATAAACTAGCTAGTTACTTTTTAAATTTAAAGAACCAAAATTATTTTTGAAACGCGTAAATAGTGCATTGTTCGCGCGTCTGTAAAGATTGACAAATTTAATAAAAGTGTTTGCGTGTCCAAGAATATTTTACATAATAAACTTATGCGCAAACATACTGGTGGCTTCACATGGGTCTGTTCGCTTATGATTTTTTATATCATACGAGTAAGCACTGCCTTCATTTCACACGATGTTAAGTGATGATAAGGCCGAATGAGGAATCACACTTCTTTATTTTTTAATTTTTTTAAATTTATTTACTTAGGTACATTAACAGGTCACATCCAAAATTACATAATAACAATTAATATCGAAAATATTGAACTGGGATGCAACCCCAAACAATGTACACAATTTGACCAAATTCGACATTTAAATGAAGAGATAAAAAAAACATTACATCACATGACAAAAAAGGAGACACTATGAAAATAAAATTGAAAATTCAATATAATTATAGTTAATTTTGACTTGATTTATCAAATTTACTCTCTCACAGCTCAAAATATTAAATCTGATAAATTTTTTATATGATAGGTATTGTTGCCCAAAAATGTCAATCTCCGGGTATTTAGCAACCGTCTCATTGTAGACTCTGCACATACGCACGATGCCGATGGGGTTGTTGTATGAGGTGTTGTTTTTGTTCACATTGAGTGCAAAAACCTTACTTCACCCGAAATCGTCAACTACTGAGGCACTGGCATTTTATTATAAAACCTACTTACCAACCTTTTATTAAACTACACTTGCGAGCCGGAACCGGAACCGGAATAACTTCATCGCGGATACCATTTTTATGCAATGAGTTATAGATTGTGTTATATCATTTAAAAGGTAATTTTACAAGCTTTCAAATGATATCAAAAAGATTTAAAATTAATAAAATTTCTTACCTAAATTTAGGGAATTGTTGCAAAAGGTTGTGGATGTTTAAATGAACACGATATGTTTTTTATTTAAAATATGTATTTTATCCCCCCCTCAATACTTTGTATTACCCCCCTGGCCCTAATTACTGCCTGTAAACGGTTTCTCATAGACCGAATGAGTTTCCTGACGGAATCTTTTGGAATTCACAGCCATGCACTCTTCGATCAAAGCTGTTTTCAGATTTTCTATCTTCGCCGGAGTTGGATATCTTCCCCGTACCCGTATTTTCAGCTCGTCCCACACAATAGGGTGTTCAATAGGGTTCAAGTTAGGAATGAGGGCTGGCCAGTCTAAGGTGCAAATCCTGACTTCTTCCAGGTACTGTCTAGTCATTGTAGCGGTGTGGTAGCGGGCGTTATCGTGCATTAGCAGGAAATGTTCGCCAATAAACCCGGCGTACGGGAGCATATGGCCTAGCAGAATGTTGTTGATGTAGGCTCCCTCCCCGACCACCGTCAGGTACGAATACCAGCTCCGTTTTTGCTTCTATAGAAATCCCCGCTCATATTATACAGGACCCGCCCCCGTATGCCACTGTTTCCGCAAAACAGCATTGTGTAAATTGCTAACCCAAAAACAAAAGCAAAAAGAATAAAAAGCAAAATTAAGACTGCAAAATCAAAATAAACTTCAAAAACAAAAGAAGCCGCTCCGCCCGGGATCGATCACCGTTTCTCAAGCTTTCAATTTTATCGTTTCACTGTAGCGTGCTCGGCCACCTAGCTTATTACCACTGCCGACGAAATAAGCGATGACACGCACACACAGTGTCTAAGCAACAACAGCAACAGTTCACTTCAACGACCGGTTCGGGCTCAAGGTCAACAAGCTCAATGCAGGCACAATGACATTCACTATTAAGGAATAATCCGTAGTTTTTGCACCAAATTAGACACCAGTTCACAATAATTTTGATCTTGCTTATCACCACTCAATATGTTATGCTTTTATGCGTTCACCGTTACAAATTTTCACTGGAAGAGTTCTAGCTCTTTACTGCAGCAGATCTAAATCAGTTAGAGCTGCTCATTTTATATGAGATTTCTCAGAAAGCTTACAAAATTCCATTCCAACTTTTGAAATAATAAATGTAGGTAGGGATATTATAACGTGATATACGTAAAGTATTCACCGTTAAGTTTTGTCCACGAGAAAAATTTGAAGGCCCATCATTTTCCTAACTTTTACTATTATGGGACCAACTCTAAAATCGTGAAAAACAAATCGGCTGTTTTATACATTTTGATCGAGTCATAATGTATGGATCTTCTGATATTTTTTTACGATTTCAAAGTTGGTCCCCTTGTACAAAAATTGCAAAATGATTGTCTGGTAGATGAAAATGAAAGTTGTATAGTTTTTTTATATAAGTCTATTGACTTTCAATTCGAACAGACAGACAGATGTCATAATATGTATTACAATTTGTTAATCAAGAAAGTATGGTGATTTATTGATGGATTTCATTTACATTTTAAAATGCATATTATGTCAATAATATGCATATCTACTAAGTATATATTTTTTTTATAAAAGAAGGAGGCAAACGAGCAGGCGGGTCACCTGATGGAGAGTAATCACCGCTGCCCATGGACACCCGCAAAACCAGAGGACTAGCAGACGCGTTGCCGGCCTCTAAGGAAGGAATAGGCTCGTTTCTTGATCCCAAGGTCGTAACGGACCGGAAATACCGCCGGCCGCCGAGAGCTGAACGTTCACTTCTATTAAAGCTGTGGAGTTTCATGCGCCCATTCTTCTCCACAGCTAAAAAATAAACGTCCTGAATAAGTACTAGGTAAAAAAAATTTTTGACGATTCAAAAGCACTTTTCTTAAGTTTATTTGAATTTGACTGGTTTTATACTTTGAAGAGATGAGGATTCAACTATTTTTTACAATCTTGTCCGTGCTAAGTCAACTATAACAGCTGCAAATCGCCAGCAGTTGTGGCCGAGTGATAATATAGGTTCAGAATTCGATTCCCTGGATTTGAATTCACTCACCAAGGCATAATTTTAATGACAATATAATCTTCCATGTACTTCATTTCGAAATCACCGTGACTATTGGTCATTTTTCGAACGGTATTACCGAATGGTAAAGAATGGTAATTAATGCTAAATTGATTATATGTCGTAGAGTAGTTAGCTTTAATCGTTTTTAATTCTAAATGATAGATAGTATCCCCTGTTTCTTGCAAATTCCTTTTAACGAAGTGTAAAGTAGCAACTAGGGTTTCAGTGAGGCAATGTGCTGCTCCTAACTGTCTTAGTTTTGGGGGACGATTTTCAAATTTCACCGTTAATCTCAAAATTAAAAATGAAACGAATAATCTATGAAATATCATATTTTTGGCATTATTGACAATTTGGTTATTATTAAGATCTATTAAAATACATAAGGTTCGAGAATTGTAGGGGTCAAAAATAACTTACCTACCAGTGACTTTAAATTTGAGAAAAAGAAGCACTCGTACGTAATTGATATCATATCGTGAAATATTTGTCATTGGTTCAAAATTCGTACTTATAACATAAACATAAATATATGGTGACATTCAAAAATACTACTCCTTATTGCTTGTAGCGAGTTTAACCCATCTGAGGCCGCCATACTTTATGATAAAGTTGTTATGTAACTGTCATGTCAGCTAGTTTTGCATGCGGACGTTTTGTTGTTACGATTATGAACAATCACAGAAAGGGATCATAGTTTTTTTTCTTTTTGTTGATGGTTTCGTGCGATTAGCACATTTAGCCAGTGTCAAAGTAATTTTTCTAACAAGTAAAACATAAATAAACAATATTTCTTTTCTGTATGAATCATCATACAGAAAAGAAATATTAGAATGATAATAGATAGAAGAATGATAATAGAAATGAGAAATGAGAAATGATATACCCCCCAACCCCTCGAGTATCTCAGTAAAGATGTGGGGCTTTACTAAGTCCTCGGGCGGACTTCTTGACAGAATTTGAAAAGTGACGTTGCACTGTTTTGTTTCATTTGCCAACACTCATGCACAGTCTCAAACACTTAACGGTTAATAATCCACCATTACTTCACATTAATCTAAATATATAAAAGAAGAAAGTGACTGACTGACTGACTGACTGACTGACCATCAACGCACAGCCCAAACGGCTGAAGCTACAATCATGAAACTTGGCACGTAGGTTCCTTTGGTAGTGTAGATGAGCACTAAGAACGGATTTTTGGAAATTCTAATTTTAAGGGGGTTAAAAGGGGGGTGAAAGTTTGTATGAAAATCCATCAGTTTTGAAGTAATGATCTTATAATTTTGTGTTTGGACTGAAGATTAAAAAATAAATTACACGTGTCTCAGCGATTTTGATTATTACATCCCCATGAGGGTTAAAAGGGGGATGAAGTCATGGGAATAATGAAATCGTCTGGAGACTTGAAATTTTGCACATATATGCTTTTTATTGTGCAGGCATCTACTAAGAAAGGATTTTTGTGAATGCCACCCCTAAGGGGGTGAAATAAGGGATGAAAGTTTGTATAAAAGTCGGTCAGTTTTGAGTTAGTATCGTCGAATTTTGGGTTTGGGCCGAAGATTAACGCAAATTAAGGTTTTTTGGGAATTCTGTCCTTGGGGAAGGATCATGCGGGATGAAATGTTGTGTAAAAAAGTCTTTACAAAGGCAAAATTATTAAAAAAAATATATAAAAGAAGAAAGTGACTGACTGACTGACCATCAACGCACAGCCCAAACGGCTGAAGCTACAATCATGAAACTTGGCACGTAGGTTCCTTTGGTAGTGTAGATGAGCACTAAGAACGGATTTTTGGAAATTCTAATTTTAAGGGGGTTAAAAGGGGGGTGAAAGTTTGTATGAAAATCCGTCAGTTTTGAAGTAATGATCTTATAATTTTGTGTTTGGACTGAAGATTAAAAAATAAATTACACGTGTCTCAGCGATTTTGATTATTACATCCCCATGAGGGTGAAAAGGGGGATGAAGTCATGGGAATAATTAAATCGTCTAGAGACTTGAAATTTTGCACATATATGCTTTATATTGTGCAGGCATCTACTAAGAAAGGATTTTTGTGAATGCCACCCCTAAGGGGGTGAAATAAGGGATGAAAGTTTGTATAAAAGTCGGTCAGTTTTGAATTAGTATCTTCGAATTTTGGGTTTGGGCTGAAGATTAACGCAAATTAAGGTTTTTTTTTGAATTCTGTCCTTGGGGAAGGATCATGCGGGATAAAATGTTGTGTAAAAAGGTCTTTACAAAGGCATAATTATTAAAAATACTTTTAAGTCTTTACAGTCTGTTGGTAAGTATAAAATGGCTCAACGCATAGATATAGGAATTAAATAGGGACGGGATAGGGATAGACCTAACTTAACGTGTAACAATTTTACCGAAATAATTTTAAGAAACGCACGTTCACATTACATTATTTTTATCATCATCATTTTCTACTTTTTCTCTACATACTGTTAAAATAATGTTAAGGAAAAGCATGTAGTCCACGCGTGCGAAGCCGCGGGCAAAATCTTCTATCTTATATATAAATATATAAAAGAAGAAAGTGACTGACTGACCATCAACGCACAGCCCAAACGGCTGAAGCTACAATCATGAAACTTGGCACGTAGGTTCCTTTGGTAGTGTAGATGAGCACTAAGAACGGATTTTTGGAAATTCTAATTTTAAGGGGGTTAAAAGGGGGGTGAAAGTTTGTATGAAAATCCGTCAGTTTTGAAGTAATGATCTTATAATTTTGTGTTTGGACTGAAGATTAAAAAATAAATTACACGTGTCTCAGCGATTTTGATTATTACATCCCCATGAGGGTGAAAAGGGGGATGAAGTCATGGGAATAATGAAATCGTCTAGAGACTTGGAATTTTGCACATAGTATATGCTTTTTATTGTGCAGGCATCTACTAAGAAAGGATTTTTGTGAATGCCACCCCTAAGGGGGTGAAATAAGGGATGAAAGTTTGTATAAAAGTCGGTCAGTTTTGAGTTAGTATCTTCGAATTTTGGGTTTGGGCTGAAGATTAACGCAAATTAAGGTTTTTTGGGAATTCTGTCCCTGGGGAAGGATCATGCGGGATGAAATGTTGTGTAAAAAAGTCTTTACAAAGGCAAAATTATTAAAAATACTTTTAAGTCTTTACAGTCTGTTGGTAAGTATAAAATGGCTCAACGCATAGATATAGGAATTAAATAGGGACGGGATAGGGATAGACCTAACTTATCAATGTTAAACATTGACGTGTAACAATTTTACCGAAATAATTTTAAGAAACGCACGTTCACATTACATTATTTTTATCATCATCATTTTCTACTTTTTCTCTACATACTGTTAAAATAATGTTAAGGAAAAGCATGTAGTCCACGCGTGCGAAGCCGCGGGCAAAAGCTAGTATTCAATATATCACAAATTTTCGAAAATAAAACAAAACCGCAGACATGACTTCACTTTCCCGCCAAGAAGTCTCGATCATAGTTCTTATGCCGAGTGTACAGAACTTTTTATTGGAGAGTTTGCTTTACGTCATGCGGCATTTTCAGCGGACTTTATTGGGGGCGACGAGAAACTTAAAGGGTTCCTCAAGCCATGGAGGTTTTCTAGAAGGAATGGCATCACGCACTAGTGCGTGACCCCGCTCCCTACTAGATTCTCAGAGGGGTTCGGATTGGATAGGGTTTAGCATTTAGCTAGGTTTAGTATACAGCATTGTTGTTGCACCAATCCGCTCATGGGCCCGTGTGGTGGTTTTTGGTTGATGGCCCTTTATCCCAGTGGTATTTCCATTCATAGGGAAGGTTTGGCTCGTAGGGACGTGCAGGTGTGCAGGTGATGATGATTGTTAATGCAATTACTTGTTTATGTACGTAGTTATAGAATTGCAAATCAGTTGATAATTGCGATTAGCGCGTGTGACCTACGTATCCGCAGGTCATTGTAATTTGTAAATGTAATCGTGCTAATTAACATTTTAAAACGGCTACGCGGCTCTGCGAATTTCTTACATGCAACTTCTTTTGTAAATTTTGTTTTCATTAAATGTTGAACTGTCACTCTCATTACCATAATTGTGACGTCTTATGACGCTGCAGTTGCTAACGTAAATGCTTATTGTTCTGAGGGTAAATGGTACATACAATGTCAATTCAGTATCGACTTCGATTAATTAGTTATGTACTAACTTTCCGATGAGCTCTTAAGCGCCACCGCATACATGCTACTTTTAGCTTCAGCGATAGCGATTCAGCCGCTTTTTAGAAGCTGAATGCAGCGACCACACATTACACACAGCACACTTAAAAACGCTAAACGAGGCGCTTTTCTAAAGTTCGACACAGCTTCAGAACGTTACACAGCATCGGAGCAGTCGCTAAAACACGCGATTCCGATACCGCGTCCGAACCGAACGCATGAAGTCGCGAAATCGCGATGGTGCATCGATAAGAATCTCACGATTTTACTACGATCGAACGCAGAGTCGCCAAAACGTGATTCAGCATCGATACAGTCGCAAAATCGCCGATCGCCGATGCTAAAAGTAGCATGTCTGCGGTGGCTCTAAAAGACGATAGGCAACTTTGGGGCCACGGAGCCACAATGACGTTGGTGGCGATGGTCTTGAGGTTCATAGTAAGCTGAAGTGGTTGCTATCCAATGTTTTCAAGATTTTTTCGAAATTTAAATGCATAGGTATGAGCAAACAGCCCCCTGACTATGAGCTCTTATAGCAGTATTATTGCAGTTGTGGAAAAGAGACGCGTGTACTGAGATGATGGGTAGTACAGGGGTATGTTGCTATGTTATTTTTATCTTTTTTATGTTTTATGTTTTTATGTTTTCTCTGTGTGTTATATAACTTGTTATACTGTGAAAACTATATACTTGTACTGGAAAAACAGCGTCACACTTATACTTCTCGAGTTATGATTGCATTACATTTTTTATCTGTCTGTGGAAACTTTTTATTAGCTCATGGTTATTCGTGTAAATTACTATGTATTATGTATTGTAGCAGTAAGTTTTCCTAATGAATAAAATAAAATAAAATAAATAAAATAAATATTCGCCGCTACACGGGTCTCGATTTCACAACTGCAATAATACTGCTATAAGAGCTCGTGGTTACCCCCCTGGGGGGTTTCGATATGCATTTTTGTTCCGGATCCGTTATCAAGTACATTATTGATTAAAGAGTAGGTACCTATCTATCGAGCTCTTTAACACGAGTATAGATAGAGTTTCACCCGAGTTCGTTTCGTAATAACACATGTTGTGAGACTCCATTTTTAATTTAATCTACCGTACACTTCTTAGTTTACTATTACCATAATAGTTGAAGCCACTAATTAAGATTAAGTTAAGAATATATAGGAGGAACTCGATGGCGCAGTGGTTAACGCGCCCGGTCTATGAGTGCTGAGGTTAAGCAACTTTCGCAAAGGCCGCGGGTCATCGAATGGGTGAACAAAAATTAATCATCTCGAGCTCCTCCGTGCTGCCCGGCTGCATTAGCAGTCGTTAATAAACACTAATCCGCCTGCGTGGTGGTTTATGGTCCGTTCTCCTATGGATATAGGGAAGGCTCGTGCCCCAGCAGTGGGGACACACACGTCGAGCTATTTCGTTATTAAATTATGCCCGAAAATAAAACTACCTAACAGCGTTTCGAGACTATAAATAATTGTATACGATGCTGTTTTGATCTAAAATTGGATGGCTTTATTATTTAAAATATCAATGATTATGAACAAACCTAAATACTTATGAACATAATTAAACATTATCATCAACTCATTTTTATGTCCCCAGGTAGGCAGGAGCCTTTCCTGAGGATGGATAGGAAGAACGGGCCATAAACCACCACGCGGGCCCAGTGCGGATTGGTGGTTGTTAACGACTGCTAATGCAACCGGGACCAACGGCTTTACGTGCCTAACGAAGCTCGGAGGCACATCATTATTTTACGCAAAATTTGTTGCGAATTAATTACATCTAGTGGTCGCCCAATGGTCGAAATTCGACCGTAATTTTATTAAGGCTGCACGGATTGTATCCTAAGCAATGAAAAATTAAAAAGATAGAATGTGAGTTTGGATTGGCATTGACAGATTGTCGGCCGCTCCTCTTCCATTTTTGAAATTTTTGAAAAGAGTATATATGCGTGTGTGTCAAATACATAGTGTGTGTAATGTTGTATTTATTATGCATAATTTAAAAAATATATTAACATTCTGCAATCCTTCTCTATATCGTCCGCGCAACTTTCGTTAAAAGGGGTACAAAGTTTTTGCTTCACGTATTAATATATAGATTTGTAAAAAGTTAAGTCTATGTCCAGCAGTGAACTAGTATAGGCTTATGATGATGATGATGATGATGATGATGATGATGATGATGATGATGATGATGATGATGATGATGATGATGATGATGAAGACGATGATGATGATGATGATGATGGGGATGATGTTGATGTTGAAAAAAGTTTTGAAATAAATCCACAAGCGGGATACGGGTTCTGTTTTCTAGTTTCGTATACCTGACGAATTTTTCTTTTCTTTGATGACAATAAAATTAAAAGTAAGTATACGGACATTTTCTACGTAAGGTGGGTATGAATGCCTTCATTATTTTAATGCTTTACTCCCAAACATTTAGGTCAGGGATTCCCAAAGTGGTCGATATCGACCGCTTGCGGTCAAAATCGGTTTCCCAGGGGTCGTCATAAACGAAAACTAATTTTGGGGGTCGACAAGGTCTAAAAATCGACCCCTATTAATTAACACAAGTTTCTTTTTAAAATGTCCAAGATACTGTATAAGTTGTGATATGTGTACCAACTTGTTATAAGAATAACAATTTTTTTAGTAGGAAGTTGAACCGCAAAGTTTTTAAATTGGTAATTTTATTTATTATTTGGTATTATCATTGGTAATATCATATTATTATTATTTATTATTTATTTATTTAATTGGTCCCGCAGACTTTCGTTTCTAACTACAGCTAGGGTTGGCTGGAAGAGATCTCTTTTAGAGATAAGCTCACCTTTGTATATGTTTTCTATAATGTAATTTAGACTGTAATTTTAATGTACAATAAAGGATGTAAAAAAAAAAAGTATTTTGTATCGATTGGAAAAAAAACTAGAGATAGAATTTTTAAAGTAATTTGGCTTAGGGGGTCTAAGGTATCAGTTCATTTTGGAAAAGGGGTCTCTTGCTCAAAATATTTTGGGAATCCCTGATTTCGGTGGTAATCACCTAACGTGGCCCAAGCAGGTGTTTACTCTGTAACGTCATTTATTATTCGGAGCTCGACTTCGTCCCTCCCGTGTTTTATCACTTCTTAAGTTAAACTGACACCAAACACTCCAATTACAATCCAATTGTATTACCTTGAGGTAAGGTCGAAACTGGCGTAACTAGGAAAGTTAACCGTTGGCTAAAGTTCTGGCAACCGTGCTATGCCGTTTTCGGTTTAAAAGTGCTGTTGTAAGGTTGCTTTTGCTGAAGCATTTTTAGCTAGTTCAGGAAAACTAGACAAAATTGCCAAAGGCTGGATTCAAACAGAATGCGATTTTGAGTAGAGGAACTATTAGCCGGTATATTGGCTGCTCTTTTTTGATCAATTTTGAACTTTATTTCAATGCGTTAAGGTTAAAAATGCTTTGCTTTTACCTGTGTCACTGAATATGCACGATAAAGGTGGTGAATGTGTTCCACGGTGTTATTACTGCAACACTTTATCTAATACACCTGTTTGATACTGTTAGAAATTGGTCTGAAACGTGTAGCATGAGCGTAGCAGACTTAAGTTGATGCTTCCTCCAATTCTCGCACACTGTAATAGGTGTAATGCGTCATTATACAGGTTGACTTTTTTATCACCATCCAAACCTTCTGAGATGACTCCCGTGATACAAACGAACAACTTATACTATTGGACCAACTTACTAACTCGAAAAAAAAATTCAGCTGTTCCATACAAAACATCAATATTCATTCGATAAAATATGTTTTTAATTCGAACTAGTAGTTCCTGAGATTAGCGCGTTCAACCAAACAAACAAACAAACAAACTCTTCAGCTTTATAATATTAAGTACAGATAAGCCTCAATAGGTCCCTTTCATGACAAAGGCAAAATATAAGACGAGATTTTCTGAAACTTTTGTAGCGTTCGCCACATTCGACCTTTTTTATTTCCGCATAAGGAGTTCTTTTTTATTTTTTTCACTGACGTTTAGCCTATGGATGAAGCTTTTGAAGGGGACTTCTTGGCGGGAAAGTGAAGAGTCATGTCTGCGGTTTTGTTTTATTTTCGAAAATTTGTGTTATATCGAATATTAATGTGAAATAATGGTGGATTATTAACCGTTAAGTGTTCGTGAGTGTGCATGAGTGTTGGCAAATGAAACAAAACAGTGCAACGTCACTTTTTTCTCTCAAGAAGTCCGCCCGAGGACTTAGTAAAGCCTCACATCTTTACTGAGATACTCGAGGGGTTGGGGGGTATATCTTTTCTCAGTTCTGATTTCTATTATCATTTGTCATCATCAGTATGTTTGAATTTAAATGTTTGTGGCAATCAATTGTTTTGGTCCAGTCAGTCAGTAATTGTTGAAAAAATTTTGCGAGAGGGATTCGAACCCGCACCCCACGAGATGCCCGATCAGGTGCACTACCAACTATGGCTATCGTGGCTCTGTCCAACCCACCGAAATAAATCAACAGTATCTACTCTTACTTTGTAAGCATCTTAAGTTTGCAACGCTTGTTTTAAAAAAGGAATTTGTTTACAACAAAATTTTCATAAAATTTTATATTTGTACAAAAACGTTGCCTTACCTAATAATTATATAGTACGATTGTAATGCAAATATTTCGATGAAGCAAAATACATTAAAGTCAAATTTTACGTACAATCACGAGCATTAACACGTAGAAATAGAAATATCGTTTATTGCCAATACTGTGTACAAATTGTGCAGATGGTAAGGCAAAAAACATTAGACACCACAGTATACCCATAACGGGTATGCAACTTAAAAAAGAAGATTACAAAATCATTATATGTATGGGAGGGTAACAATAATGTTAAAATACAAAATTAAATGACTAATAATCTATAACTTAATTATATATATTTGGAACCAAAATATTCAGCTAAACTGTAAAAGGAGTTTTATAACAACTTTTGACTAGTTTTGACGGGTACGTGGGAATGCCGAAGTTCAAAATACCGAATTTCACAAGACCTATGAATGGAAGGTCGAATATTAAAATGCCGAATGTTTATATGACCGAAAGTTTAAAATATCGAAAGTTCAAAAGAACGAAAGTTCAAAATACCGAAAATTTTATTTTACCTATCAATTTCTAGCAATACTAGCTGCCCTACTCCTGTAGGTCACGTGAAAGGTTAGAAATTTAAGACAATCGCGAAGCACAGCGTAGCGATTGTCTTAAATTTCGAGGTTATTGAAGTGAAAACTTCTTTAGCGGCGTTGTGCACTTTTTTGGAATGGGTAAAAAATGTTAAACTCGCGTCAGGACACGTGACCGTCAGGACACGTGACCTGATCGAAAATTCGTAAGACGGATGGAGAGTAGAGGAATGGGTAAAAAATGTTAAACTCGCGTCAGGACACGTAACCTGATCGAAAATTCGTAAGACGGATGGAGAATAGACAGCTGGCGCGGCGTAATATAAATTTTTAATATAACTTAATATAACTTTTTAATGTAATATAAATTTACATGTTTGTGTACGATAGCCCAATAAATAAATATTGTATTCTACCACATAAATGAGAGTACTTTTAACTACTGTACTGATAATTAAAGCAATTCGTGCAAAATTATTCCCTAACCATTCCAAAATATCAAAAATGCACAACGTTAATATTCAAGTTTTCACTTCTGCCGGCACTCCCAGAGAGCAACGCGTCGTTTTTTTTTATTAGACAACAGAAAGCAAAAATTACCAAAAAGAAAGTCTTTCTGTTGTCTAATAAATATCTCTAATCTAATAAATAATATCTCTAAATTTCTAACCTACCACGTGAAATACAGGAGTAGGGCAGCTAGGTATTGCTAGAAATTGATAAGTAAAATAAAATTTTCGGTATTTTGAACTTTCGGTCTTTTGAAAACAGACATATCGAACTTCGGTATATTGGGTATAGGTATTTCGTATTTTCGGTATTTTGATTTTCGATGTTTTAAGCGTAGGGATTTTAGTTGTAGGTATTATGAAATTTCGGCATTATAATACGTACCCGTTTTTACTCTTATTCCATTGTATTAAGAGTTACAGTGTTTACATGTTAATTCTCATGACTGTACACACGAAAAAGCATAGCATGGCAAAGGAGATAATGATCATTAGATTTCCTTCCGAAATTCAATTAGACTGTTCCTCTCTTAAAAATGTCCCTATGAGCAAAGAGGGTGCGAAACGAGATGCGGAAACAGAGGGGAGACACTTTGGAGTGTGTATCAGCAAAATGAAGAGGTGAGCGAGCATGGCCTTATATAACTCGATGAATTCGTAATTCACAATCGATAAAAGAAGTGAAGTAACGACATACTTTTTGGTTAAGGCGACACACTGAAAAAATGCACCAACTTTTGTCGAATAGTTTGACTATAATAACGACTTACGAATCTGAAATGTTGATATATGTAGGTAAATTCATGTCTTTATCTTGAATTTGCTTCTCTAATAGACGTTTGTATAATTTTGACTCCATTATAATTATTTACCAAAATACATCTAAAAATCACTTTTGTTGAAATTACAAAGAAATTACTTAATTTATATGCTCGGAAATCACTCAAATACATTGATAACATCAATATTCGTAATTTAGTAGCTGCATATTTTGATAACTTAAACCATTTTTTTTCAAATATACTGTTAATTTTTAAGAATTAATGAATGAATGAATAAATGAATAAACATTTATTGGTAATACACGACACATACACAAAGTCACATTAAAAAAAACAGGAACTAAAAAAAGCAACTAAAAATACAACCTTAGTGTAACATATCGTATGTGTGGTGTGTGGTGTGTGTGCGGTGGTGGCGTGTGCGTCGGGTCGTTACGTTCCCTAAAATATGGTTGAGCGAAGCGATGGCTGATTCATATATGTCATACTCGTGAATGGGTGCCGCCTGTGGAGGCTGGTCTGCTCTTGCATACTTATCTTATTTTTAGTATTATTTACTATAGTTTGACTTTGTTCTTCTAAAACAATTTTTGACTTTTACTAGAATGCTGTAGTGGTACTGTATGACATTGTGGAAATTGAAATTTTTGCCTGATGTAAATTTGATAACCTAGATTTTTTTTTTTTTTTTTTACATGTTGTGGTTGTCTTCTATAAGTATGTTTTCTGTTTATTTGTAATGGAAAGTGTCCTGCTATGATCGAGCATTTTCCAATATTTTTGATGCTGTAAGGGAGAAAAGAGCTGGACACTTGCCGAGTTTCTTGCCGGTTCTTCTCAGTACAAGATCTCCCGCCCAAAGTAGACTTACGAACCGATGGCATAGTGACATTCATAAGAGCTACTTGTAGCCTAAACTGAATAAAATGATTTTGAATTTGAATTTGAATTTTGAATTTGTGGAGTCAACCAAAGGTTATTTTGTTGCAACCAAAGTCACAACACTGATATTCTGCCGAAACCCGTGGAAAAAACGCGCAACGTGCCTCACGTTTAAAATTTTACAAATAATGAGCAGCGCCAGTAAGGATCAGCCGCTTTGAATGTTCACGAACAATCAAATTTTCTTTTTGGTATTATTAATATATATAAATGTTTTTAGTTTGCGCCTACGCTAGATACGAATAGACTAAACTGTTCCGGTGCTCGTTCTAATGTATTTTATTATAAACTGATATGATAGATTAAAGTAACTGGACGACCTCCTTGGTCGAGTGGCTTGCACACCGGTTTTCATGGTGTCGCTATCTCTGAGGTCCCGGGTTCGATCCCCGGTCGGATCAATTTAGAAATATCTGTTTTTCTAAATTGTTTCGGGTCTGGGTGTTTCCTATGTATAATAAGTATGTATTTAAGTGTATTAAGTATGTTTATCCGTTGTCTAGTTAACCATATAATAAGTTTCTTAAGGAAGCTTTTCTTGGGGCTAGATAATTGGTGTGCGTGTGGGAAACATTTATTTTATTTTTTATTTTATTTTTAACTGTTTCGATGCGTACTGCAACAAACCGTAACTATCATCGGTCACTTTTAGAGTTAATATTAAAAGGAAGCTTTTCTTTATTTTGTTGTCCCATGTTATAACTTGCTTTCCTCCTTTTCTTTCTTTGCATTCTAACGTTTGTTCACATTACAAGGCCTAACCACTTAGTAGGTGGACGTTTAGAGGCTGATGATCTGTACCAATCGTTTCCGGTATATAAGGAAACCAATTTAGAAATCTATATATTAATACGTTAAGCAAAAACTTTGTACCCGTTTTTACGAAACTTGCGCGGGACGGAGGAGTATGAAATTTCGCACACTTATAGTTTATATAGAGAAGGTTATCCAAATGTTAATATTTTTTTTAAATTATGCATAAATAATACATTAAATCAACAAAACAACATTACACACACTACCATGTATTTGACACACACGTATTGTTTGTCTTTAATGCGGCCGACATCTGTCATCTTTTTTAATTTTTCATTGCTTAGGATACAATCCGTGCAGCCTTAATATAAAAATTATGGTCGAATTTCGACCACTGGGTGACCACTAGTTCTAATAAATAGTTAACGTAAGCTTTCGAATTCTGTCAATAATTTATTTATCAATCTTCTAATTAAAAAAATAATTATGTAGCAGAGTGACGGGACAAGTCAAAGAAAATGAATTGATAGTTCGTTTGCAGAATGGAGGCTTCCGATGTCAATAATTGATCCGAGGACAAGATGTGAAGCCCCACGGAACTGCTCCTAAATGCTGCTTTTCGTATAGGCTTACACGAGCAAAACAAGGGTTTTCAAAATAGTTTTGTTATTTAATTATTATTTTTTTACCAATCATCGTCATCATCATTTCAGTCAAAAGACGTCAACTGCTGGCCAAAGGCCTCCCCGAAGAACCTCGACAGCGAACGGGTTTGAGCCGCTCGCATCTAGAGGTTCCCGCGACCTTCACCAGATAGTTGGTCCACCTTGATACCAGTTTAAAAACTCAGTAATACATAAATGGAATATTGTAAACATATGTAGGATTCGATAAAATAATTAATTGCAAAAAACTACTACAAACAAATTCTTGAAACATTATAAAAAACTAATAAAAATACAACATGTTTTGCATAGAAAAGCGCCCCGGTATCACAGAGTACATATACCCCCCGGGTACGCTATGGTTTGATTGAAAGCATAATATATAAATATACATTTCCAAAATAACTCACTTCATTACATTCGTCTTCAACCCTTTATACCAGTAGAGCTATATCCGTCGCCCTCAACCCTAATATATAAGTGGGGCAATTAATGAAATAATACTGGCAACCCTTACAATGTGAAGCCGCGCTATTGTATGAACTCATTGCTGGTCGAGGTTTATGTAGGAAGATCACGCCGACGGCGACAACGCGTCGACCACTGAATCCTAGTTGAAGCCTTCATCGAGTAAGGATAATAATAGTGTTACTTACAGTGCACACACGCCCGCACGATAATCTACCACAAATTGTCAATTTTCTAAGACTGAACTTTATGCCTTTATTGTATGTAGCTTAATACTCCCGGACTCCTAAATCGAGCCACCTAGCGTAATGAGGTTTATCGTCCATAACTTTAAAAAATGTATGAATGACCAAAAAATTCAGAACAACAGCACATGAGCCTAATGTTGAATATGCCAGCTACAAGACTGCATAAAAACTTTTTGGTCTGTTAAAAAGTTATGGACGATACAAACTCATTATGCTAGGTGGATTTCGGCTGATAGAGCGCTACCTAACCTTCAAACCGGTCCCTCCTGAAAACCAGCGCCATCGCCATGGCTCCGGTTGTGACATTAGGCTGAGGAGAAGCCGTTTTGGCATTTAATTTTTTGTACTTTTTTATTTTATTTATTTTTTGTACTTTGTAGTTTAGCAGTGTAAAGGACGACAAGAAGCATGTTCTCTAAATTATCTTTATCACATTATAAATTACGAATATACATGTTTTAGGGTTCCGTATCCAAAGGGTAAAACGGGACCCTATTACTAAGACTCCGCTGTCCGTCCGTCTGTCTGTCTGTCTGTCCGTCTATCACTAGGCTGTATAACAACAAATACTAAAAAACAGAATAAAATAAATATTTATTATTAAGGGGCTCCCATACAACAAACGTGATTTTTTTCCAATTTTTTTTTCGGTCTTATTAACGATAACAGGTAGAAACTTCAAATATTTTTATAGATAGTGGTACGGAACCCTTCGTGCGCGAAACCGACTCGCACTTGACCGGTTTTTAATATTTTCTTCAATGTATTTTTTGAAATGTCAATTCGAAACGATTCTTTCTTTCTTTTCTTTATTTCTTTCCTTAACAATATGGTTGGAAATGTATTGAAGAAGATAGATTGATGCGCAGGCGTCTGAACTTGAGTTTAACCGACAATCATCATTTAATACTAATTGTTTGTGTCAGTAAGTAGAAATACCGAAGATTTATGTGGAGCCGTGCCAAGTTTCAGGCTTCTTATTAGGTGGCTTGTTCTTGGGTAAAGTTGTAATAAAGTATTTTATAACAAACTTGCACCGAAAAGTTGTTCAAAGGTAAAATTAACAAAAGTTAATGTTATGTTTAATTTATTTTAAAAATTATAACAAAAACAAACATATATTTACATACATATACTGCACGAAAAATTGTTGTCATGATTTTTTAGAGAAGAAATAGCTCTTGCCGCGTTTCATGTAGCTTTTTCCCGATACAAGGACTCAGCTTGATGTTTAGAAATTACGTTAATGTGAACATTGAATCAACCTTTACTCATTATGTATCATACATTTTTCAACCTTGCGCTAAATATCAACTGGCCAGCAAAGAGATCCTGATCCTGATTTATTCCCTGTCACTTTTATCCTATGGAGCTTTCTGAAAAGCACAATTTATAGCCCATTACCAATTTGAATGGATCACAAAGTGCTTCAGTGTGCGTTGAAAATTTAAAGATATGATTATATGACGAGGAATTAATGGTTATTTGCTGGTTATTTTTGTGTTTTCTTTACAATTAATGTGCGATTGTATTTAGACACGACACCCTTTTGACATTGCGAAGCTTTAGTTCACGCTTCGATTTATGTTTGAATTTCAACATTAGTTTAGTCCCTTTAAACCAGAACTCTTCTTTTATAAGAGTTAGTTCTTGACATTTTATTTTATAGATAAAAAGTTATAAATAAACAGTATAAATCTGTGTTTAGAAAGTAAAAAGTATAAGTAACAGCCTACAACTGTCCCACTGCTGGGCAAAGGCCTCCATCATTGAAATCAAGTCATCGCTACAATTGATGGGTAATGACCACGCTTGCCAGATGAGGGTCGGTGGTCACAAACCCAGGCTATGCATGGAAAATCCGAAACACTTTGCCCGACCTGGCAATTGAACTCGGGGCCTTCGGGTACCGAGCCGATCGCTTTGCCACTTGACCACCGAGGCGTTACAAAGTAAATCATATTAAAAATAGAAAGAAGAAGCCATTTACCAACTTGATTAACACTGTATGTACACAAGAAGGAAGGAAAATATTTTATTAAGGCTGCACGGATTGTATCCTAAGCAATGAAAATTAAAAAAGATAGAATGTGAGTTTGGATTGGCATTGACAGATTTCCGCCGCTCCTCTTCCATTTTTGAAATTTTTGAAAAGAGTTTAAATGTGTGTCAAATACATGGTAGTGTGTGTAATGTTTGTTTTATTGATTTACTGTATTTTTTATGCATAATTAAAAAAAAATAACATTCGGGTAACCTTCTTTATATAAACTATAAGTGTGCGAAATTTCATACTCCTTCGTCCGCGCAATTTTCGTAAAAAAGGGGTACAAAGTTTTTGCCTCACGTATTAATATACAGGAAATGAGTTTTTTTTAATAATTTCATTGCACCAACATGCGACACCGCTTCATGTCAGAGTGCTTAGTGTGAGTTTTGTTTAGTAACCGTATAAATTCGATTACGTTTACGAAAACGAAAATTAGTATGGCATTGAAGTAGCGCCCCTCCTGGCGACATACGAGTACGAGAAGAGTTAAAAATTTGCCATACAAATTTTCGTTTTCGTTTTCGTAATCGAATTAATACGGATAGTAAACAAAACTCACACTAGGCACCAGATGCGGAGGCTGCATTCAAAGTTACATAATTAACTTAAGTTTGTATTCTTTTTTAATTATACATAAAAAATACATGTTATTGAACAAACTAACAAATATACATAACAATACTTATAACAACAAAAAGAAACGTAATTCAACTGAACATAAAAAAAACCAGAGAAATAAAAATAGCAAATTAAAAACTAAATGCCTATAAATAAAAGATGTCTTCCAACTGTGGGCTCATGGGAACGGTCCCAAGAATGCTGGTAACATTGCCCCTCTGGATTGCCAAGCTAATACGCTGGCAGAGGTAGCTGCCAGCCTACTTGTCACCGGAGGCCTCAATAAGGCGAGCATTTAGCTCTTTAACAAGCTGCCTTGCCTCCGGCCCCCATGGACCAATTGTTTCCACCGTAAACGGAACAAATAAATAATTACGACCCAGGTTCGTATATGTGCTGTTTGCGATTTTCAGCGCTTACCCCAGCAGCCCCCACAGAGAAGTGGCGCGAACATGCGAGGGAGCCACGGTGTCAGCACAGGTTGCATCCCACAATTTATGTAAGTTGAAGTCTACTAATGGAAAGTTTCAAATCGAATAAAATCCTATTTAGGATAATAATTATAGCTCGGGATATCTATACAACCCGGGACCTCGTAAAAACTCGTCATAATCTTTATCTCGTTTTAAACGTCCAAAGGCTATAAGCGTGATTTTGTTATAGCAACCTCTTTGTATATATTCTTTATTGCACATAAACACAAATACAGAGAATAGTTTACAAACAATGGTGAGCAAAGGTGGTCTTATCTCTAAAAGAGATCTCTTCCAGCCAACCTAAGGTGGAATGGGAGCATCATGTTTAAGAGGAAGCGACAAAAGTGCAAACAAAAATATCTTAACTATGAATAACAATATTATGTACATACATACAACACATATGCTACGATATTCTTAAAACTACATAAACATACATAATAATACTACATAAATATGAACATATACCTACATATAATAATAATAGTAATAAATATAAATATAACATAGTGTCTATCTTTGCTATCAGTATATAAGAAAAATCTATTAAAATTATCAAATCAAGGTTTTAAATCTAAGATACTTAGGTATTGTTACATTAACGTGAATAGTTCAAATATTGCACGGGTCATATTAGAATAGTTTATGATCTAATGAATGTAGTGTGGAAACTGTTAATATTCGTAAAACAATAATTTGCAGATTATTGGTGTGCGGGTTCGAATCGCGCTCGTAGAATTTTTTCAACACTTTGTTTTTTTTCAAATTGTAATTTGTTCGCAACAATTTTGGCGTAAAATTATATGTAAATTATCATAATTATTACTATTTCAATGAAAATTTATGTTATTTTTTGGAGATGAAAATTGTGTTGAACACTGGCCTAAAAGTATCAAACACTGGTGCCTTAATTGGAAAAACTTTTTTTAAAGCTTAAATTAAAACTTAACAACAATTTGGCTTCTTGGCGGGAAAGTGAAGAGTCATGTCTGCGGTTTTGTTTTATTTTCTAAAATTTGTGTTATATCGAATATTAATGTGAAATAATGGTGGATTATTAACCGTTAAGTGTTCGTGAGTGTGCATGAGTGTTGGCAAATGAAACAAAACAGTGCAACGTCACTTTTCAAATTGTTTCAAGAAGTCCGCCCGAGGACTTAGTAAAGCCCCACATCTTTACTGAGGTACTCGAGGGGTTGGGGGTATATCATTTCTCACTTCTCATTTCTATTATCATTCATCATCATCCTACAGAAAAGAAATATTGTTTATTTATGTATTACTTGTTATAAAAATTACTTTGACACTGGCTAAATGTGCTAATAGCACGAAGCCATCAACAAAAAGAAAAAAAAAAAAACAACATTTTTAATGTCCTCTTTTGTCATCAAGGAGCCTAGTGCGCGTTTTACTTGCCAATCGATCACGTTAACGAGTCGTTGTGTTGCATTAAAGCGTGTCCCTGGTAGCAAACGAGATATGTCAAAATTCTGTAATACAAATTCCAGGTTCTTTTCATCATCATCATTATCATCATCATCAGCCTTCCCTATAGATGGATAGGGAGAACGGGCCATAAACCACCACGCGGGCCCAGTGCGGATTGGTGGTTGTCAACGATTGCTAATGTAGCCGGGCCCAACGGCTTAACGTGCCTTTCGAAGCACGGAGGAGCTCGAGATGATACATTTTTGGTCACCCATCCGATGACCGGCCTTTGCGAGAGCTGCTTAACCTCAGCACTTGCAGACCGGGCGCGTTAACCACTGCGCCATCGAGCTCCTCAGGTTATATTAACGTAACATTCAGGTTATAGTAACGCTACATTTAAACTCACCACTAGGCACTTAAAAGGCGCTTCAATGCAATACACATTCTCGTTCTTAATAACACAGTTGATCGAATGAATTCGAATCTATACTAATATTATAAAGAGGAAACCTTTGTATTTTTGTATGTATATATGTATGTTTGCAACGAATAAACACAAAAACTACTGGACCGATTTAAAAAATTCTTTCATCATTAGAATGCTACATTAGAGCTGAGTAACATAGGCTATATTAAAAAAAAAATTAAATAAAATACTTAAAACGACAATTTAATTTTCCAATACAAAATGATTTGTTTGTTTTGTTGTCATGGAAACCATTGATATATATTTAACTCAATGATGGAAACTGTCAAAGTGGTACGAAGTCCGCGCCGGTTCAGCTAGTGGTAAATAAAGCTTGGATCAGTAAAGGTCACGGCAGATTAACTTTTGTACTTTTAGCTTTAATTTCTCACCTTTTTCTCGAGTCTAAGGCTGTCACTCATTTGAATACAAACTAATTAAAAGCCTCACGCCTCCGCGACACTGTTTGTACCCGTCCCAGTATTTCACGGTTAAGTGTGGACCCATAAATAATGTAGTCCTCCGCCGGGCAGCGCGAAAATGCTCATTAATTTTCTTTCAGATTAATTATGAAAATGTTACATACACTCACAGTGGAGACTGGAGAGTGAAATTTTCTTTTCCTTTTGCATTTTTTTATTACTTAATGTTTCTTTTCTTGGTCGGATAAATGCTTGATAGCTTTTGCTGTAATTAATTAAAATTAACACCTTGGTATTCCGTGCTTCGGAAGGTAAATAAAGCCGTTGGTCTCGGCTGCATTAGCAGTCGTTAACAATGGTCAATCCGCGCTGGGCCCGGGGTTTTTGGGCGCAAAGAACCGACACAGACGAAACACTAATTCAGGACATTCAGATTCCCCTCGAAGTCTTCGGAAAGCAAACGAAATTAGGTAAAATTTGCGACCCACTTGAAGACAGTTAAAACGGGGGCGGGGGTATAAAAAAGGGTAATGTTCAATACCCATTAGTTTTTTTTTGAACCTGGGAAATAATTAATGGAATCAGGCGTTACTTTGCGGAAATCTAAGGTACAAAAAAATTTAAATATAATATAATATATAATTCTGAACCTAAAACTAAAAACCTTAAAAAATATAATAAAATAACTAAAATAAATTAATAAAAGGAGTCCCTTTAGGCAAGGTTCCGAAGATACTGGCAGCGTTCCCCCTTTGAATAGCTAGACTAATTTCTGTCCGAGGTAGCTGCCAGCTCTTCGGTCTCCTGTGATGTGGACTAACCTTTTTGCTATTTCCTTAAAATGTCTTATAGCGCTAGGACCCCACGGCAGTGTTGCCGTTTGTACGGCAATTGCCGTTTCGTACGGCACTCAGGCTCTTTAAAGACGAATTGTACGGTATACGGCAGAGTGGTCATTGCCGTACGCTAAAATACAGCAATCAGGCAATCATAGCATAAGGAAGTAGGTATTGGGTAGGTATACCACTAGCTACTATATTTACGAAATACAGTAAAATTGTAGATGAAAAAAGAAACGTAATCAGCGTTTGCGTAAAAATTAACGCTAACTTTTGGAGCAAGATATTACATTTATCGGAACCGCAATTTCAGAATTTGGCGAAGTTTGTTTATGAAGTTCTTTCCTTGCCACATGCAAATGCCGATTCAGAAAGAATCTTCAGTGCTGTCAACTTCATTAAAACAAAACAAATAAACCGCCTCTTAACATCTACTATAAATGCAACATTATTAGCCAAACAGTGCATTTCCAGAAATCATTCAAATTGTACGAGGTTCAAGCCAACTCCCGAAATGATAGCGAAAATAAAAAAAACCGTCTGATTATGAAAATAATGCCACTGAAGATGTCTTATTATGTGATTTTGTGGATTTGATGGGAGCAGAGGAGTGATCTGTGGTGTCTTTTTCTATTAAATCTATTGGTTCAGTGGCATCTTTTTCATAAACAGGTTTTTATTTTTTTGACTTGTGTTTCTTGTCTGATGAAAAAAAAATCCTTTTTCATGTAAATAAAAAAATGTACGGCAATTTTTGTTTCAATACGGTAATTTCATCTCTTGCGTACGGTAACCCTACAAATGACCAGCGGCAACACTGCCCCACGGACCAAGGGTCTCGACACCGAATGGGACAAAATCATATTCGGAGCCTAGACCCCTGTATTTGCAAGCTTTAGCTTTTTCAGCCGCTTCACAAGCCGCACCAGCTCTGTTGTTGGTTCCATGTTCCATAATATTCTTTCAATTACATTTTTTTGTACCTGAGAAATGTCTTTTGGACCTTTTCTAAGAGAAGTGTATACGATGCTTCATACTTATGTAGTTATATAAGTTACCGCAGTGCCTGCCTTCGTATTACCTCCCAAACTTACCTCATTCATGTGTTTATAGCCACTAATAATGTCATAGGCGATACCCGATGGTGTCAACGGCGATGATGGATTGCCCGATTCACGTTTCAATGGGTTGACCTAAATTCGAAAATGTGAAGCAATTGTGGCTGTTTAATGGAGAGTGAAAATTTGGAGTTCGGAGATAGTTCCGTTCAACGCATTTTGCTGATTTTCCAAAAATCTACTTGTACAATGAATAAGGTTTATTAAGATGTGTTGTTGTGGTTGAATCTTGTGGTGATTGGTGTTGTTGCTCACCGTGTATCGGTAAAGCCGCTTTATTTTTATTTTTTCTGTTATTCGATGGAGATGTGATGTGACGCGTAGTTAATTTTTTAAATGATTTCTACTTAGGTATGCGACGTGTTTTAACTTTAATAATATTTAATATTAGTAAACAATTATGGCAAAGTTGCTAACCATTCGATAAGAACAATAACAGCTATTTATAACGTTTTCCTAAAAAAATACAATCGATAAATGAAGCCATGTTGTTTTCACTTGTGGAAATCAGGAATCGAATTTCTGAATTGACATGGTATAGGTAGGTGAATATCATTAAATTCAATTGTTAGCGAGACAAAGCGTGACATATAGTAAGTTTTAATATGTCTATGTGTATGTATATCATTATCAATTTGTTGCAGAAATGAATCATCAAAAAAGCAGGCACATTCCTTACCAAAAAAAAAAAAAGGAGATTACAGTAAAATATAATGCCACATATTGACAAATATCTCCGAAGGAACGATAAAAAGAACATGAAATTAAATAATGTATGAGGTATGAAGTTAAGTATGAATATTGCCTTTTTTCATGTTGATGAGATGGTGTACGCGACTGATGTACGTAAAATATTCGGTGTTATTTCAGGTACCATTTTGCTTAGGATAAGAAAAAAATATCTGTCATGAAGGAGAAACGTTATAATTTCTAATACACAGTTCCCAAATGGAATATCTCGGTATTAAAACAAAGGAGCCCATCGTAGTATGGGCTATAGTATCGCTACAAATGATTTGCTACAATGAAGATTTTTATATCAAAAATCAAGTTTTTTAATTATATAAAACCTTGTTAAATAATTTGCCTTAACTTCTCCAACGAGAAATCCCCATATTATTTAATAATCAAATTCACTTCCATTTAATTTGATTTTTTCGACATGTCGAGTTGTCGTTGTCATCTCGGTGTTGCCATTTTGTAACAAGCAAATCTTCTAAATTACAAAAAAATAAGAATCGATATTAATCTTTTCCAATTTATCAATAATCTTTACGCTATCGCACAAATTTACCGTTTCCACGACAAGGAATTACATTTTTGACCGTGTTCTGAAACGTGACAATTGCTTGGCCCGACTTGTCGTGAAAACAGAAAATGTTCGCGATACCGCGATAGTGTGGCCATAGCATGAGGCACAATAGTTTATGAATTGTTATTGTTATTTATAATTATTGGTTTTCAGAGGCCTTGTGCTCTATTGTGCAGGTATATGAACAATTTTTTTCTAAGGCCGCTATTACACTATCGTAGATCTATGATCATAATAGTAGAAACATAATGTCATATTTGCACGTATAGCGTGTAACATCTGACAGTTCTGACATAATAATGTGTTGTTAAATCTGTGGTCGCTAGACGGTAATGCAGCACTAGATTCTTGATAAAGCAACAATCCGTTTATTTTATCATATTAATACGAACGAACAGCATTCAATCTAGGTACTGGCAGTTGATTGATGAGAAGCTATGAATGATACGTATGCATGATCGTCTGTCATGTCATGCACGTTGACGTAAATGCATGTGATGCAGTATTAACGTTTAGTGCCGTACCTGGTTACCTATTTCAAATCCGATTTTTTTTAGTACGAATTTCATTATCCCGAAAACGTTTTGCCACATTTTTGTTTACCATATTATCATTTTACCGAAAACACGATTGACATATTGCTGATAATCCGATTTTCAAATATTTTTTTTAAAAATTCTATACGTTTTGAAATCTTACTCAACCTTTGATAAATATATTAATGTTAGATGATTTAGTTTCATTAATAAAATTAATTAGTTTAGTTAATAAAAAGACAAATATTATAAATAACAAATACTTGTAATACAATCTATCAAGTTTATAAACACGCTAACGTTTAACAGAAAAATAATAGCAATTTCATCTTTTGTCGCATTACTCCAACAATAATATTAACAATTTCAAATGTCAGCTTTTGTAGGTATGACTAAAAGGTATGGTTATAAAGGTAGGGTCTAGGCATATAAAAAAGTCGCACGTACAAAAACGTCGTTTCTGGCGTTTCGCCGGCCACTGCCGCGGCACGCTAACAATACTGTAATGCGATTTTATATATTTTCCATATCATATTGAATTATTGACACATAAACATAAGTCAACTCGTTATTTTAATGAAATAACTACAAGTGAATCGATTATATTTTAATAAATCGATTTGCTTGTTACAAAATGGCCTTTTAATTAAAATGTCCTTTTGTGATAGGGCATTTTTCAATATTTTTGACGATGTAAGGGAGAAAAGATCTGGACACTTGCTGAGTTTCTTGCCGGTTCTTCTCAGTACAAGATCTCCCGCCCAGAGTAGACTTACGAACCGATGGCATAATGACGTTCATAAGAGCTATTTGTAGCCTAAACTGAATAAATGATTTTGAATTTGAATTTGAATTTGGCAACACCGAGGAGACAACGACCACTCAACATGTCAAAAAAAATCAAATATTTTTTTTTTCTATTTATTTACCAATTTTAAATACATGCAAAGAAAACTACAAATTAGAAAAGCACTTCGAAAACCAATATGAGGTTTGTATTGAGTGCTTTCAATAAAATGAAAGCCTGCGTCGATACAATTAAATTAGGAATTATCAAATTAAAGAAATAACAGATTCAAATTAAAAAAAATAAAAATAAACATTAATAACACTAAATGGAAGTGAATTTAATTACTAAATAATATGAGGATTTCTCATCGGAGAAGTTAAGGCAATTTTTTTAACAGGGCTTTATGAAAGTACAAAACTTGATTTTTGATATAAATTAGGTGGAGGTACAATTTGAACAAGGACGATACCAAAAATGGGCCTTCTCCTTTTAGATGTAATTTTTCCTCCTCATTAAAATAAGATTGTTGGTGAAACTGGCGCCACAAAATAAGGAGGCTGCAGAAGATAAGCTTCACACAATATGACACCCTAATGCCACCACCGCCTCTGTAGTCTAGAGGTTAAGACCACCGGTTTAGATCCAGCGGTCCCGGGTTCGATTCCCAGCGGGGGGTACATGTTTGTGTACTCGGTTTGGTTGGTGGTAGGGCTTGTTTGTCCGCCTGGCTAGCTACCATCATCTTACCTAAATATGTCACCATAACATCAATGTTTGTAGCATTGTTGTGTTCCGGCAGCTAGAGATAAGATAGCCAGTGCCTCACTAGTTGAGGGTCCCGGGTGAAGTGCGCTGCCATCATTGGCCTTATCATCACTTAACATCAGGTGAGGTCAAGGCACTGTGCTTACAGGTAAAATATATTAAAAAATTCCACTTTCTTGGAAATATACGAATTATTATTATTATTGCTCAATTATATTACTCAATTATACACAATTGTATTACTCAAATGTCTCCCAGTTTAAGCAATAAACGATATTCTATTATATATTCTATTCTATTATTATTATTACAAAAGCGCTCGAACAACACACGTGATAGATTTATTGAGAATTTTGTTAGTAAAAATAATACAAAAATGTGCCTTCTAACTTACAACTTAAAGCGAAGGGTAAGGCACGCTAGCGCCACCAATTGATAATTTGACAATTACTAACGGACCGGATCTTTTTTTAAACATTGCGTACCGTCCGACAACAGGAGAGCGTCCATAGTATTTATTTAATAATTGTGTACTACTTTTTGTTGCGTGGTTTATTCACAAAACGGGCTATCGCATTTATTCACAAACAATGGCCACATTTGGTGTTAGCGAATGAATACAAAAACAAACCTTAAAGTAGTGCACAATTATTAAATAATAGATGTTTGCCTAGTGTCGGAAGGTCCGCAATGTTTGAAAAAAAATCCAGTTTAGCAGTTATCAAATTAAATCCATTAGCGGCGCTAGTGTGCCTTACCCTTCGCCTTAATGTATTTAAATGTATCTCTAACCATTTTTATTTTTAATCAACAGGAAAGCTAAAATGTACCTATAACAGCTTATTTCACTTTATTCAAAGTAAAAACTAGGTACACCTTATTAATAAACCTAAATAAACTTAATTTATTAAGTGTTGTAATGTTTTCAAGTGGTGTTCTTTATTTCTTAATCTATGTATGTTACCCTGGTCGTTGTTTGTACTAGATGCTGTTGTGAAATGTAAGGAGGAGTCTACAAGAGCTACGCAACCCATCCTAGCCGCAATGAGAGTGTGGGGCACACCATCTTCTACAAACTCCCCACATAAACTCCTAAAGGTGTAGAAGAATCCCCCACATCCAGGGGTAAGACGCCTAAGAGACGTGTCCAAAGGAACCACCGTGCCAAGTCGTGAACGCTTTACAGTTCTTGGAATCCCGCCCAAGCGGTAGTCGGGTGCCCTTGGTTTTTAGTGAATCGTCCATAATATCAGGCGAACCCTATATACTCCGCGGAGTTGAAGCCCCGCGAGATGATTCAGGTGCAAATTTTCCTAGGATAAAAAACGTGACCTAATTTAAAACACGAGACCTTTAAAGTCTAATGATGATAATCATATACTTGTAACAATATTTACCTTACCTTATTTTTTAAAATGTGATCGCATCTTGTTAAACTAATATTCACTTTTATTAGCACTTTATTTTTAAATAAAAATATTAATTTGTTTTAATGTTTATCCTGACGTTTCGAAAATTAATGTGTAAAACTAACGCGAGTAGATCCGTAAAAGTAGTTTCATTTCAATGTGTAGTTTTCGCGTTATCTTTATGAAACGATATAAAATATTATCATAAAGCTCGGGCGTTTTCTGATCTTTTTGTCGAGGACGTCTTTAGCTTTCTAGGATAGCTTTCCAGAACTTCCAAGTTATGAATATTAAATTGTTAGCATGCTACATTCACTTCCTATAATGCGAAAGTTGCAAAACCACTATTATCACATCCGATGAGCTTTCAAAAGCTAACTTTTTGAACTATCATGGTAATTATTAACGGTATAATTAGCAAGTTTTTGTTGCCTTTGAGTATCCGATATTTTGGCAGTTGCATGGGCCATGATCCTCGATTTAATTAGTCATCATCGTCATTACCATTTATCATTTCAGCCCGTGAGCTAACACTGCTGGGTATAAGCCTCCCCTTTAAGCTAGCCGGTCCCGTACGAGCCTCATTCACTGCTTTCTGGCCACCCTGACGATATCGTCTGACCACCTGGCTAGCTACCACCATATTATCTAAACATGTCGCCATAACATCAATGTTTGTAGCATTGTTGTGTTCCGGCAGCTAGAGATAAGATAGCCAGTGCCTCACTCGTTGAGGATTCCGAGTGAAGTGCACTTCCACCAAAGGCCTGACCATCATCAATCAAGGCACTGTGCTTACCCGTAAAATATAAAAAAGTGAACGAACGTAAGGGTGTCTACGAATGGAAAATATACCTATCCACATAAAGTAATCAATATTTATTGTCAATCAATTTATTTACAGTAAACATTTGATACAGTATATATAATACAGTGGTGATAGTAATCTTACAGGCTTTAAACTGTGTAGTATTGATACTTCAACATTTACAACTTAGTTTAATCAAGTTATCATCATAATTGATACGTAATTTCTTAATCGACACTGCCAAATGCAGTTGTTATGCATCGAAAAATCATAAAAACACTCTGATCGGAATCTAACGCACGACCGGAGTTCAGGGCTAAGTGCTTTTGCAATCACAAGCACACACGAGATAAAGACTTTTGGGACAGATTAAATTATTAAGAAATAAATACATAGGTAGAGTGAATTTTCCGCGGGAAAATGTAAGCTTATCTTTGAACGTGTAATGAGTAAAGTCTTAATTTTTATGTGTTATGTTGTATATTGTAATGTATGTTAATAATTAGTACACAACACTTCTGTAGGTGGCGCATAAAATTGGTACCTTCAGTGTGGTCAAGACCTAATCTTGTAATACAGTCATGAGGATCAGAATTAATTAATACGCCCCTTCTCGGTCGTGTAGCGTGTGACAAATTTGAAACGTTTGAAGTTGAAAGCGCGGGAATACACCGCCCTCGTTAACATACGTGGCTCATGTGACTCCCTAAGGGCTAAACAATTAGTCAAAGAAGGTTACAGAAATGCCAAACGGGAGGTACAAATGCCAAGAAACTGATTAAACAGCCCACAAACGGAAAACATCACTAGAGACTTTTTACCTGTAAAATGTTGTTATGTACTTGCTTTAGATTACACTGTCGCCTTGTAACGGAGGTGGGCGTAACGTTAAGATAAGATTAAGATAAGATAAAAATAGATGTGGGAGTTTAATGTCTACCCCGCAAATAAAACAACTCTGATCATTATTACACTAATATTATAAATGCGAAAGTTGTGTGTATGTGCGTATATTTGTTGCTTCTTCACGCTGCAACGGATCGATGGATTTGGATGAAATTCGGCATACAGATAGTTTATAACCTGGATTAACACACATAGAGTACTTTTTATCCCGATATTCCCACGGGAACAGGAACCACGCGGGTGAAACTGCGGGCGGCCGCTAGTTATATTATATAACTGATTACTGTTATTGTAACTGAAACAGAAAAAACGCTTTTTTTAAAGAAGTAGCGAAAGATTGACAATTTATTGGAGAAAGCGAATTTTTTCTCTGTTGTTTTATTGTGCTTGTCGAGTCGAGTGCGTGCTACGAAGTATAACACTTTCGTAGCATGCATAGCGTAGACTCGTAGCCGAATCGTAGCAACACGTTACGACGCATAGCCTTAGCTTAGCTTATATCGTCTTTTAGCATAAATGTTTTGTCGTTATACACTTTAAAACTTTCGCGTTCCATTTTATTTAAAGGTTTCATTACGGGGATTAAGGTTTCGACCGATGCAACTCGGTCCAAACGTCAGGTATAAAGGTATGTAATACATAGTAATTTACGTAAATCTGCTGTTATAAAACCTTGGATGTTTTGTTGTGACGTTTGTGACTGAACTTTGGTAAGTCGTTGTGTGTATGCCCGCGAAGGTTTTTGAGTTGGTAAGACTCATGAGATACGGGTGCTCATGATCCCATGAGCACCCGTGTATCTACACAGGTAAGAAGTCGCACAAAGTCGGCTTTGTCTGTACAAAGATTTAGTTAAGTATCTTTTAAATAAGTTGAAGTATCAATACACACACAGCCCGTACCATAAAGACCATAAACGATAAACAAGCTCATAAAATGCATTACAGTTACATCGACATACCAAAACATTATTATCTACAAACATAAAACTCATAATCAATGTGTAACTTAGAACCTATAGTTTTGTTTATCAATTGAAAACAACGAATTGTAGGACGATACTTTCTTACAAATTATTGGGTTTTGTTCAGTCAGTTATGGAAACCATTGATGCGTAGTGTGTGGAGAATAGAAAAAAGTAAGTAATAGCCTTAACTGTCCCACTGCTGGGCAAAGGCCCACGTCATTGAAATCAAGTCATCACTACATTTGGTAGGAAATGGCATTATCACAACACTTGCGAAATAGGACAAACCAAAAAAAGAGCTTCACTGAGAATCAAACCCTCTGGATCTGAGTCAGGTGACTAGAATACCAGAGGCGGTAGGTATTCTCGTAAAGATGCTAAGAAAAGGTAAGGATTAGTTATTAATGGCAATAGCAAAAAAGAGAATATTACTATGTGTCAAATTATCTATATAACATGAACGATTTCCATAATCAACTTACAATTATAAATCCTACATTTGTTTTAAACTAACAGAAATAAGTGGGTATATAATACATTTTTTTTAACAATAAAAGGCACTGTCTTGAGTAGTAATTCAAAAGGTTTAACAATTCATATAGGGGGTACTAAAGAGTTATATCCAATATATAAGGGCAGTTAATAAGTTTTTTGTTTATTATATCTGGTCGTAGGGTAATTATTTATATTATAATATAATATGAATACAGTTTAATGATACAAGTATAATTAATGACTACGTACACATTTAATTAATTATACTTTGACAATTCTGTTTTGTTAGCCAGTAAGGACAAACAATGTATTTCAAATATAAATACGTTTCAAAACACAAACGAGATAAACTTAAAAATATTATAATAAAGTAACATCATCATCATCATCAGCCTATACTAGTCCACTGCTGGACATAGGCCTCTCCAAGTGCACGCCACCGCGCACGATCCGCGGCAACTCTCATCCAGCTCATCATCTAATAAAGTATAATTAACCATATTACAAAATGCTGTTGAACGTCTACAAATTATTATTATAGTTTTTTTTACCACACTTTAGTATACATCAGTGTTTCGTTAAATAAATACAGGTACATAATTAAACGTACAAAATGTTATATCACTATAACTTACCTAGATACAGTTATATATGTACACCTACTGACAACATCAAATCCTTGGGTGCATGCGCCTCATTATATACATAATGATTACACTTAATTTATAATATATTAGTGGCATCAGTGCTCGACACATTAACCAAGGTCGACACCAGTTCTCGTCATCTATCTATCTATACATATAATAAAGCTAAAGAGGGTCGGAAGTCTGTACATGGAAGATATTCGAAAAAAAGTTGGCTGGGGATACTTAGAATCGATAACAGAACACGTTCCAACAGTTTTTAGAATTTTTGTCTGTTTATTTGACCGCGCATCAAATGAAAATGGCTGAACGGATTTGGATGAAACTTTGTACATAGACAGACCATGTCTCGGACTAGGATATAGGATACTTTTTATCCCGGTAACAGGTTCCTGTGGGATAGTGTAGTCTTCGCGAACGAAGTCGCGGGCGACAACTAGTCAAAAAATAAAAAAGAATTTCGTTGAAATTTTACTAGACGACGACGTCGAGAAACAAGATGGTCTGTCAATGGTTGCCAAAGTGAAAAATCAGTTGTTGACCCCTAATTTTAAATGAGTAAAGAAAAAAATGTTGATAACTGGTTCCTGTCGAACATTGGTGTAGTAGCCTATAAAAGTTTTTAGGAAAGCCTGGCCCTGAACATTTACTACGGAAATCGATTAAATATTAGATTACTGGTTGTCATCAATTCATCATAGAATCATCACCACCATCTCAGTCAAAAGGTGTTCGCTTCTGGGCAAAGGCCTCCTTCAAGGGTTTCCACAACGACTGGTTTAGTGCTACTCGCATCCAACGCCTACCCGCGACCTTCGCCATGTCATCGGTCCTCCTTGTTGATTGCCTTCGAATACCATCGCGCGGTCAATTCCCAGTAGATCAGGTCCCGTGACTGCCACCTAGCCTTCTGCTTATCGGAGTTTGGTCTCCCAGGGGTTAGTGGGTATCCCCCTCCGTCTCGCCCTTCCAGCTGGGACTTCTTCCTGGCAGCTGACTTGGGGCTTCTCTCCTGGTCAGTGGGTGTGGAAAGGCGGACGGGTGAGTCCCACATAACCGACAGGCCTCCTTAAGGTCGGGTAGTCATAATGGCTTCCCCTGGGTCAAAAAAAAAGGCATTCGAATACCATGGCACAAAATAAGTTTCGAGATTCCGTGTATTTTGAAGCCCTTCTGTAGTGTTCTTATTTTGAGACCATGCTATGTTTCATTGAGATTATCCTTCCATTTAAAATATTCCTTTAGTTCTACGCGACGAAGATCTCTTGAACTGTTCCATTTTACTTGTAAAATTTTAATATGTATATCATTATTCAGGTCCTTTGTATATAGACGAGTAATTTTTAAATACATTTCTTATTAACGTTGGAGTGCTTTGCAAAGCTTGCTAAAACCCATTTTAAGAGTGTAGAACAAATATAGGGCTTTTGTACGAAGCTCTTATTCTACATCTGTGGAGGTATTTTAAAATATTGGCTGGGTAGAGGAGGGGCACTGTTTCGAATGTCTTATATATAATGGTCAAGGTTTATGGAAGGAGTTTTGTGGCCCCGGTATGTAACAGACGATAAATAAATATTTATGTACATAGTTACATTTATTTCATATATCCTTGTATACGTAAATAGTAAAGTTTAGAAGTGTTTTAAAGTGCTTACTTGAATAGTATAGTGAGTAGATTACCAGTAAAGGTTTTAAAAAAGAGAAAAAGCATTATTTTTCCATAGAAAAGTGTATTGCTTATTATAAACTTGTAATTATGATTCCAAATACAAATGTCTGCCTTTGTTACCTTTTGGTGTGTAGATTCAGTAATGAGGTTTTATTTTTTATTTAGAAAAAAAGCGACGGTTACGCTTCTTTTTTTATAATATTTATCTTATTTGAACAAATGTCATTTATACATTATTATAAGTTAAACCAATAAAATATGTAAAGTACGTTATATTTTTGAGGTTGTAATAGGTAACACTGAGATTGTAACATAGCGAACAGAAAACTTTGAAATGGGATAGACTCGTTAAATATTATAGTGTCGTAATTTTTTTTGTGACCGAGACCCTAACCAAAGTTTTATTAACGTTCCATAAACATGAAAAATAAGGTTAGCCTCTTTCTTTTATCGTAGTTGTTAACATAATTTACATGAATAAATGAAAAAAAAATGTATACGTAATTTTGTTTCATGGATTTTTTTTAACACTTTCTGAATTGTTACGGCCACGATCCACACAATGTAAACAAGTTAGAAATAAGTAATTCTTACAAATCCTGATTATAACAAGCCTGTAAATACATCAGATTAACTCGTGAACTCTAGTCTATGCTAGCTAATACAAATAGATAAAAAACACAATCTCAATTGTGTAATATTATTATTAAATGCATTAATTAATCAGATTATTAACACAGCACTCTTCATCTTGTGATGAATTATGTTTTTTTTTGTTTAAAATTTAACGCAAATTTTGTTACAAACAAATTACAAAAACACAAAAAATTTCCACGAGCAGGATTTAAACCTGCAACCTTCTGACATACCGGCTCTCCCAATTGAGCTATCGTAGTTCTAACCAGCCCGCCGAAATCCTGCTCGTGGAAATTTTTTAAACATTTGTGTTTTTGTAATGTGTGATGAATTGTTTTGGCTTTTACAGCGAAACCGGATTATATATTAAAGAAAGAAGCAAGAAACTTAAGGCTTATCAAGTCGTAGCGACCAAACAACCCTCGAAGGTTTTCAACATGAGATGTCATCACGCAAGCGTGTCCTCATCTCTTACTAGATTCTTCGAGGAGTTCGAGTCGGATGTTCAGTAGGGTTACTCTTGAAACACAATTGCAATAATCAATTTCCAATCACAAATCTAAAAAATTCAAATGGCACTCTTAAAAGCGATAATATCGCTACATTGGAATTAAATTGCGTGAAAATTGAGTGAACAAATTATTATCGAGATGGGGGGCGAAATTGCGAAACTTATCCCAATATCGATACATATTTATCGCATTGGAATTGTATTGAGATTGAGTTTGCGTCAAGAGTAGCCTACTAGATCTGAAAATGCAAGGGCGACTGTAAATGCTAAGACTTCGACTCTAGTTGATCGGGTCGTAGGGAGGGGAAAAGCGCCCATGTCTGATAGTGTTTCTACAATGTCTCTCGGTAATCATCGCATTTCTGAATACAATCGTATATTAATATCCATGTCCATCTATTATCAAATTAACGGCGCCGGCCCACGACCGACTTTTTGTAGGATCGGTAATCACACCGATTTTTTCGCTGAGGTTTTAATACCGATTTGTGACCGACTTTATATAGGACGTGTGCGTTGCAACATAGAACTCCATATTATACGTTTAATTTTCACCTACAAAAAAAATCGGTCGCCGATTATCTGACGTGGACGTGAACATCGTATTTGATTGTTGTTTCGTTTTGTATTTTCGTGTAAACTATATAGAGCTGTAAAATTATAAATCTTAAATCAATTACGTCAGGATCAGACCTGGGTACTAACCATTATGCTACCAGGAAGGCTGACGTAAGCATTGAATTTTTTACTGCTTATTAGCGGCAGAGTGCCATCTATCCAACGGTTATTGCAACGTATTAGTAGGTATTTGTGTCATAATTATTTGTGCATTGTACCTATGCGTCGCTGTTGGTGTTTTTTTATATAAAAACATAATTTTTTTAATACAAAGTAACCTTGATTCTCATACTACCTAATTTGAACATGATCTTTGTGTTCGCACATGATCTTGTATTGGCTGAGACCTGTTTAGGTTTCAATGACTGTTTATTTAAAATTAAGCATGCAATGTAATAAGCCAATTTTTTAGTGTTATGATAAACAAACATTTTGCTATAAATAATTTACAGCTATTTTGCATAATTTAATTGAAGATATCTAAACTTGTATATTATATATAATTTGCGTAAGTCGACTTGATCAAAGCATAATAATCTCTTTTTGCATGTATCAAAAACATACTCAAATCACATTAGAGTAAGGTTTGTTTTTATTAAATGCCAATATATTAAATGTTTAAATAATTTTTAACGCAAATTTTGTTGCGAATAAATTACAAAAACACAAATGTTGAAATTTTTCAACATTTGTGTTTTTGTAATTTGTGTTATTATAATAGCTTGCCTACTTCTTAACTGATCTTTAGTATTTGTAAAAATATTATGATCGGATGTTAATGACAGTAGTTGTTGACATTGAATGGGCGCCTTTAGCTTTCAAAAGTAAAAAGTAAATAGTGTTGAATAATTTCGGCGGGCTGGTTAGAACCACGATAGCTTAATTGGAAGAGCACCTGACCCGGAATGTCAGAAGGGTGCAGGTTCAAATCCTGCTCGTGGAAATTTTTTCAACATTTGTGTTTTTGCCAAGATATTTTTGAACACTTATGTGTGTGTAGTCGAAACTGGTATTCCATCTAATATAAACGATTCAATAGTTATGACATTGTCATATTTAACAGATTGTGTATTGACACAATCTGTGTAGGCAAAGGGTAATTTTAATATGTTGTTTCATATAATTCCTATTTTAATACATTGCACATTATTATGAAGAAATATTACATTTATACTACGTAATAAACGATAAGCATTAATCATTTGTATATGAATATCGGATAATATTCGTTATTTTATATAAATAGTATATTTTACAAGTGGTCCAATATGTTTTATAATACACCCAATCATGACTATAAGGGCTCTTTCAATTTAGACGTTTGTCGGACCGCTGCCGCTGCCGTGCGGTTTCATATTAAATGCCAGACGCACGACAGCCGCACGACAGCCGCACGACTGTTTTAATATGGAACGCAGTACACACGTGCGTGAGCCGTCCGACAAAAAACGTCTAAATTGAAAGAGCGCTTATACACTTTATCTACGGATAAATATTGCTGATACGTTTAATAATGATAATTTGGTGTATCAAGGAAAATACTGTATTTTCACTTAGCATTAACCTTTAGCTTAACTTATAATAAACAACTTAAATATTAGAACTACGTAAGTTAAATTCTCTCGAAATTGGCACATTATGATATAATATATGAATACCACGATATTTGGCCTTTCATAATATAATAAGTATAATAACGATATAGTTTCGTTAACAAAATAGCCTCTAAATGAATCTGTCCTGATTCGTCGTATTCCTGTTTCGTCTAATTCTTATTTTTCGTCGGAATTATCAGTATATAACTTAATCTATCATGCGGTAAACCAGTATTTACTTACATAAATTATATAAATAATTTATATAAGTTACTATTTTCCTAATAATAAGGAGGTTTTATTCAAGGCATAATAATATTATCTATTACTGGCCTTATCAAGAAAACGTAAAGCAAAAGACATGCAAAAATATCATCAAAAAGGGAAATTCAACGACTTTGTTCAATAAAGATAATCAGTTTTTGATTTTTTAAATAGACTTTATATATTCATTTAATTTGTATGCGTATATGATATTTTTACTGACTTATCTTTAATGAATTTTTTTTTGTTCGTAAATTTAGTTTTTAATATTAAATACAGAAGTGGAATCACGGTAATTCCATAGTTTCATTTGATTTTGAAAATCCGACGAATCAGGAATCCGACGAAATAGGAATCCGACGAAACAGGAATACGACGAATCAGGACAGATTCCTCTAAATTACGAACTTTCGGAAATCAAACATTTTCCTACGGATGTTATCCTATCACCGTTGCCTGTGTATAAATTCCAACTTAAATTATAATACATGTTTTCTTCAACAATAATTCGTTTATAAACTAAATTAATTACTGCTTTAACGTTCTTAAAATACTAATAATTACTAAACTATATTAACTAAAGTTGGTACAGACAAAATACAATTTAAAGTGAATACGAACAGCACCTCATTGATTTAAATTCATACTTTTTTTAAACAAAAGAGGTACATATCAAATTCAAAATTTTCATTCAGACATTCTAATTTTGAAATTTTCAAAATAGACGAAGCTATTTTGTTTTAATTTTCCCACAGACTAATAACGAACATAGCAAAACGTCAATAGTGACACAGCTAAACGAACACTGGCTCAGGTGGGTCACACTCCACTCACAGTACATGTAAGTTCTCACAGTTTTTGAATTTAGAATCTTCTTTTCCGAATATCCACGTTAACATTTGGCGGGCTTTCATGCTCGCGCGAACTACTCCACGCGACTTGTACCAGTGCGCGGGGGAGGATTCCCTCCCCCCTTCAGCATATTGCTGCCTCTTCAGTCTGATCTGGTTGAGGATGCCGACCAGTAGCTCGTCGACATTGTGGTTGATGCCGACTGATACCTCTATGAACTTCGCCTTGTACGTGCAAGCCAGGCATTTGCCGTCTGTGGACAAAAAGGAAATAAATAAGGTTTTTTATAAAATATATTTCTGCAAGTAAAATGGTAAAATGATGAGTGTGAACTCGCAGATCGGGCAGATGTGGTTAACGCGCCCGATCTGTGAATACTGAGGTTAAACAACTTTCGGCCCGGTCATCGGATGGGTGATCAAAAATTTATCATTTATTCGGAAGGCGCGTAAAACCCGTTGGTCCCGGCTGCATTAGTAGTCGTAAACGACCACCAATCCGCACTGGGCCCGGTGGTGGTTTATGGCCCGTTCTCCCTATCCATCCCTAGGAAATACTCGAGCCCCAGCAGTGGGGACATAAAAAGCGCTGATGATGATGATGAAAACCGTAAAAAGCAAATCAAAAAGTTGAATATGAGAGAGAGAGAGAGAGAGAGAGAGAGAGAGAGAGAGAAACATTTATTGACCACATACGTAAAAAATAAAAATAAAAAACAAACAATAGGTCAAGCCTCAGCTTGTGTTATTGCAAACGAAGCGTGTCGCAACAACGCTCGTATTCTGGAGGAGTCTGCCGTCCCGGCCGCCCGGCGCCCATCTTATTTAGAATTATCTAACAATATAAATAATTACGCTATAATTTATGATCGTATTATTTATACGTTCCGTGAAAATAGTTAGGTGTCTGGCTACCTGAATAAGGTTATTTAAGCCTTGGTATGTCGGAACGTAGATCCACGGCACCAAACAACTGAAATTCTATTGTGTCTGGTATTCAGACAGACCAGAGGTTAAAATACCCTTCTACAATCTAACTGCGGTCGAAATAAGGACAACAATAACTTAGACCAACTTGTGTGATGTAAATTTTTTTTAATTAAGTTATGCAATGCAATGAAAACCTTTAATAGTAATTGTCCTTGATCATTCATTACGTAGGATAATACAACTGAGCCTTTTTGGATGACGTCAAACCTATTATGCTAAAGTAATTCGCCGGCAAATTAGGAAGACAGCACAAATAGGGTTGGCTTTATTAATAAAACTTAAGGGCTGCCACATCTTTGTTATATATATTATTAGTCCCATTTTGTAGTGATAAAATTATGTTATTATAAGTATAATAGTATTAATAATTATTTTTCATGAACCGGTAATTACTTATTCGCGTAATTTAAACGTCTTTAGGATTTTCGTATTACAATATCTCAACATAATATTTTTTTTGTAACTTCGGAAAAAAGTTATGTTGGATTATTAACCGTAAAGTGTTCGTGAGTGTGCATGAGTGATGGCAAGTAAAGACTCACATCTTTACTGAGATACTTATCATCATCGTAAGGGAAAGAAATATTATTGTTTATCTGAGGATTACTTGTAAAAAAAATTACTTTGACACTGGCTAAATGTGCTAATCTCACGAAGCCATCAACAAAAGGGAAAAATAATCTGTTGCTGTCCCCTATCTCTCTTTTCAATGATTAAAGGAAAAAAGTGTCGATCAAGTGATCGAACACTGTCATTGTCAGTGACACTTCCTGTCGAATACTGGCCACTATTTGTGTTTATATCTTGTGTCAGCCCTAAGAAGCGATGTCATCGGTTCCCCGTCGCGAGGGAAATCAATCCAGCCATATAATAGGCAGCAATGAAGGTATTTGGCGCGGCTTAGACGTGATCGCGGCCTGATCTACTGAATTCAGTACAACATTTTTGTCCAAAAGAATAACGCCTAGGCGAATTGGGACAGCCAATTGGCTTCACAAACAGACATGGTTGTTGTTTGTTTATTTTTCTGTTTTACAGTGGGAAAGCGTTTGGCTTTCATCTTGCCTGGTTGTCAGTGATGATACGGTTAAAGGTGGAAGCGCACTTCACTGGGAATTTGAATTTGAATAGAGGATCTAGCTTACTTATCTCGGAGGTAGTTTCTGCAACATAGTTTAAAGCTCAGGTTTAGATTTTGATATCGTGAGGGCGTGGGAAAGGGGAAGGTGTTTACATTTGGAAGTTTTATCCCAAATCCATCCATCCATCCATCCATCCTGGTACAAGTTTTATCCCAAATTATTTCTATCAGTGATCCCAAGAAAACGAATTTTTGTTGTGTTAAAAAAAAATAACCACAAAATTGAAGACGATCGTTAAGCGGAGCGAAGCGATATCGAACTCTCGGCTCCTGCCCAGGACAATTTTGTTGGCAGGTAGTATTACAGAACATGTTCTAGTACAGAGGATCTGTCCTCTTTTCTTATAGTCTCTGGTTAAGTACAGACCTGGCTTGAAGGCGTGGCTCCTGGTTAGGTGGATCTTGTTGGTCAAGACCAGCATATCGCATTCGACGCCTTCAAAGATGACGCCTTGCCCGCCGCGGAGAAGATCACCACAAACGCGTATCGAGTTCTGTCCTCTTAATTTATAGTCTCTGATTAAGTTCAGACCTTGGGTAGAGATGGCGCGGCTCCTGGCAGGGTCAATTTTGATGACAGCTTGTGTTTACAGTCTAAAAATGCGTACAGATCATGCGTTCCGTGTCAAATATTTTCAGGAAGGATGAAATAGGCGCTAGTGCTTACAGTAAACTACATTTGGTTGTGTTTGGGTACAAACCTTGCGTGGAGACAGCTCGGCTCCTGGCCAGGTCTATCTTGTTGGCCACCAGCAGCGCCGGCCGCGCCCGCAGCATATCGCAGTCCAGCAGCCGCGCCAGCTCCTGCTCTGCCTTTTGGAACGACGACTTGTCCACCACGGAGTAGATCACCACGAACGCGTCGGGTGGCTCCGACCTCTCAATTTCTTCCTGAGAAAAGATCATCATCTTGATTACTACTTAGGCTGCTTAGCCTAATTCAAGATACATTTTTAGTAGAAAAAATCAAACAGTCTTCGGAAGGTCAAGTGGGAATCGAACCCAAGACCCTTGGAATTTCCCTCCTTCCTATGACATGGGGTCTTTCAAAAGAGGCGTGAAGAAGTACCTTGTGGGCCGGCAGAGTGAGGTTAACTGATGCTACGTTTGTTTTCACGCTGCACCAGTTATCTTCGCGTCTGGACTACATTTCCACTTAGTAGGATGGAGTCATTTGCCGAGCTATCTTTAAAAAAACCCGGTTCAATGCTCTGACCGCTGAGCTACCGACACCTCAGAAGACACGTTGTTTTGGGGTTCTAGGGTCTCGGTAGCTCAGCGGTCAGAGCATGAGACTGGTAATCCATGGTTCGAGGTCCTACTATAGCTTCCTGGGACTGGTTGATTTTTTCTAATAATATTTTATCATGTAACTACTTAACTATAGCATTGAGATACGAAAATTAAAATATTAAACATGAAACAGCCTAATTCAGTCCACTGCTGGATAGAGGTCTCTTCTAATGCATGCTATTCCAAATGTGAAAATATGTTTTCCTTTAATTTTGTAAATTGTAAAAGAAAACATATTCTCGTATCTTCAGTCCTTAATTCAGAAAATATATTTAATACTGCCGGCCAAAGCTGCGTTCGCATGGAATTTGGTCTGCCGAGAATTCCCGTAGGAATGCGATGTTTGCTCGGGGTAAACAAATTATTACGTTCCTCCATTTCGACGAGAAGGAAGGATACACAGATAATCATACTGTTGCATTTCCATTGCATTGATTGTCGTTGCCTAAATAGTTTTAGTTATTGGTAAGGTATGATGTTCAATGATTTCTCGAATAAGACTAATAATCTTTCAGAGGCATAGAACCTCTATTTACAAAAGTAAATAAGTTACGTTAAAACAAACATTGAAAGCAGCTTCTAGGCAAATATGCTTAGAACCAACTTAACCTCTAACACTCAGAATAATAACTAAAGAAGGAAGGTTAAAATAAAAAACGTGCAACTATGTTTAGTTCTGTTCTATGTTATGGCTAGAAAAGGAGGTTACGAGTAGAGTGCGACAAATGGTTGACACTTAGTTTTTATTTTTTGTATTGTTATGTCATCGGTCATCCATCAGATAAACAGCTGTTAAAATACGATCTCTGAGCACATGAGTAAATTTTTTTTTCTTTTTGTTGATGGCTTCGTGCGATTAGCACATTTAGTCAGTGTCAAAGTAATTTTTCTAACAAGTAATACATAAATAAACAATATTTCTTTTCTGTATTATGATGATGAATGATAATAGAAATGAGAAGTGAGAAATGATATACCCCCCAACCCCTCGAGTATCTCAGTAAAGATGTGGGGCTTTACTAAGTCCTCGGGCAGACTTCTTGAGAGAATTTGAAAAGTGACGTTGCACTGTTTTGTTTCATTTGCCAACACTCATGCACACTCACGAACACTTAACGGTTAATAATCCACCATTATTTCACATTAAAATTCGACATAACACAAATTTTCGAAAATAAAACAAAACCGCAGACATGACTCTTCACTTTCCCGCCAAGAAGTCGAGTAAATATTTAGATACTCATGTGCTCTAAGGCCCTCTTCCCGGCTAAATTCAGAAGTGCTTTAATTTAAAAGCTGACAGTTCGTTGTATATATATTTGACTTGTTCGCGTATTAATAGTATCGACTGTCAATAACTTCGATCAAATATGTCAATAACATTGTCTTCATAATTATTTCAGATTTAGATAGCAGATATAAAAACAAAAACAAAATTTGGTAGAACCATTTTGTAGCGAAAACCAGCCGTGAATTTAATTTCAATATTTTATTTAGATAAGATGGTGGTAGCTAAGCTAGCCAGGCGGACAAACAAGCCCTACAACCAACCAAACCGAGTACACGCAAAAATGTACCCCCCGCTGGGAATCAAACCCGGGACCATTTGGTCTAAACCGGTGATCTTAACCACTAGACCACAGAGGCGGTTTTCTTGGTTATTAACTTTTTCCGAGATACTGGCTACTTTCTACCTACGTAATAAATGTGTTCTGCAGTAGTCACAGCACTTGTCATAGATAAAGAAGAAAATATAAAAAACATCAGTTGTCTATGGTATCTATAGTTGGGTAAGTAGCTTACTCACTTTCGTACTAGTGCAGTTGACAAAGTATAGTTCCGACTCTTCTCCGTTCAGCATTATTGACACCTTTTGTTCTGAACTGTCGCCATCTGGAAAAGAAAATGCAATGTAAGAAATTTTTTAAATCTATCAAGCAGTTTTCTATTGAATCCGCCTCACAATAATCTTCATTGTTTATTTAAAAAAAAAATATTTATTTTAGTTTACTTAGTTTAAGTAATCTATATATATAAGTAAAAACTTTTTTATCATCATTATATTCATCTTATAAACTGCACCCAGCACTGGGACCAGTGATGGGCTTAGGTTTTCAGGTACCACGTAATCAGTATCACATGAAAAGATATCCGTCTATGTTTATCATGCTGGCCCAATGCAGGTTGGTGATTTTTTCAAATTTTTAAGAAACCTTTTTGGTTACTGATAGATCACGAGTCTTCCCATCCCCTAGTCTGTCGAAACGCCATAAAATATTATGGTACTTAACAGGTTGACTGCCTCAAAACCGGACACAATAGAAAATTTATTGTTTGTCGGTCACCGGTGACCCCCATGGCAGCTAATGTGTTAACAATTGATTTAAAACCATTTTTATACGTTATTGCCAGACGAGAAACATGGATGAATAGGGAGAACGGGCCATAAAACTACGCGGACCCAATGCGGCTTGGAGGTTGTTAACGACTGTTAATGCAGCCGGGCCCAACGGCTTTTACGTACCTTTAAGGAGGAGCTCGAAATGAAAAACTTTTGATCACCCATCCGATGACCAGCCTTTGCGAAAGTTTCTTAAACTTAGCAATCGTATACAGGACGCGTTTACCACTGCGCCACCGAGCTCTAAGTATATCAGTAAAGGAAAACGAATATCAAGGACTAGGTAATTTAAGCCGAATATCTATTATCTAGTTTACTCCTTGTCATCAATATAAATAAACGTTAATCTCAAGTACGTACACAAACTTAACGGTGACAGTTTGTTTAATGCTCTTTCTAAAACGTCACGATCAAGTTTCATGGTGCGAACAACCATTGTTATTGCTATCGCAAATTGCTAATTGCACAACCGGTTTATATTTATTACTACATAAAATGTTTATCATCTCTGCTGACGGTCTCTGCCCAACCATTGGCCAGTAAGTGATTTTATTGGACCTTACGAACGGCAGCATAGCAAAGTTGACAACTGACTGATGGCTGAATTGCCCCATGTTCTAGCGGTTTTTTCTTCCTCAGTGTAAAATAAATTTTAAGCACGGGCAACACCCCTCGCTCTCTTCTCTCACAATTTCTGTACGTGACTGTGTCAGTGCGAATAAAATATTCTAAAATATTAATTTTTTTGTTATTTCTATGACACTCAGTAGTTTAGGATTCCAAGTAAGGCCCATAGAAGGTATAAAGTGGTTGAATACAAGAAATCATGGTGTCGTGTTTCAACCCCATGAGGCTATGTCAAAAGTAAAAAAAAAAGTAAAATTAATCCAAGCTTTTCCCGATTGTGGAATAAAACAAAAACAAATGACACTACACTTTGAGACTTCGTTTGTTTCACCGTTCATTGTTTTTATGTAAGCATATTTCTTAGTCGCAAAACTAAAACCTGAACTATTCTGATACAACCCGGCTTTTGTTATTTAAGTTGAAGCGCTTTCATAAAACAAGCAGTTTCTGTGCCGAGCAACAAAGTGTACAGGATCAGTATCGTCCGCAACGAGCTCTCCAGAAGCCCGTGCAATTTTAAAGTAAATCCTCCTTGTTACAAGATTTCATCCCCCTAGTGTGAAGGGATTCGTCCCACTCGCTGCCCCAAGAGAAAACTGATTTATTGTCACTCAAGTTATGTGGAGTAATTCAGTTTGGTCGCAGAAAGAGAACCTTTTTAAACATGAAAATGTAATAAAAACTACTTTTGAGTAATTTGTGGGTTTTTTCTGAAAATTGGTTTATGTTGTTTTTGCTTTCATGATTGAGTGGGCGAATGAACACCCTCTACTTTTAAGACAAGCTTCCAGGTTGACATCACATCAAATTGACATCAATCAATCTGGTCTAATAATAAAGTCAGGTCATTAAAAGTTATAATAAATAAATCAAATGATAACTTTTACTTTTTTTTCTTTGCATACTTATTTTGTTTCCGACGAATCTATATTTTTATAAGTATATTCGAATATTATGATTGTTTGACAGTTTTGTTAATAATTCTCTTAGGGCGGATTTCACCAAGGTAGTATAAGTCTTATTCCGAGAGTAAATTGCTAATTACTCGAGAGTAAACGAACTTTTCATTTCACCAACGTTTAACCCAAGGATAAATTTACTATACTAGAGTAACTTCTTATACGGCCGATTTCGGCCGAGTAAGCTGTTATTCGTAGATTAAGTTGCGTCACTATAACTGTCACGGACAAATTTTATAGATAACCTAACAAAATGTCGTTACGTTTGAATCAATTTATTGACTAATGACGATATATTATTATTTTGGCCCTAGCCCAATATGGTTTAAAGAAAGGACATACTACTTTGAAGATAACGATGACTACGACTTCGCCATATAAGATTCCGTTTGTCAAAAGCGTCTGTGTATAATTTGCTAAAAAATTGAGCATCGTTTGGAGTATGTTACAATAGGTATAATAGGTGAGTTGTATGCGCTCGTTGTATTTACGTATGTACGTAGCAACAGGTACGTATTAAAGAATTACGCTATTCATGACTTCTTATTGCTTTACAATATTCCCTGTCAACAAACGATCAACATAACAGAATATTTGAAGTTATTCAAAACGTCAAGTAGACATATTACCCTGGCTAATTAAAAATACGCAGCGCCACATTGCTCAGGCATGGTATGAATGTACTTTTATGCTTGGTGGTTAATATTTTCGTTCGTTTCATTCGTTCATCATCACGGAGTAACTATGCGAGAGTAACTTACCCATAGATTAATCTGGTGAAATGAAACCAAAGTTAGTCGTAGATTAAATCATAAGAGTAAAGATATACTTGGATAGCTATTCTCGTATAAATTGGATGATGGTGTAATCCACCCTTAGAATAATAACGCCTAGAACGATAGTGTCAAACAAAGTTCGTCAAAATATTGAGGCACAAAATACTCCGTCGTGTGCGTCAGCAGCTTGTGATTACACACACAACCGTACGAATAAATGTTGCAAGTAAAATGGTAATTTCTCCAAACTCGAGGTATATTACTAAACTCTTATCTTGTTTCATAGTTTAAAAATTGTATTGTTGTTACATATGATTTTTTAATTACTTAAATTTTTTATGTGAAAATAGCCACAGTCAATAGTCACAAAGATAAAATTGTCTTCTATAATTATTACATATTATTTTATTATATTAACGGCATACATTAATAATATTAACTGCTATATACGTTAGGATGTTTTTATTTAAGTTTGTGATTATTATTTAAAAAAGTAAAAATTGTAAGGTATATACATACATAAATAGCTCACGCCTCAATCCCTCAGGAGGGGTAGGCAGGGACAATGGACCGCCACTTCTCTCTTAAACTATTTGGATGCTTAAGTAAGATGGCGGTAAAGCTACGACGAAAACATGTACATTTAATGTTATGTAAATGTAACAATGTTTGGTGATAAATAAGAATGCCGATATTTATTCATTTACTTTATTGCACAAAAATTAGTCTTATCAGAAAAAAATACTGTTATAACATTTTTTCAGCATTTCAGTTAAAAATCCTTGTAGCTGTAACTGTTTTCTAAATAACTGGAGCTTTGATGACAGAAATCGTGATAAATTGTTTTTCTTGGACTCTAGACTTGGATAAAAACAACTCTAAATAAAAAAAACTCGGGAACACAAAATGGGGTAAATGTTTTCCTACATCTAGCAACACATACATGGAATGACATATTACAAATTTACGAACATTAATATCGTGTTTTACGAAATAATAGACATTGATTAGCTGTTCTTTATAAATAAAGATAAATTGGTAGGAATCCTTCACAAAGTAATGTGTAAAATAAAAGCGAGTAGATCCGTAAAAGTTGTTTCATTTCAATGTGTATTGATCGCGTAAACTTTAGTAAACAATATGTTTTATTAGGTATATTCTAAAGCTTATCTTAAAAATATTTAGTGGCGTAATCTTTAGTAGTTACATAACGTCTGTTGTGCGAACTTACATAAATCTTGCTTATAGTAACTTATTTACTATTTTCACTTGTTTTTGCTTAACTTTTGCGAAGCATCAGGTGTTCTTTTAGCCGTTGATTGATAAACTTTTCCCCATTACTTTCTACCTCTCTCGCTTATTAAAACTTATTTATTCATAAGAGAAACGAGAAAAACCTTGATTTTAATGGTAATATTTTAGGACTTTATTGATAGATTTGGAAATTAACATATCACTATCAATGTGAAAAGATATGTGGGCTAACCATGCTATCTAACGCCGACGTCACGACGTTTGTACGAACAAAAGTAGGTAGTTCACATACAAAAACTAGAAATACGAATATACTATATATACTATATCTAGGATGGCCAAAGTATGGGTATGAGCTTAATCACCACTCCTGCCAAATGTTTTGGTGATCTCAAACCACACCTGGGAATTAAACCTAAGACCTCCCGATATATAGAGTACGCGTGAAATATAAAATCTCTAATATTGCACACACTTCACAGTTGTAGGGGATATTGCATAGGCTTCCGCAGGACGTACATCCGCATCACTGAACCACGTGTATGGTGCTAGCATGCGACTCTCAGTTCTGTATTTTATTTACCTTTCTATCTGGGTATCGAAAACGATAATTTGCAGGGCATTGAAGCAGCGGCTCGGTCTCCCGGTGACAAACGAGGTAAATAAATCAATAGCTCAATTTCTCGTTGTCGTTTACGTGACCGAATAGCGAATGAAACTTGCATTAGAACCTGAACGCCAAGCGAGCATCGCTCATCGAGTCTTATCTTCAAGTGAAAAGAAAGTTTTCGTAAACAGTCAGAGATAAACTATTAATATATGCATCTTTTTTAATAACACGGGTTCTACATCTATTGTACCTTTCTTGAGCGAGAAAATAGTCGATAGTTCCTCGCTTCCTCGTAGGTAGGCAGTGGGCCTTACATATAAGAGCGTCCGCTGCGTAAAGCGGGCGCGCGGCGAGGACGTCGTGATGTTATGTTTTTCTTCGTTGCTTAAAGGAAGCCCGCCCAATGTGTGACCCGTCGCACGCAGCACTGCTCTATGAATTTACACGAAACAGGCAAGCACCGCGGGTGCCCACGCCGCGCCGTGCGCTCGCTTAACGCAGCGGACCCTCCATCACAGCCATGAAGCTGTAGATATAACTGGAGAGGTCTGTTGTTGAAGCAGCCTAGAACTGTACCTGTTTGGTGACTGTATTCATATTCAATGAATCAAATCTACCGATAAATGGGTAAACTAAAATAAAATTACCAGTATTTGTCCAGGGTAAACGTGATATTAAAACGGTAACGATTAAAGGGATGTTTATTTTTATTTCGAGCCATTTATCATAGTGTGTAAATGTATTGAGGCACCCTTTCTACACATAATTTTGATATTTACCATGACAGAACATAAAAACGGGGCTTACGTTATGTAGATTTTACCTTGTGTTGGTATTAAACGTACTTTCATAACATGACCCTGTTCCGTGAACTGTAAGTAATCTACAATATATACAGACTTCTAGGGACCTAGTCATGTGGGCAATACAGGCCTCTATTTATTATTTTAATGTCATAATGATGTCGGCTGTCACTCATGTTTAGTTGTCTACTCAAGTTTTTATCTATATATTAATACGTGAAGCAAAAACTTTGTACCCGTTTTTACGAAAATTGCGCGGACGAAGGAGTCACACTTGTAGTTTATATAGAGAAGGTTATCCGAATGTTATTTTTTAAATTATGCATAAAAAATACATTAAATCAACAAAGTATTTGACACACACGTATTGTTTGTCTTTAAGGGGGTGCCGTGCGGAATTTCGAAAATTTACGTGTTTTTAAGTCACTGGTGCTAGGCGCTGAATAGGTCATACACATTAAAAGGACTAGTGTAGGTTAGCTTGATCCTTTCACAAGGCCATGGTTGTCTTGGAATTTGAAACAAATACCCAAAATCTGCATAAACAATACGAAAAATAATGATATCTAAAAACTTACATATTTCTTCAGAAACTTTGTAAATATAGCACAAATGAAACAATGATCCGACATCAAAATGTTTGTATTGATATTCCGCAGGTCACTGTTGTCTTATTTTTCAATAAAAAAATATGAATATGAAAATATTAAGACTTTTATTATTTTTTACCCAAACGCCTATGATTTTACGAAAGTAATCATGGCTCTAATTAAATCACCAGCCTACTCTGTACAGATATTAGTGTGCGTGCGTATTCGTAGTCGTGCGCCGTCGTCACACCACTGCCACGCGCCGCTCGCTCGCTATCATAAAGAAACTTGAAACTCGCAGTTTTGCGTCCGCGCTGCACCCTCTTAATGCGGCCGACATCTATCAATGCCAATCCAAACTCTTAACTCTTTTTTAATTTTTCATTGCTTAAGATACAATCCGTGCAGCCTTAATAAAATTACGGTCGAATTTCGACCACTGGGCGACCACTAGTATTGTTAATTTCACGTAATAAAGTATTTTGATAAGTAAAAAGATCCATAAATGAGTAGTGCGTGGTTGTGGAAGTACATGGTATCCAGGATGTGCAATAAAATATCAATTCTTAGTGATAAATAACGATTTTATAAAACTATTACCTACTACACAAAGATAAATCAACAAATTATTGGACTATATCCTCATTGTTTTCCATGCGTTAATTAGTCTTGAGTTTAAGTTTCAATAAGTTTTAAAGTAAAATATAATGATTTTTGTATTCATTTAATTATTTTATCAAAGTTATTTAAGTGTCAGTAGTGTAGTGTGACCATGAGATAATTCTTTGAGTTTCTTTATTTTGGGTGGGATTGGGAACACTTTTTAATTTGGTTTTTGAAATACCTATATGTATAAGTTTCAACTGAAAATATGATTTAAATGTGACTAAAATTCGATATAAGCACATAGGCATGCTTCATTGTTGCGAAGATAAATTTTGAAGTAAGTTGTTTGAAAAGTTATTTCTTTACGCAACGACAAAAATAAATTAATGCTTGGCTCACTGATCAGAGTGCCTAATGCGAGTTTAAATTACTATTCAAAATTTGATCACGTTGATGAAAGGAGAATTTATATGGCAAAATTTTAGTTCTCCTCGTTTGTCATATATGTTAAAAATTAATAAGTAGGTATTATAACTTTTAAATACGAATCGTCTCTAAGTAATATGAAAACAATTGGTATTGCAATATTGAGATCTATAATTCCATTCAAAATAATATTTATTTAAAGGGGTATCTGGCGAAGAACCGACAACCGCTGGGGTAAACGTGTTCTTGAGTGGAGACCACGACTCGGTAAACATAGTGTAGGACGACCTCCGGCCAGGTGGGATGATGACCTGCGAAAGACTGCAGGCAGATGCTGGATGCGTCAAGCTGAGGTCAGGGCGCTATGGCGCTCATTAGGGGAGGCCTATGTTCAGCAGTGGACTAAGATAGGCCGATGATGATGATGATGATGAAAAGAGTATGAGTAAAATGTTCAAATAATTTTTAACGTAAATTTTGTTGCGAACAAATTACAAAAACACAAATGTTGAAAAAAAATCCACGAGCAGGATTGTAATTTGAGACGAGCAGTATGAGTAATTTGGGGGTTTTTTTGGCGAAGTCGCTTCAAAAAAAAAATTTAATGTTAAAGATCTTATCCCAATAAGCAAAAAATTATTAAACAGAGTAAGTCGATCATGGGCAGATTTTGAGCTATTTCTTATTAAAAAAAAATATATTCAGTATGTATGTTGCTTTTGTAACATAATCTGTTTCTTTGTTCTTTTCTTACTATCTTGATTCCCTAAAAAACGGAATAAAAATATACTGAAATTCCATTCCACATTTACACATAAACAGGTTTACGGAGAGCATACAAGAATCGATATCTCAAAAACTGCCCAATACTGGGAAATGTCATAGTATTTTTTTATGTCTTGACAAGTTCTTTCAAATAAAATAAAAATTGAGGCGCGACAAGCAACATTTTTTTCATATATTTTCGTATTTTATATGAGCAATTTTTCACAAACTATGAGGTTTCTGACTTTGCGTTTATTTTTATGTTGAAGTTTATTTTATGTCGGTAATGAATTAATTGAAAAAACCCACCCCTCCATACAAAATTACTCAAACCCCTTTGTGAGTTTTTCTAGGCCAATATTTCTAGTTTTCTTGTTTGTTATTATCAGTGGTCGGAGTAGGTATATTGAATTAAGGTCACTGACATCAAACGTATATGTTAATATGGATACTCCTCCGAGTTTCCGGATTATTATGATAAAAATACCGAAACATCGAAATTATTACATGAAACTAGTTAAAAATGTATCAATACTCTCAACGCTATGCTGCTAGTGGCGTAGATGACCAGAATTTAATAGTAAAAAATGACTGGTGTGTAAAAACCTTGTTGTAGTAAAAGTGTTGGAGTAAAAGCCTAAGCATGTATAAAATGATATAATAATAATATTCATTTCAACACACGACATCCGGCAAACAGGGTCTTTTGTCCTCTTATCTCTATGCTCAACGCATCTGACCAATTAGAATCAAGTATCCAGGATGACTCATTGACTGTTTGTTCGAAAACAATGCGCTCGCACCGACATCCAGACCAAGTGGCTCACTCACTTATTTCGGTTCGTGGAGTGCGCTTATTTTATGTGTTGTGAATATCTTGACTTGACCCTGGCTTGTTTACTGTCTTCTGAAATCTACTTAAAACGACGAATTTGGCTTATAACTACGGACATCGATTTATTACTCTTGGATTGGGCCCATTTGAAGTTGTTTTTGTACGGGTAAGTTTTAATTATTTTCACTATTTAAGAAGGTTTTAGAACTTGGAAACAGTTAAAAAAATCACTTTATAGCAATCATCACAGCGCATGAGAGTCCGGTACGCACACCGCAGGGCTATCACCGCTTCAGTTAAAAAAAACACTTTATATGAAACAGAATTTCATTATCGACTTTACAGTTGTGTATGTATATATTGTAAATTTAAATCATTGTTTTAGGTGAGATATAAATAAATATGGCAAAGGTCAAGGCTGAAACAGTGCAAAAGTGGTTATTGCACTATCCTGAGCTACTTTACGATAACGCTAGTGGCACTATATACTGTACAAAGTGTGAAAGTCATTTGAAAGCTGTGAATAGAGGCAACATTACCAAACACATTGAAGGCGCTGTACATCAAGGAAAATTTAAGAGACCGCAAGAGGAATTTTACTTCGACCTCATTAAGTTCCTGATTCTATGCAATATTCCTTGGTCGCAAATGAAAAATCCAGCGTTCAAAGAGTTTTTTCAGAAATATATGTGCAGTACTTGTTGTTGCGTTTGTACCAATCGTAAAGTGGTTGACGAATCACAGTTACGAAAAGTTTATTTGGAGAAGTTTTATAGGAATAAAATCAATTCGATTTATGAAACTAATAAAAATGAGAAACTATGGATATCGCTGGATGAGACAACAGACATTTTTGGTCGATACATAGTCAATTTCCTAATAAAACCATTGCATCCTAGTAATAGTGCAGGCCGGCCTTATTTGATTGCTTGTAAAATGCTAACAGCAGTAAATGGACAAACAATAACACAATTTGTACTGCAATGTCTAGAAAATTTATGGCAAAACACTTTTGAAGCGAAAGTTGACAATATTTTAATGCTTTGCACTGACAGTGTAGCGTACATGCTATCTGCAGGGCGAAATTTAAAACATTACTTACCTGAAATGAAGCATGTGACATGTTTGGCGCACGCTCTTCATCGTGTAAGTGAGCAGATAAGGTCAGAATACAACGATGTTGATATTCTTATATCAAATGTTAAAAAAGTATTTTTAAAGGCTCCTAGTAGGGTAAACATTTTAAAAGAAAAATATCCTGACTTACCGTTGCCTCCGCAACCAGTCATTACCAGATGGGGTACTTGGTTACAGGCAGCATCTTACTACGCTCAACATTTAGATAAAATAAAAGAAGTTTTATCCTGCTTGAGCAGTTCTGATGCTATAGCCATACGAAACGCAAAAAACATTTTGGAAAAACAAAATTTAGAAAATGATTTAAAATATATTGAAGAAAATTACTCTATTATACTACTAGCCCTAAAAGAGTTACAAAAACAAAATTTATCTCAATTTATCTCTAGCTGATTCACTTTTAGTATTTGATCAAGTAAGGGCTACGCTTAACGAGTGCAATAATGAGAATATAAAAAATAAAATAGAATCAGTTATGGAACGAAATCCAGATTTAGATACAATTAGAGAATACAGCGAGAGTATTGAAAAAAGCGTAGCAAATAATCAGAAACTTTATTTCAAATTCGCTCCATTGACATCTACAGATGTTGAACGATCATTTTCCACTTACAAATGGATCTTAGATGTTAAAAGAAATAGCTTAAAATTAGAAAATATTGAAAAAATTATAGTTATTTATTTTAATTGTATAGAGACAGAAAATCAAAATGTAGAACTTGTAACCGATGAGGATTAAAAATAATTATTTTTAATAAAACTGTAATAATGATTATTTGTATTAACAATAAACAATTTTGTTTGCTTACATATGGTTTTTTATTTTATTACTCTATTTACCAAATTTTTGGAAACTCCGGTACATTCCGGAAGAAATGCATGTCCATGTTATGATATCATGACGCAAGTATCTAAAATCAATATACCTACTCCGACCACTGGTTATTATCAATATGTAAAACAGTGTATGCTTTAGGGTAAAAATTTACTCTTTTTTATTTTTCTCCAGCTCATTGTATTATATTTTATTATACTAATTTTAATTAATAAGTGATTTGAAATGGATTTTTATATTCGTTTACTTTCTTTCTCTCTCATCTTCACTTCACTTCAAAGTCCTGATTTTTATGAGTTAGTAAGGGTTACCCTATGTCACCAGAAGAGTGAGATAGCTGTATAATAATTGCTTGTTTCAACTAACAGGCCTCTCCAGTTATATCTACAGCTTCATGATCACAGCACAGTATGAGCTGTCACCTGTCACAGCTGTCACAGCTGTCACCTGCCGCAGGTGCAGGTGACACGTCATTTGTGACGTCACATGGTAGATTGCTTCTGTAAGCTGCCCGCACTGCCCACTATGCTAATTATGCTGCCTTTGCTTCGATCAACAATACACTAGATAACCGGTCAGGGTGTCAAAAACGGCCGAGCGAATAACGCCTCACATTCAAAGTGGGGTCTTATTTCTATTTAGTTCGCTGTTGACTGCGCCAACATGATAACGTACCACAATGCATCAGTGTGTATTCAAAAACTGTAAAAATAACTATCGAAATAAAAATATATCGGAAGGAATATCATACTTTCGGTAAGTAAATGCTTTTTCATAACATAAATAATAAAATACCTAACTGTTTTTATGAAATAACAATCTTTAATTTTTAAAACCAACCCACGCGCCAACATTTGCTAATGTTTGGCCAACGTATAGTTGCTCTGGGACAGTGAATCTATGGAGTAGTTTAAAAAATTTTATAGATAGGTACTTCTCAATTATATTTTTTATTTCTAGATTTTCTGGCGACCCATTTCAATGTGCAAAATGGATTTCCATAGTAGCGGAAGAGAGACAGGAGGATTTTTTTAGACCTAAAAAAATTCTGTCATTTGCTCAATATATTTCAAAAAATCCGATATTATGGGGAATGCACAAAGAAGTCGATTGAGGAAAACGGCTATCCCCAAATTTAATAATTTAAATTTGAATTTGAATTTGGTTTATTGTTCTTTATATGAAAACCACCTCAAATGATGTATCATCATCATCATCATCATCATCAGCCTATACTAGTCCACTGCTGGACATAGGCCTCTCCAAGTGCATAAATAAAACAATTGTATTGTGATTATATTGTTGTTTACATTACAATTTCTCATCAGGATTCTTTCATTTTAGCATGTTTTCCAACCATGCTCAAGGTAGGTATAGTTCAATATCAGTTAATTTGTACTGAATCTACTATTACATAAATGTATGCAAAGTATAATAAATTGCTTTTTGTATACAATTTTGCAGTCAAATGCATAAGCCATAAAATAAAATAAACCGAATTCCTTATTAAAAATAACTTCCTTAAAACAAAAAATAAATTACTAAGTGCGACTCCATAATACTCTGTTCGGAGCAAGTAAAGTCAATAATGCAAAAATTCGAAATGAAGTAAGTAACATTTCGTGTCTGCCATTTGCTGTTTTATTTTTATGTAATAAGGTCGAATTTGGACGTAAAGGGTCTTTGTATATATTTTTAAATACACAAGTGTTTATTTAAATTTCTTATCTCTTTCTGTCGTTTTCGACGTAAGATCGTAAGTGAATGTCTTAATAATCAAAACTGTGCTTTATTCCTTGCAATAAAAGTATAAATTAGGTTGAAATTATCAAAACTTAGGATAGTTTTTCTCCATTTATAGTAAAGTCAGCCAGTGCCATATTTGAGATTTGTTTTAGTTCGTGAGGCGTTATCTAGTGTATTGTTGATCGAAGTGCCTTTGCATCACAAAGAGGTAATCTACGTTGTGGATCATTTAGCTACCAGTATCTAGCTACCACACAGAATAGATAATGCTTTTGCTTTTCGTCGTCAGACGATGTAGAAGCGTGTTGATGTGTTTTCTCAATAAATATACGAAGTTTAGTGAGTTGCTTTAGTCCTTTGCACTCAGGAACTAGGGGACGATTGTCTGGGACATAAAAAATGGTCCTTAAATATGGTTCGAAAGTACCTAATACAACAAAAAAAACTGTACAAATGACTTCCTTTTCTAATTTTCACTGAAGGACATATTTCATGAAAATTATACAAATAGATATAAAAGTAATGTAGCTTATTAAATAAATTGATAGTAGCATCCGAATTTAAAAGGGTTATATTTTTTTACAAAACTTACGAAATATAATATGAATATGTAAAAGATATTGCGACTCGCCATTACTTACTGTACTGTCGTGATGGTATTACTTCGCTATAGAAAGAATTTCTTTAGCTATATTGTTGTGTGGAAAAACCACAATAACTGCTCTGAAGGAAAAAAAAAATTGTTGACTGCCAGTCGCATTTTTGCAATACAAAACTTTTTCGATGAAAAAGTATTTATTCAATCAGAGCCACAGAATCAATATAACTTGAGCAAAGAGTTTCAATTTGTCGCTCGACCTAAAGTTGCCAACATTCCCCCGGGAGGCAAAATAGCCGGTGACGCGGAACGGGCGGGTAATTAGTGCCATTCAAATTAGTATTCTCCGTTGAAGCCTTAAGGATGGTTTTTAGTGATCCAGTTGGTTCATTATGTGTTCACAATGCCGCTGTGTTATGCTGCGAACTTAGTCCGCAAATCAAGGTTTAATGAGATTTGAAATAAAGTTAATTGATTGTAATTTATTCGTATATGTACAGCTATGTGTAACTGTTTCAATGGACAATCGCATTTAGTCCGAAATCAGTAGTAGGAATATATGTTGTTGAGCTTCTCTGGAACCGGCAATATATCTTCAACTTTCAAAATATAACAATGCTTCAGATAAGGTGGTGGTAACAAGCTAAGCACACTTAAACAAGCCCTGCCATTAGCCAAACCGATTACAGCAATGTGTACCTCTACTGAGAATCGAAGCGGGGATCCTGGGTTTAACCAATAGGATTTAACAATATCTTCTCTGTGAGTAGCTGCTTGCTAAATATTCAACACATTCACTTATAAGCTACTAGCTACAGCTTCCTATAATAAATCTAGTTATCGCAAGAGAACTTCGACACCAAATCACGACAATCCTCTTTTTCTTTTTTCGCATGTCTATTACCATGTAAGGAAGCTTTATAGTTCCTTTTTTCGCGGTTACTTTGTTTATAAATGTTTTTGTTTTGTTTATATAACTTTAACGCAAATTTTGTTGCGAAACAAATTACAAAAACACAAATGTTGAAAAAAAAAGCCTTTGGCTTTCAAAGTAAAAAAGTAAATAGTGTTGAATAATTTCGGCGAGCTGGTTATTACCACGATAGCTCAATTGGGAGAGCACCTGACCCGGTATGTCAGAAGTGTGCAGGTTCAAATCCTGCTCGTGAAAATGTTTTCAACATTTGTGTTTTTGTAATTTGTTTATAAATTATTATTTGCCTGCCTTGTTGTCAATCTTGTTCCAGGTCGGCACAACATATTTTCTTCTTTTGTTCTCCTCGACCAGCCGTCACATGTCATCATTTACTCTTTGTCTTATATTTGACACGTCTACCACCTATCTTTTCTCCGATCTTCCTTTTCGCTACTACATAGCTTTCAACTTTACATAGCCTTTATAAATATATAACTTTTGTGCTTATCACGTTTTTCGTCACATGTTCACTATCTCTTCTCATTATCTGGCCATACTCAGATATTTTAATAAATATTAGTGGTCGTCCAGTGGTCGAAATTTTTCACAAAATAAACAATATTTATACAATGTCTTATCTTCTCTCACAGAGCTCCGTGCGAGCAGCATTCTTAAACAGGGACACGAATAGAAAATAGCGTATCAATAAACCAATGCGATAAATATAAGTATTTTACTAGTTTACTTCTATTTTACCTTGACGTTTCGACCCCTTTACATGGTCCGTAGTCACATGGAGTCTAAAGTAAACTAAATCCTTACAAAAATTTCGATCAGGATAAAAGAAAACCTATGTAAAATAAAACGAGGTTAAATCCGTAAACAGTATTTATTTCATTACAACCTGTAGTGTTCACGAAAGGTTGCAGTTATAAAAGCTGATATGTCCAAAAAAGCTTTAACAAAGTTATCAAGCGGACGCATTTACCCGTGTGTAGTGGTAAAACCCCCGCCACCCCATCAATCTCAGCGACAGCTTCGCCCAATAAACGGCGCAGAGTAATGTTGCCAGCAACTATATCAACACTGCCGATTTTTCTAACGGCTTGATTTGTAGGAAACTCTTGCGTTGCCTGGTCTCCTTATCACATATTAACATTGCTTTTCTTTACTCATGTGGTTTTATGTTCGGAATGTTTTCGTTCGAATAACTATTTAACATCAATGTCAGTATTTGGCAAGCGTGATTATTAAGCCACTAGCTGTGCCCCGCGGTTTCACCCGCGTTAATTAGTCAACCTTAAAAGCTAGACATATGCTGTCGCGGACTTTTTTTTAGAACTTTTTAAGAAGAACAATTTCGTAATACATGAATTTTGCGTAATTTTTACCGTTTACGCAGCGCACGCAAGGAAAGCTCTAAAAAACATATTTTCCCGTTTTTGCAACATTTTTCATTGCTGCTCCATTCCTATTAGTCATACGTGATATAATATAGCCTATAAGCCTTCCTCAATAAATTTCAAAACGTAAATAAATAATATTTGGGACTTACTTAGCGAGCTGACGTTAAAGGCGTGGCCACGACACGACTGTCGTGGAGATGGAGCTGATGCTGGTAGAAGTCGCTTATTTCGCGCACACACACACACACACACGCGCACGCGCACTTTATGATGAGGTGTACCGGCTGGCTTGTTGGACCAAGTGGTTAATAGCCCACCGCAATCTAAGCCTGCTGCTATAACAGCAATTCATAATTATTGTTGCAGTTGCTCTTTCGTTAATCATCTGAGAGAAGCGCACTGCCGTTTATGACCTTATAAATAAAATATAAATATAATCAATAAAAACATAATTTTCGTACTGGCAACAACTAGTACTTGTACAACCGCAAAGAGTAAAAACTGTGCAGTCAAAATTGTTGCCTGTGACTCATTAGTATGCGAATAGCTTAACAACCATAGTAATGCACGAAAACCACTTAAGTTGCTAGCCAACTAAGTTTGTGTACACGAACAGCTAAGTCTTGTTAACTTTTAAAACACCGAGTGAAGTGCGCTTCTCTGTAGAATTCTTCTTTATTATTATCAGCAAAAACTAAACATTTGCTAAAATGTTCAAAATAATTTTAACGGTAAATTTTGTTGCGAACAAATTACAAAAACACAAATGTTGAAAAAATTTCCACGAGCAGGATTTGAACCTGCGCCCTTCTGACTAGCTTGCCTACTTCTTAACTGATCTTTAATATTTGTAAAAATATTATGATCGGATGTTAGTGACGGTAGTTGTTGACATTGAACGGGCGCCTTTGGCTTTCAAAGTAAAAAGTGTTAAATAATTTCGGCGGGCCGGTTAGAACCACAGGTGCAGGTTCAAATCCTGCTCGTGGAAATTTTTTCAACATTTGTGTTTTTGTAAATATTTACTGATTAAAAGAACTTAACTCATTTGCACTCGAAAAACCCAAAGAGAAAAAAACAGTGTAACCCAAAATGTTGCCCGTGACTCATTAGTATGCGAATAGCTTTAATCATCATCTCATTTTTATGTCCCACTGCTGGGGGCAAGCGATTTCCCTAAGGATGGATAAGAGAATGGAGGATGGGAGATCAAGCTATAGACATCCACGCGAGCCCAGTGCGGTGCGGTGGTTTTTAAAGACTGCTAATGCAGCTGGGACCAACGGCTTAACGTGCCTTCCGAAGCACGGAGGAGCTCGAAATGATAAATTTTTGGTCACCCATCCGATGACCGGCCTTTGCGAAAGTTGCTTAACCTTGCAATTGCAGACCGGGAGCGTTAACTACTGCGGCTGCGTCATTGAGGTTATCGAATAGCTCTACATCCACAGTAAAGCCATTAAGTTGCTAGCCAACTAAGTTAGTGTTAGCTCGGCTAAGTTGAAAACGGGTCTATTATGATCTACAAAGTATTAAGCTACGAGGAATTTGCACATATTGAAATATTTAATTAGTTCGCAATAGTTTAGGTCAACGGAAACTACGTTGTAGTTTTTGGATCTTAACCCTCGATCCTAATCCATAACCCTTAACGTATTTCTTAGGGTCTTGCGGACCCACCAAATCATACGTTCTTTAATATTTTTAAAGTTTAAAACTTTTTGATTTTGGGTAGCCTCGGTTTATTTTACTAAAATTTGTTTACTATAATTTATAACAAAATTATAATTATTGTTGTGTAGTGATTTTACTATTATACCAGTAATGTAAAGAAATTAATGTTTGTTTGTACGATTAGAATATACTCGTACATAGAATATACATACTTTTCAGGTCTTAAAAACACTTTAACGAAGAAAAAAGTTGACAAACATCATGTTTACCAAAAAGTAACTAGGCTCTCACGAAAAGGAATACGATTAGAAAAGAAACCCAATTTGCGTAATACCATTTACACGGAACACGGTGAGTGAGTCCTCGTAAAGCCTCCAAAGTCGCCTCATCAAAACTTTTAATCCTTAGGGTGCGACGCCACTTTAGCTGCCCACAGAAAAACTGGCTAGAGGTAGTTGGGACGCGAACGAGAAAGGTCCTCTCGCTTCAACAACTGTTGCGCTACTGACAAATCTATTTGTTGTTGTGAGTGGTACCATGATAATAAAATATTTTAAATTACTGTAAATAGTGTTATAAAAACTGGCCAAGTGCGTGTCGGGCCACGCGTAGTGTAGGGTTCCGTAGCCTATCTCAATAATGCGGCCTCTGAGAAGAGGGCTTTTATGAACATTTATTTAACGATGGCTACTTAAATGTAGATACTTACTACCGGTTTCACACACCTGACAACGTTCTTTAAATAGTTCCCAATGAAGAATTTGTACTGCGCCAAGTACATTTTATAAGTTGGTCGACTGTTACTCGTAAACTTGTAAAGTCTACTTAGCTGTGATAGTTTTCCTTTTAACTTCGTCATATATACAACTACCGTGAATTTTTTCACGTATCCAAAAACTACCACTTGGCTGGCGGACACACACACACACACACACCCCCCCCCCCCTCACACACACACACTTGACTCTAACAAAATCAAACGGATGTTGTCAAAAAACTTTTTTCACAAGCCTGCAATATTTTTGAAATTGCTATCCAACGACACCCCACACAGACAGACAGACAGACAGACAGACGGACATGGTGAAAATATAAGGGTTCCTTGTTGACTACGGAACCCTAAAAATGTAAAGTCGCTTGGTACAGGCAATATTAAGCTTAAAAGGAGGCTTCAACGACTAGATCTAAGTTCTGTTATCGTGAAAGAAATAAACTATTTTAGTTTTTTTATTAGTAGCTTTAGATAATAGTGTTAAATAACTTTACCACAAAAAATTACATAGAACGTAAAACATTTACTATTCCTATGTTTCTTGTAAAACTCTGTTATCACTATAAGTTTAATAAGCAAAGATTGTTGCCTTATTGAGTTTTCAAAAAAATAAAATACAAATTAAACCGAATTGTAGTGAAGTCTGTAAGCAAAGTACTAGCCGTATATTATACATTTAATATAAACAATACATAATACGAGCATCCTCGAGGTTTTCTAATTGTTTCTATTTGGCCACCCATCTAGTGACCTACCTTGCATTCTAGACTGCTACATTGACATCTACATGAATCAATAATGATTGAGGGATTCTGTATTCTGTATTCTTGTGCGCGATATAAACCATCAAATAACAGGTTGTTTGTTTATAAGCGACAGTGAAAGTGTGGGTCGGGCTCTTGGAGGTGTTGATTGAATTTCCCGCTGCCGGCGACGGCCGAGTATATATGGGGCCGTGAAAATGAGGCGTAGGTAAAGGGTATGTAATTCGTAATCAAGAGATATTTGATGATGTCAAAATGACTTCCTTATGAGCTATTTGTAGCCTAAACTGAATAAATGATTTTGAATTTTGAATTTTTTGAATTTTTTACAGTTGTTTTTTTAAAATGCAATACAAGAAAAGTGTAAAAAAGACTTTCAGTTGTCTATGTCATTTAATTTGAAGTAAAAACTGCTTAGGCATATTTATGTGGATTCAAGGTACAAGGGGATGAGACTTTTATCAAAATCTATTGACTCACCTTTTTTCCTTGACTCTACATATTTAAAAAATCTACATTGCGTTTAGTGACAATACATATATGTTGGATTTTATCACAATACTTATTTAAGACAATTTTTAATATATAATAATATTTAATGTTTAAAACAATTTTCACTTTTATTATTGACACCTAAAAAAAGTGTTAAATTGAAATTTTCCTTTTTTTGTTATTAGACACTGTCTAGTGATTCCAAGAATAATTAAATTATAAATCATTGCATATTATTATTCTTACTACTCCTCCACATTATAAAGCCAAAAAAAGTTTCACTGCTGTACCTTTACATATAAAAAAAAAATGGCAAATAACAAAAACCATTTTTAAACATCATAGTATCCGCCCGCTTGCTTCGTGGCCACAATCATATGCATCGTTTAGTCTTGCCTGTCTGTATCTACAGCATCAATGGAAAACTCCCAGCAGTTTATTGACTTGTCATACGTAGGTGTGTGAGCAGTGTCTGGAGATATCCTGTTACGTTAAGACTTCATTTACACGCCGTATCGTCTTTCGACAAACAAGATTTTCTAGCGAATGGGTCAGACAAAATTTTCTTACTGTTACAGCCCCGATGGAATGCTGACGTCACAGCCCAGGGACACAAAATAAGGAGGACCCAGAAGGTAAGCTTAATACATACCGCGCTCGAGAAACGCACACATAGAACCTTTGCACAGACACGGATCTAAAGGTACACGGGACACGGGATTTAAAAGGTAACGCATGAATTCGCAGTGTCAGAGTAGTAAGTCGCAGAGTGCGGGCGGATGCGCATCGTTTTCTAACTAGGTTTTAAATTGGTTATCTGGCCATCAATCACACATCAGAAACAAGTTTACTCTTAGTAAGTGTTTTCTAAGGTGCATTATTAAAAATATATTATGATAAATATTACATTTATATTAAAGCCAAGAATATCCCGCAACTTTTAAGCTAACTCCCATCAACCTGATCATTATAATTCAGTTGCGGCACGCTCTTAATGTGGAGAAGACGTTTTTTCGCTCACACAAAGCGCTAAAATTGCACAGCCGCAGCTGTTGCGAGGTTCCGTGCCCGCGAGAGATAGTCTATGTGTGCGTTGCTTAAGCGCGTTTGTGTGAAGTTTAACTTCTGCAGTCTCCTTATTTTGTATCGTATCACCTGCGTTGTCGACCTTGATGCTTTAGTATTTATGTCATTATGCCCCGTTATATCATGAAGGAGGAGTGATGTGGAGTGACTAGTGTAGCTAGATTCTATGGGATTTAGCACCCGTCAAACCAGAGCACAGTAATTCAAAACAAATTATTGTTTTGCATTACTGTGCTCTGCTCTGCTGAAATAGGTATTAGAGTGGTTGCTATCCAGTCAGCCTCTGTATAGAACCTTCAACCACATAATAATAATATAAACTTTATTTCGGACAGTGAGTATCGCGTTTGTATTAAACCTTCAACCACATAAGTAATAATAATATAAACTTTATTTCGGACAGTGAGTATCGCCTCTGTATTGAACCTTCAACCACATAATAATAATATAAACTTTATTTTGAACAGCGAGTATCCATAAATGTGTTCGTTGATACATTCTTACAGGCTATGTTACTTAGAAATACACACATGCCGTGTAACTTAGAGATTAGGATAGATGTTAATTAATTGTGTTGTAAGTAAGCAACGTAAGATTAGATAAGATAAGATAAGATAAGATAAGATAAGATAAGATAAGATAAATTTTTATTGCCATAAAATTGTGTAAAATACATAGCAGGTGTTGAGCATAATAATGGGAACAAACAATTTACCCTAGTCGGGCATGCAATTTTTAGTAGGTAGGTACATGATCTTAGAGTAAGTTTGGCATTCACCATATACCTGCTGTTCGTTTGGTGGTACATGTTTATGTTGACTGCCCAATAAAAAAAAACTGGCCAAGTGCGAGTTCCGTACTTTATGACGTATTAAAAAAAAACTACTTACTAGATCTCGTTCAAACCAATTTTCGGTGGAAGTTTGCATGGTAATATACATCATATATTTTTTTTTGCTTTTTTATTCTCTTATTTTAGAAGTTACAGAGGGGGGACACATTTTACCACTTTGGAAGTGTCTCTCGCGTAAACTATTCAGTTTAGAAAAAAATTATATTAGAAATTTCAATATCATTTTTGAAGACCTATCCGTAGATACACAACACGTATGGGTCTGATGAAAAAAAAATTTGAGTTTCAGTTCTAAGTATGGGGAACTCCCAAAATTTATTGTTTTTTTTTCTATTTATGTGTGAAAATCTTAATGTGGTTCTCAGAATACATCTACTTACCAAGATTCAACAGTATAGTCCTTATAGTTTCGGAAAAAAGTGGCTGTGATATACGGACGGACAGACAGACAGACAGACAGACAGACATGACGAATCCATATGGGTTCCGTTTTTTGCCATTTGGCTACGGAACCCTAATAAATGAATACCTCAAGGTGGATGATGGCGGATGGCCTTAATCGCTAGTTTTTTCGCAATTTTCAATATCATCCCTTTTCTTACTTACATGAAGAGGCATATGTCATAGTAAGTAAATAATTCTTAAAGTCCATTAAAGAGGAAGGGGGTTGCCTATAATCCCAACTTTTAGAGAGACCCATAAAAAACTTGGCAGCTCATTGTGGCTTTGTTATAACGATTTATTGGGGTTTAACAGTCTTAATAGTGGGCTTTAGCCGAAAGTTTTAGCCTTAGAGTTAATGGAGTTATTGCCGAATTTTAATAATGACAATAAACAATCATAATTAAGAGAAAAAATGGTTTCTAGTCATATGTCATTCAACTGTACTGATGCCAATATTATTTGGGTACGACGCAAAAACGCAAGTCACGTCCTTTCTGATGAAGTAACTATCTAATATGTAGTGTCTATTTCCCATAATAACATTCTCCAAAAAGTACTTACGTAAAACTTTAAAACCATATGCGCAAATAGCTCGATGGCGCAGTGGTTAACGTGCCCGGTCTGCGAGTGCTGAGGTTAAGCAACTTTCGCAAAGTCCGGTCATAGGATGGATGACCAAAAATTTATCATCTCGAGCTCCTCCGTGCTTCGGAAGGCACGTAAAGCCGTTGGTCCCGGCTGCATTAGCAATCGTTAACAACCACCAATCCGCACTGGGCCCGCGTGGTGGTTTACGGTCCGATCTCCCTATCCATCCATAGGGAAGGCTCGTGCCCCAGCAGTGGGGACAAAAAATGAGCTGATGATGATGATGATGATGATGATGCGCAAGTAAGTAAAGTAAATAGTATTTAAATACTCTATATACTGTCCCACTGCTGGGCAAAGGCCTCCATCATTGAAATCAAGTCATCACACATCAGTCACGTGCATCGCACCTATCCTAGCACCCGTGTTCACGCGTTGCTCCGCTAAAGACCAGTTAACTAGACCTCTGCCTTATTGAGTTTTTGCCCGCCTTCGGTGTCTAGTGTCCCTGGCTTGCTTAGGTCGGCCAGTTAAAAAGACCTGTGGTTTGTGAACATTAACACTAATTACCAGTGTCTCGCACGTCTGGATTGGATCGGTGTACTACTCAATTCGTTAAGTCAGGTGTCGTCAATCAAACGGGTCGCAACGTAACTGCTCAGATTATTTGATCGGTCGCCTCACCTAGGTACATAGTCTTCAATAATGGCGTTGATATGCGGTCGCTGCAAGGAGTCTGTGGATGATGGTGTGCGTTGTTCCTCATGTATGAAGCACTTCCATTTTGCGTGTGGTGCTATTACTGAACATGGATATCGTAAGCTGGGTGACCGCAAGTCTGCATGGAAGTGTAGCAATTGCAAATCGTCGAGTAAGACTCCTTCCAGTTCAGCGAGCTCACCAGTACCACCTGCCCCGCAAGGTCCCTTAACTTTGGAGAACATCATGCAGGAACTGAATAAGATTCAATCAACATTTGCACCCCTCCTCAACATAGCTACTGATATTCAAGCTATAAAGGATGATGTTAGCGAGCTCAAGACAGTGACTAAAACTTTTAGCAACCGTATCAAGACTCTGGAAGACAGGATTAAGCGAGTAGATCATCTTGAGAAAGAAATCGTTGCACTCAGTGTGCGAGTGGGGTCATTGGAGGATGAATTAAACTCAAAGGATCAGCTAATGCGTGCGAACAACATCGAAATTAAAGGTGTTCCCCAAAAGGCTAACGAAAATTTGTTCGACATAGTCACCAAGGTTGGTGCAGCAATCACGTACCCGGTTACGAAGACATGCATTAACTATGTGACGAGAATTCCGTCACGGGATAAGGGTGTAAACGCCAAGCCTATTGTGGTATCCTTTGTAAATAAATACATAAAAGAGGATTTTGTGGCGGCAGCACGTCTGAACAAATTTCTTTCACCTTCCGATGTTGGTCTGCAAGGATCTCATAAGATTTATGTCAATGATCATTTGACGGGCCGTATGAAACAACTGCTGTCTAAAGCTAAATCACTTGCAAATGAAAATAATTTTCAATTTGTCTGGGTCAAGCACGCCAAAATATTTGTTCGGAAAGATGCGATGTCGCCGCTGTTTACAATAACAAAAGAAAAAGACCTCGCAAGATTCAATGGGACATCAACCAGCACCTAACTCCTCATCAGTGCTTATTTTCGTTCATAAATACTGGCTCTATTTCTGCATTTCATAAATTGCATCATATATTTTGTTGCTCATTTGTGTGTGATGATGTTTTTCATAGCCTATTTTCCTTTGCGAATGTCGTTTATTTAAGGCTTTGCAGTCATATTTTTGTATTACTAATTAAGTGTATTGGTATAGCGGTCCTTCGGTTGAATTTCCCTGCTTGTCTACTGTTAGTTGCAATGTGCGGTGTGAGAAAGGTTATTTGTTGCTACCCTATTTTCGCGCATATAAAATATTGCTTGTTGATTTTTAGTTGTTTAATTTGTTTTATTTTTATTTTTTTAGTATATATTCATATATTTGTGAAAACTGTTTGTTTACGAGTGGTGATTATGAGTTGTTTTGTGAGGTTACCTCCTAATCGATTACTTGTGGTAAGTCTTAATTGTTATTGTATTTTCGTTAATATGCGCACAAAATTAAAACAGTTACTATACATAGTTATTATTGTTCATAGTTTAAATGGCTAACATGGGTTATTTGAACATATATTATCAAAACGTACGGGGGCTACGGACTAAAACAGATGTATTTTTACGGAACTTGAGGTTGAGTGACTATGATATTATAACGTTAACGGAAACGTGGCTTTCGGATGGGATATCGGACAGTGAGCTATTTGATGACCGGTATATCGTTTGGCGTCGTGATAGGGATTATTCTCGGACTGGTCAGGCTCGTGGAGGTGGAGTGTTGATTGCGGTACGTCGTGGTCTTTTGGCTACTTGTAAACTTCAGTGGCAGTCTAGTGCAGAGGACATATGGATTACAATCACACTAACTGGTTATTCTAATAAAAATTTAAAACGCCAATCAGTCTTACAGTTACATATATGTACTATTTACCTTTGTAATGAAAATAAAGGTAACTCTTTTAGTGTGCAGCTATATAATTTTATTAATAAACTTGCTGAAATTAGAAACAATAATCCATTAGACAAATTCATTATAATTGGCGATTTTAATATGAGCTCAATTGTTTGGGAACCGAGCAACCAAGGGTTGCAAGCAACTCAATTATCGAGCGACATGGCCATGGATTTTATCAACACTTTAAACTTTTGTTGTCTTGAACAATTCAATTACATACATAATAACTTCGGTAGAATATTAGATTTGGTCTTATCGAATGATGTTCTCTCAGTCTCTGCTAGTTTTGATTCCCTAGTACCGGAGGATCCGCACCATAAAGCGGTAGTAATTGCAGCCACTTTTGTGGAACTGTATCCACTGAACCCATCTAGACGCATTAAACACATGTATGGCCGTGCTGATTATGATAATATACGTTCTAAGTTGTCACAAACGGATTGGGAGGTTATGCTCTGCCATGGTTCTGTTGATGTGGCAGTTGATGCCTTTTATGATGTTATTTTTAGTTTAATAGAGGAATTTGTACCCAAAAGACGTCCAAAATTGACTAACTATCCACCATGGTACAACTCGGCTTTGTTAAAAATTTTAAAAGAAAAATCAAAATTTCATCGTAAATTTAAAATCTATGGCAATAAATATGATGAACTTTCCTTTAGGACATTACGGGACCGGGCAAAGCAGGTTGAAAAAGATTGTTACGATAAGTATGTCGTCACTATTGAAGCCTCCATTAAAAGTAATCCCAAAGCATTTTGGTCTTACAATAAAAGCTTGCGTACCACATCATCGTTTCCAGCTTGTATGTCTTATCATGGTCAAACCTGCCAGGATGGGTCTGGAATTAGTGAGTTGTTCTCTAAATATTTTAAATCTACCTTTTTAGATTGTGACACTTCCGACTCTAACTCTGTCATAGGCCTCGTCAACCATGATCATACTGTTTTTGACAGTATAAATGATATTTCCTCGGTCGAAATAAAAAACGACGAAGTTTGTAAACTTTTAAGATCTTTGGATGTGAATAAGTCTGCTGGACCTGACGGCATTCCTGCTTTATTTTTGGTGAATTGTGCTGATGAGTTATCTGTTCCCGCTTCAATTATTTTTAAAAGGTCTATCAACGAAGGTGTTATGCCAACTAGATGGAAGACCGCATTTATAACCCCAATTCATAAGAAGGGACCCAAGGACTGTGTTGAAAACTATAGGCCTATTTCCAAACTATGCCACCTTGCAAAAGTGTTTGAAAGGATTGTTTATCGTCAAGTTTATAGTAGTTTGAAATTAGGTTTTAGCTCTCATCAGCACGGATTTTTGAAAAATCGCTCCACCGTGACGAATTTAGCTGTCTTCACGGATTATCTGACTGATCAAATGGATCGAGGTAATCAAGTTGATGCTGTTTATACAGATTACGCGAAGGCATTCGATCGTCTGGATCATAAAATGCTACTTTTAAAACTTCTGAGGGTGGGCATTAGAGGGGATCTTTTCAGATGGTTTTCTTCATATATTGAAAAAAGGTTGCAGGCAGTAGTCCTCAATGGATATATGTCTTCTTGGTCTAATATTCCATCTGGAGTCCCACAGGGATCTCTTCTGGGTCCTCTGTTGTTTATAATTTTTATCAACGATATAGGGCAATGTTTTTCCCATTCAAATTTTCTTCTATTTGCGGACGACATGAAAATATTTAAAATTGTCAATAATAATGATGATGCAGCCAAGCTTCAGGAGGATTTGGGAAGGTTGGATGCTTATTGCCACCTAAACAAACTCGACCTAAATGTTTCCAAATGTTTTTCTATTAGTTTTACCCGTAAAAAGAATCCATTTCGTTATAGCTATAAATTAAAAAATGAGAGGTTATCTATTCAACATGAAGCTAAGGATTTGGGAGTTACTTTGGACACTAAACTTTTATTCGATAAACATATTATTACCTGTATCAATAAGGCATCCCGTGCCCTGGGGCTTGTTATGCGGTCATCTAAGTCATTCAAACATATGAAAACTATCAAAATTCTTTACTGTGCATACGTCCGTAGCCACCTGGAGTACGCTAGTTCAATTTGGAACCCTCGCTATGATTCGTACATAAATAATATTGAAAAAATTCAGAAAAAATTTACACGTTATTTAAATTATAAATTCAGAATTCCTAAAATGTCTTATGAACAACGCTGCGCTGAGTTTCATTTTTTATCACTTTCTGTTAGACGGAATATTGCAGACGTTGTACTACTACTTAAGATAATCAGAAGTACACTAGATTGTCCTGATTTGCTGAGCAAAATTACTTTTAGAATACCTACACGGGCACCCCGAAACGATTCATACAAACCATTTAGCATCCCCTCCACTCACACCAACTATAGACAAAGCAGTTTTCTCGTAAGAGCTTGTATGTGTATTAATAATACTAATGCTAATATAGACGTATTTTTCGACAGCATCAATAGCATAAAAAAGGCGCTTACCGTTGTTGACGACTTGTCGACGATTCAAAATTAATGTTAATATGTTAAGTTTAGTTTTACTATTACTGTAAGGCCTGATTTTTCGATTCTCAGATAGGTTTTATCCGGCGAATGACATTGTCATTGTGACATATTTCATATGGAGAATCTGTCATTGTGTCAGAGTTATTCTACGGATGGGCTTTGACTGACGATTGAAGAATCACTAGCCCTAAGTAGATATCTTAAATGTGGTAGCTTGTCAATAGCTTTTAGTTATAACTTTTGTTGTTATTTTTTTACAATTGCAGCTGTTAGCTATCCTAAAATAAATAAATAAAAAATAAAAAAAATAAAATAAATCACTGCAATTGATGGGTAATGACTTAATCACCACGCTTGCCAAATGCGGGTTGGCGATCATATAACCCAGCCCGGGTGCATGGCCCGGGTGCCCGGATGCATCGAAAGATCCGAAACACACTTTGTCCGACCAGGGAATTGAACCCGAGACCCTCGTGTATCGAGCCGAGCGCTTTGTACAGCACAGTACTATTTTTATTGAGTGTTGCAAAATTTCTGAATATGAAAATGATATTAACAATATCATGAAAGCTATTATAAAATGGCTAGAATTAAATCATTTAAAAATAAATTTAGAAAAAAACAAAATTAACGCATTTCACCCAAAGAAAAACTTGTCCTAAATTCAATATTGGCTACAAGAATAAAACCATAGAAAAAAGTAACGTTATTAAATTTCTAGAACTTCACGTTGACAGTAATATGTCATGGGAATCTCATTCGATAGAGGTATGTAAAAAACTGTACAATTTTTCTTTTGCGCTATACAGATTAGCTAAGATAGCAGAGTTAAACACTGTTTTAATAGCATATCATGCATATCATCTCGACTTTTAGAAACATCCTGCTTAGAGCTCAAAAACAATGCATTAGAGCAATCTGGAGCTTGATGGCGCAGTGGTTAACGCGCCCGGTCTGCGAGTGCTGAGGTTAAGCAGCATTCGCAAAGGCCGGTCATCGGATGGATGACCAAAAATTTATCATCTCGAGCTCCTCTGTGCTTCGGGAGGCACATAAAGCCATTGGTCCCGGTTGCATTAGCAATCGTTAACAACCACCAATCCGCAAGGCCCGCGTGGTGGTTTACGGTCCGATCTCCCTATCCCATCCATAGAGAAGGCTCGTGCCCAGCAGTGGGGACATAAAATGAGCAGATGATGACGATGATGATGAGAGCAATCTGTGGCTTGTAGCCTATAGAAAGCTGTCAGCCTTATTTTAAATCTTTAAAACTACTAACATTACCAAGCCTTTACATACTTGAATCTTATAATTTTGTAAAATATAATCCTGACTTATTAAGAACAGAAAAACAAGCATACTCTATAAACCTTCGCCCTAGGAACGCAAAAATTCTTACAAACCATAAGCAAAACAGCACTAATGAGAAAAAGTATTATTGAGATGACTCCGAGAATGTACAACTAAACTACTGGACCAATTGAAAAATTGTAATTGTCAAAATTTTTAATATATTCTTACAAAATTGCTGATAGAATAATGTTATTATGATTTTAATGACTATGTTATGGACAGTAATATCAATATTGGAATTTATATATCAATAGAAATTTAATTTGATATTATTTATAACTACAATTACTATTATTATTTTTAATGTATTAATATAGAACTTTATTCAGACATTTAAATTTATTTTAATTGGAAATGATTTGCTTTTTTAATGTAGTTACAATGTATTTCTTATGCCGTAAGGTGTATCACGGAGGCACTATCTAACTAAAGCGTACAACCACCTGTATTATATACAGGGTGGAAAGATCGAATGCCACATGGATGGCAACTACCTTAAATATTGGAAATAGCACATTCTGTGTAAAGGAGACTTTCCTTTATTTTTAAAAACAACAAATTCTGCATTTATGGATTTTTGAAAAAGTTTGTCTTAGGCGGGACTCGAACCAGTCAAATGCGACAAAATATAACATGCCGTATTTTATGATGCACATCGAAAGAGTTACTGATAAAGTTCATTTTTCTCTAAATAACAAACACAATTAAAATAACAGCAGGCCATGAAAACTAACAATTACCTTTTAGTTTTGTTTTCACCCGTCACGTGAAATGCACCGCAACGACTTAAATAATTGGAAATAGCAAATTGTACGCAATGGAGACTTACATTTATTTTAGAGAATAATAAATAAGTATTGAAATTATGGATTTTTGAAAAATTGTTTGCTTAGACAGACGATTTTTCGTTCTGATAAGACGTCGAATTTTCCGACAAGACGGGTGCACCAGCACATAACAGCAAATTAACGACTACATATTTAAATAACCATTTCCAGATATGGATTGGTATAAACGGGAGTCAAAGATCTCCGGATCTAACACCGTTAGATTACTTTTATGGGGTTATGTGAAGGACGTTATTTATAAAATAACCCACGAAAGTGTAGGCGAATTAAAAGCTGAAGTCCATGCAGCTATTACTAATATTCACCACAATTCACTGCGAAGAGCCACGAAAAGTCAATTCCTCAAAAGAATAAATTTATGCATACGAGAAAATGGAGCTCATTTTGAACAACTGATTTGATTAGTTAGCAAGGTTTTAGTAAGTTTATTAAATGTATAGGTACTGTTTTCTTTTGTGTGTTTTAATTAGTTCTCACGGTCTTTATTTAATTCATGGTACTTAGGTATGTGTTGTAAACGATCAATATGAAAGACCCTTTCGATCTGCATGCTAAAATACGGCATATTATTTTTACCAAATTTGATCTGTTTGATTCCCGGGTAAGACAGACGATTTTTCAAAAATCCATAATTGCAGTATTTATTATTCTCTAAAATAAAAGTAAGTCTCCATTGCGTACAATTTGCTATTTCCAATAATTTAAAGTAATTGCGGTTCATTTCACGTGACGGGTGAAAACAAAACTAAAAGGTAATTGTTAGTTTTCATGGCCTTCCGTTATTTTGATTATGTTTGTTATTTAGAGAAAAATGAACCTTATCAGTAACCCTTTCGATCTGCATCATAAAATACGGCATGTAATTTTTTGTCGCGTTTGACTGGTTCGAGTCCCGCCTAAGACAAGCGATTTTTCAAAAATCCGTAAATGCAGAATTTATTGTTTCTAAAAATAAAGGAAAGTCTCCTTTACACAGAAAGTGCTATTTCTAATATTTAAGGTAGTTGCCATCCATGTGGCATTCGATCTTTCCACCCTGTATAATATTACCTGTGATAACGAAATAATAAATGATTTGATTTGATTTGATTTGCCCCTCGACCACCGGGCCGTTATGCGCAAGAAAAGACATGATTAATGGCTGGCGTACATTCTCCAACTTTACCCCAAACGGAAGTTTTTAAAGTTGCGCGCGGGCTTTACAAGTCAGTGTAATATATAAACAAAAACCCCACAAACTAACTACCCTGCGAAAACTGATACAACCAAGTTCATTTTCAAGTTAGCACCACTGGGATAGCCAAGGTTCTTTGCGGGCTAGCCGAATGAAAGTTTTCCCTTTGTTACAACACATGCGTTGTATACACAATAGCACCGAAAAGATTAGACAAGTGTACTACTACCCTACAAAGTAAACTCATATTACTAGCTTCATCACACACAGGGCCGTAGCAAAAGTACGTGACGGTCAGGACTACTGTTTAGTTAGTTTTATTGACTAGAGCTTTCTAGGCTTTTGGTGCTTAAAATGTATATAACTATAATATAGCTGGCAAATAGGTTAATTAAAAGATAAAATTATATAAATAGTCTTTTTTACTTACTCGACAGTTCAAAGTGACTTTTTTGTGGTCCTTCGAGCCGAATGAACGTGCCAAAAATATATTCGAGGATAAATCTATATTGTTTGACAAAAAACAATGTTTTATTGCATTTTTTCCCCGTCTAACGTTAAAAAACTGTTGAGTACTTGGTCGCCTATTGTGTTCAAAAGCTATCGGATTTCCGTTGAAAACACCTCCTTGCCTCGCTTTGTATTTATTTTAAAGGGTTTAAAATACCCTTTTGTGTTTTCAGGGCTGCTTTAATAATGAACGGTTACTATAGAAACGGGCAAATGTTGAATCAACTTCATAAATAGATCATAGCAAACCCCTGGTTACGGCCCTGAGAAGGGATGTACATAAAGCTTTTTCAACGGCGCACATCCCTTTGGATAGAACCCTCCAAGTAGGTTTCATATTGAAAGGAAAAACTAATGAAAGGGAACAATGTCTTAGGCATTCTTGACCAGCCCCGGGGTAGAGTTTTTAGGTACATAATGTACTCAAGTACCAAGCAATTCTGAGTTTATTCAAACACTAGCAGTTTGCCCGCGACTTCGTCCACGTAGAATGTAGCCTATGTTATCCGCAAGGAATGTAGCTTTCTATCTGTGAAAGAATTTATGGAATTGGACCAGCAGTTTCAGAGATTCCCCTCCGCAAACAAACAAACAAACAAAGTCACAAACTTTACCTCTTTATTAATAGTTGGTATAGATGAAGTGTCTTTATGTTTAACTTAGAATCTTTTTTAAGCACATGTGCGCACGGAGGTGTATGAAAGAAGCGAAAAAATAAAAGGTGTGTACCTATAGTAGTAACACAGTATATCCAACCCTGGAATTATATTAATTAAATTGAAGTATTAATCGTAATTATATTAATTATAATCAGCCTTCGCTTTAATATTTGGTATTGGTTCGGTATTGTAAATTAAATAAATAATCGACTTTTCATTAGAAACTAACAAACAAAAATTAGAAATGCTTAACATGCATTATGCATTAAAACGTATTTTTCTCTTAAATTTTATCAATCTTTACATTATGTCGGGCCGTAGCGGGGCGGAGCGGGCCGCAGCGCAGCGCAAAATGCTTACATAGCACATTAGTGACAGGCAGGGTCGCAGCGCATTGACGGATTTTAAATACAGTGTACTGCCAGACGTCGCGTGCAACTGTACGTTATGGATAGCTCTGACGAAGAACTTAGTCAAATTGGTTTGTCTATAAGCACCACGAGAAGGCTCTCTATACCCTATATATATATATATTTCTCTATGTTGCTATATCACACTGTATGGTATGTATGGATAAACTATATAGAGGGACTCGATAGCGCAAAAAAAGCTACCTATCGACGCGACGCGATCATCGCGCGAACCTCAGTTAGGACATCTATTCATCATTAATAGGTTTGATCGCGCGTTCGCACGAACTAAGTTCGCGCGAATAGATTTTTAAACATTTTAGTCGCGCGAATGCATCGAGCGATCGCCCATTAGGACACATTCTAGCTCAACATGTTTGATCGTCGACTCGTACGATGGTCGCATCGTTTACTCGCGCGATGATCGCGCATTCGCGTTGTATTAGGATGATGCCTGTGGTGACGTGTCTGTCATAACTATATCACTTTATTCTAAGCAAATAGTACAGACACTTCAACCTATACAAAAGTGTCAAATTTCTTCAATAAATGTTTAACCATATGCCATTAAACGTAAAGTTCAAAATCTATTGAGGAAATTTGACGTTTGTGATAGTCTGATGTGCACGCGTGTGTACATTCTTGTTATTGTTGTTATCCTTTCCCGGTCCTAAACGTCCCGAACAAGACCGTCTCAGATTTCAGATAAAGCCCCAAATATTTGTACCAACACGAGGGCACGAGAAAGTCACAAAATGACTTTGTTATTTTTACGCTCTGGATTGATGAGTAAATCTGGGGAATTTAATTACATTCAATTCTTTATAGCTTTTCCGCAATGTGGCATTAAAGTTTTCAAATGTTTTACCCTTTCACAGTCAGAGGGATGTATATTCTCACCACATTTTGAACTTTATGTGATTGAGATAAGATTGATAATCAATGAAATATTCAAACGTGTTCTGTCTGTTAAAGAGTTAACAAAGAATTTAACGGGGTTTAACTACTTAGTAGACCCGTTACCAAGGCCGGTGCAACTCAGCCTAAGAAGTAGATTCCGTTAAACCCTACTAAAACTATTTACTTCCAGCAAAATTGTTTGTATCATGGGCTCTATCCGGCACAGCAAATTAAAAGCAAATTGGAAAAGAGAGATCAAAAACACAAATGTTGAAAAAAATTCCACGAGCAGGATTTGAACCTGGACCCTTCTGACATACCGGGTCAGGTACCCGCCGAAAATATTCAACACTATTTACTTTTACTTTGAAAGCCAAAGGCGGGCGCCTTTGGCTTATTATATAATATTATATAATCAGCTATTATTATTATTATTGGTGTCCGAATCGTCAGTGAAAAAAATAATAAAATTAAAAAGTGTCAATTCGGACACTGTGTCCGAATATAATGAGTCCGAATCGTCACCTAGCCAATACATTCACTTTCATGTCATTTTGTTGAACCGAACCGAAGAATTAAGTAAATACGCCAGCGAACCAAATATAACGCTCCTGCCTTTTTACGTTGACATTGACATATACTACGCACGCAGGCTTTGATGAGTCTGTCCGATTCATATCTACATAATTGATTAAATTTGACTTGCGCTAACAATGTTTTGCTTCTAATGTAGCTGTTGACTGTTAACATGTTACGTTCGTTTGCCTTTGATTTGTTAATGTAATGTGGCGCCTACAGGCGTTATAATTAGGTTGTTATTCCCACGCACCGTATTATCCTCCCGTTTCTTCTAATGCCATTCTTCGATCAATAATGTACTAGATAGAACCGGAATAAAAATGCATAAGGCTGGTTTCAGAGCTGTGCGGGCCGCCTGTACGGGCTCCCGGAGCGGAGACACAACGTACGGACTTTACCAGGAGCGGGTCACACCGCGTCGTCGCTGTGAAACGATGTTCTAAGCGGCCCGTACGTGCGGCCCCCGCAAGCTCTGAAACCAGCCTTAGAAAGCGGTCCTGATTGCTCATGCCTATACATTTAAATTTCGAATAACATAATCTTTAAAAACATCTGATAGCGTCAACAACTTCAGCTTACTGTGAAGCTTAAATCTTTAACATAAAGATTAATTAAGGTTGCAAAATATTTGTACTTAGTATTTATTGTCATCGCCACAAACGTCATTGTGGCGCAAAGTCGCCTACCGTTTTTCAAGCGCTCATCGGGTAAGAGCCATTACATTCCCAGATAATACTAGCATAGGCCTCTTAGACGTGCTCGTTGCTAATGAGCAGAAAAAGACCTGATTCATACTCGCGGTATACTGCTAACATTTGCTTCTGATAGATTCTCGTCTTCGCCCCAGGAGGCTCTATACACAGCAATGTAAAACTGCTATGATGAGAATAAGTGTACCTACTGAAAATTGCGTAGACGGAGGAGTATGAAATTTCGCACACTTATAATTTATATAGAGAAGGATTGCAAAATGTTATTTTTTTTTGAATTATAAAAATACATTAAATTAATAAAACAAACATTACACACACTACCATGTATTTGACACACACGCATATATATACTCTTTTCAAAAATTTCAAAAATGGAAGAAGAGCGACCGCAATCTGTCAATGCCAATCCAAACTCACATTCTATCTTTTTAATTTTTCATTGCTTAGGATACAATCCGTGCAGCCTCAATAAAATTTCGGTCGAATTTCGACCACTGGGCGCCCACTAGTATAATAAATTACCTGACAATATACAGAGACTTAATAGAAATAAATTTAAATTACTAATAACAAATGCTATTATGATATTAATGTTTTTTGTAATGAAAATATCATCATGTTTTGACATCTTAATTCGTTTAACGTATTTTATTTGGATTAATGATAGTTTTTCTTAATCATTTTTATAATTAATTGTTTGTTTATATTTTAAATATTCATATAACTCTATTGGTGAAAGATACATGGTTCTAAATCAACACCAACATCACTTAATAATATGTACATACCTATGTATATGAATAAATGATTCTGATTCTAGTTCTGATTCTTGATTTATTTTCGCCTTTACTACGACATGATCATAATTAGGGTAATGTCCCCAGTTTTCGACAGGAGCCAGTGATTCACATTATTTCCTTTAAATATTATTAAAATAGGAATCAATAACAATATAATACAGGCCTCCTAGCTGTCGTTCCGTAAAATTTAAATGAAAATCTATGTTACTTTTTGGCGGCAAAAACTGTGTTGAAGACTGGGCTTAAAGTGTCGAACACTGGTGCCACAACGATATGTAAATATTTGGTTCAAGTCATACGCCCTCTGAAAACAAAAATACCACACCGCTAGAATATACTGTTATGTAGGCGATCTCGGCGTAATCCTTTCAAGCTGGAACATAGCAGTACAAACAATTCTTGGCAGAATTAAGTAATCAGTTGTTGTTCGAGTAAAAATGTTCTCCGATTTACTGCAGTAAAATATTTTTGCCTTTTTCTACTTTCTTTTTAATTGGTGGATTCAGATCACAGAGCCCGTGGCGCGAGAAAAGGCAATTCGCCGTGTTCATTGCGAAGGTTGTTTTTTATTTTTAATTTCCGGTACGTGGCGCGGGCATAATTGCATGGTATCGTTGTAATTATACAGTGGTTTTGGACCAGCGTCAGAGCAGCGTTGGTCTAATGAGATTTTTTATCAGCTCGGTCTGATAATGATATCAGTGTAGGTATTGGAAATGTGAGCAACACTTCGATTGTGATTCAATATTGACTTCATTATTAGGAACTGAAAAGTGATAACTGATAAACAATATGAAAGACTCTTTTACAATGACATGAGATGGTATAAAATATTCGACTAGATAGAACTTTACTCTAATAGCCCCTTGGTACCATGCCAGCGAACTGCGCTCCTCCAGCCTGGGGGACTCATTTCAATGGCACAGAGAAGCCAAGCTTCCTCCATGGCATACTCATTTCCGTCAGTACCTAAAAGCGCTTCGTCGAGCAGCACGCGATCAATATCAAACCTTGTCGTTTTTTACTCTCGAACCACACTTAAACTCTTCCTGAATGTCATGAGAAATGGTATAAAACATCCTCTAAGCTAAAAAAAAGATCTCACCTTCCCCTCTCTGCCTGTCGTATGCGTTAATGCACTCGCTGGTCTGGAACTGGCTGATGAGGGCGGTCTTGCCCACGCCGGGCGCGCCCACCATGGCCACGCGGTGGCACGCCACGGGTTTGCGCTCCGCTGGTTCGGGGGCGGACTGCGCGGGGGAGGAAGGGGCCAGGCTGCTTGACCGCGACCGGCGCCGTCGGAACGAGTCCCCTCGATTCACTATGCCTGGGAAAAAAGAAGAATTGTGAATTGGACGTTCCAAATTTAAATTTAAAACAACTACGAGGGATAGGCTGTTCCAAATTTAAAATTACCTACTACATACCGGTGGATTAGACATGGGCGTTTTCGGTTTTCTATGATAACGGTTACGTAACCAATATTCAGTTTTCGTATCGATATCGAAAACCGTTTTCAGATATCGATATCAGTAAGACGGTTTGCTAGTTTTGCTTCTAATTCACTAACAAATTAGTTTTACAGAAAACTGAAAACGATAGACAACACAACGACAATTAATTACGAAAATCTATTCTTTATGTTTTGGGCGGTAAGACTCTTATTTCATTTTCCCAATGAAATGAAAAGAACACGATTTTGGTTGATAATCGCTTTACTCCAAATTACGTCATATTTCTATGATTATAAAGTGCAAAGCCAAATTAAACAACATCAAAGTAGTGGTGAATATTTGCTTCGTCTCATTTAGTTGTTTTTTAAGTTGTTTTATTTAGTTGTAGAGTTGTGCAGTAGTTTTGTTCATATCGCGTTCTCATATGCAGTTTTGGTTTTCGATTCGGTATTACATTTTTTCATGTGCTTCAAGCTGTAATCCTCATATTTGAAATCTCAATGAAAACGAATTTTGACAACGCTAAAAAATCGGTTATGAAGTTTTCCATATCGATATGATATGATATAGGGCTCATATCAGTTTTTGGTTACGTTTTGATATATCGAACTCATGCCTTCAGACCATGAGAAGGGAATCTTTGAAATATGGGAATGATGAAACTATTGAAAAATTCGTTATAAGGTAACATGTCGTCAAATGTATACTTATTAAAACAGCATACATTTTTAGTTTTTAATTTAAGTATCCACAATAATAATGTAGTTAAAATAAATATTTTATTTTTGTAAATACTTAATATTTGAAACGATAATTATTCAAGGTAATGAATAGTCTTTTGGGTAATATTTTTTTAATATTTAAGCCATCAATTGCAACGATGGCTTAATTTAAATAATATACGTCTATCGTTACTCGTTATCATCGATTTATTAACTAATTTTATAAAATTAAACTGCACTGTATTATTTTCCGACTCCAAATCTTTTAACGATATCAGTCAGACAAAATAAATGGTCGAAAAACTATTGTGCCAAATTTTTATGTAAGTACAGCTCAATAAAAATGTTTTGATTTACATAATAAACCGCTTTAGATATATCCGAGAAGTATTAAAACTTGTGCCATACAGTACACATATACTCGGAAATGATTCATGGGAGTTCAAGGTACCACAACATAAGGAGAATGCAGAAGGTAGCGCTCGAGTAACGTACACAGACAACCGCTCACGGACACGGAAGCTCCCAACAACTGCGCTCGGACTGATCCGAGCTCATGAGTAAATAAAGACAAAGATAAAGATATTTTATTGCTACAAAAAATACAAAGTTTTAGAAAATTAAACTAACTAAAAATATTGTGTTTGTAAGCAAAGGGTACCAGTCTCAACAAAGTGCTGAGCTAGGCTCAGCGCAGATTTTCAGTCTGGCCCCTGGGTGGAATGGTTGGAACGGGATAAATAAAGAAGAATGGATGGATGCTTGTGAGGTTTATTTGAGTACGTGTTGTAAAAAGGTTTGATGTGTATGTGATAAATATTGCAATTTTTAAATAATTTCTTATAGGAATTTTTTTGTCTTTTCTTAGATTCTTGTGAGTGGTGGAAAGCGTGGTGGTTAAGCCTTTACCCATTAATTGCAGTGATGACCCGATCCCAATGACAGAGGCCTTTACCCGGCAGTTGGAAGGACATAGGCTATTTACTTACTTATATATCTATTCAAATCATGTGGTTCCGAGATCTGTGCCCGTGAAAGGGTCTATGTGAATGAATGCATGAATGAATGAATAAAAGTTTATTTGGCATAAATATACAACATACAACAACAACTTAAAAATAAAAAACAACATAGCCAAATAGGCCAACTGCTATGATAGGGCATTTTCCAATATTTTTGACGCTGTAAGGGAGAAAAGAGCTGGACACTTGCTGAGTTTCTTGCCGGTTCTTCTCAGTACAAGTTCTCCCGCCCAGAGTAGACTTACGAACCGATGGCATAGTGACATTCATAAGAGCTACTTGTAGCCTAAACTGAATAAATGTTTTTGAATTTTGAATTTTGAATTTTAGGTCCCCCGCTCAGCTTAAGGCGAGGCACAGAGTGCCACGACGCTGGTATTCTGCGGATACCTTATCGGGTGGTGTCCGGTAATGCACACACATCAATAATCAGCTTTCTTTGCTGCATATCAAACAATAACAATAACAATTTAGGCACTTAGTCTTAACAGTAAAAATAAAATTAAAAGTATGTGTGATTTGCTTGAGCGCGGCTTAAAGTTACCTTCTGGGTCTCCTTCATGAAACCTACCTACTTGCACATGATTCGCAATGACGTCAAGCCGATATTTACCGAATCTTTGTTTAGCCCTCGCTGCTGGCTAATAAACGGACTGATTTCGCGCACTTCACGTTAATTTCCTACAGCGAATTTACACAATTAGCGCTTAAACCGAGTTATAAAACTTGTGTTTCAACGAAGTTTCTATTTGGGAACCTGAGAACAGTAACCGAAGCATTGTTATTCTGAGTTGGAAACATTGTGATGGACAATTATTAGAAATTCGATAGTTTTATGGCTAGATCTGAAACTGTAGGTAATTTGAAAAATCCTAACAAGCTCTTCGGTTTAAAGAAACTTTATTACTCATAAAGAACAGAGTTCACTTATAATGAGCTTAAATAACATAAAATGTTTGAAATTTCAAACATACTTAAGTAATTATAATATTGTCCAGCACATCACACTGTATTTACATAACATCAAGAAAGTTTTTCGTACTTTTTCAATTTTGATTTAAAAAAGCCTTTAAAAGCTCTTAGGGGTTTCTTCAGGAGATTATAGGTACTGAACTATTCTCTTATTTCTATATTTCTGTTCTCTTGTTATTCTGTAATTGTGAAGATAGACTTATAAGATAGTGGCAGCTAGTCAGGCGTAGTAAGAACCAGTCCTACCACATGTTTGTCTCCCGGAAACTATTTTTTTTAAATTTTTTGACGGCGGCGGCAGCGTCAGTGGTCTGACCAGTACTAACACTGCAATAAATCTTTCTATCTAATAGCAGGACACTTTTTAATCTCAAATATAAGAAAAAAGTTAATCTGAAATAAGAGTAAAAATAACATAAAAATACATGAATATAGAAAGATTAAAATACAAAAAGAAAAACCAGTTTTAGTTAAATAGCACATAAACACAGAAATAAAATATATTTCTTTAATTTTGATGCAGATAGTTACTTATCTACATTGCATGTCAATGAAACATGTGGATATACGTAGGTTTTTCTTGTCAGCCAACTTATTAAAAGAATTATTATTATTAACCAATGTCAAAATTAAATGCATTACAAGTAACAAATAATCCCGAAACGTCTGCCATATCTGTACTCTCTGACGTCAGTGTGTTTACTTAACAAGTATTAGCCCCATCACGATGCCATCCGGTCTAAACGCGAAGTGATTTGGTGCACGTTTCGATAACATTTGCGGGACTACCTTCCGTCCGTAAGGTGTTCGATCTGTCACAAGCTTTAATTTTTCAAGCATCTTTCAAAATAGGTAGGTAGGTATATGTCGCGCCAAACTTCTAGTCCCCTCTGAAGTTGCTTCGTTGCGCAGCTGTCAGTCAGGCCCTACCGCTCGTCCCCGCCTTCGCCCTACTAACGCCAATTTTTTACTACTGCGACGCGAATCGCGCCAACTTCAGAGGGGACTAGAAGTTTGACGCGACCTATACCTACCCAAAAGTTTTTTATTAAAAAGTGTCAGTCACATTGTAATAAATAACTTAGGCAATCAATTCGTCACGCTTTTTCTTTCATAATGTTCGTAATTTATGTGAAATGTTAAATTGGTACAAATGTGCAGTGACACAATTTTCTGTCGACACAAAAGCATCGATAAAATTTTGTTTTTAATTAATAGCCACTCGGCCAACGCTTTATAAAATAAAATAATTAAATAAATTTATTTCGACCACATTGGATCATACAAGCAAATCAAATAATTCAAAATATTATAAATCAAAATGAAATGTTAAACAGATCAAAATGAAAATTATCAAAATAAAAAAGAAACTACCTTAGCGGCCAACTACTGTATAAAAAAAGGTTTTATTTGACAAATGATGACGCTCTACACGATGTTAAGCAGAAGCAGAGTTCAGATGCGTAGATAGCTTTTGGATCAGCATTTTGCTTCAGCTGTGAAATTTGTGAGGAGCTCGATGGCGCAGTGGTTAACGCGCCCAGTCTGCGATTACTGTAGTTAAGCAACGACCGGCCATCGGATGGGTGACCAAAAATTTTCTATTTCGAGCTCCTTCATGCTTCGAAAGGCACTAAAGCTGTTGGTCCCGGCTGCATTAGCAGTCGTTAACAACCATCAATCCGCACTGGGCCCGCGTAGTGGTTTATGGCCCATTCTCCCTATCCATCCATAGGGAAGGCTCGTGTCCCAGCAGTGAGGGCATTAAATGAGCTGATGAGATGATGATGATGATGATGATGATGATGATGATGTAAAATTTGCCGACCCGCCAGTTGCTTCTTCACACCTCTGAATAGTTTCCTACGGTCTTGGGTATCAAAACGATATGTATCAGCACAATAGGCAGAGTAGTTATTTTTTTGGAGAGAGTTTACTGATTGCCTCAGACGGCATTTTTAGCTTCACCGGGCTTGTTTGGGGGCGGCGAGAAACTTAAAGGGTTCCTCAAGCCGTGTGAAACGAATAACCTTCGGAGATTTTCTAGAAGGAACGGCATCACGCAGTAGTGCGTGTCCCCATGCCCTTCTAAATTCTCCGAGGGGTTCGGATCGGATCGGGGAGCAAAACAACCCGAGAGCGCCTCTAAAGGCTCGGACCCCGCTCGGGTTGACCGGGCCGTATTGGTGGGGGAGAAGCGCCCAGGTACATGTCTGTACCTGGTATAGAGCGCGTGTGACGGCTCGTCGTACCCTTGTTCTACGAGTACAGTGTCTTGGGCCTAAACTAGTGTGCATGTTTATTGTATTCTGTATAAGCAGAGTAGGAAATACAAATCTAGTACGAACACTTTAAACTGTGTAGTCTTTGTTATTGCAGCGATGTATGACGTCAGCGAGACTGCATGCCCACACGCTGACCACGCCTCCTGGTAAAATTAGCGCGTTTGCAACAGTAAAGAGACGGTTTTACTACTGGGACAACCTATATACATTATGTATGCTCTACATGCTATACTGAGTCATCGACGGTGAATCAGAACATTAAATAGGGTGAATTTTACATGTGCGTCCGTGGATGGTCACATCCAGAGTTATAACTTATAAGAAGTAATGAATAGGAGAAATCTATCCAAAGTAGGACCCCGATAGGGCCGTTTTTAGGGTTTCGTAGTCAACAAGAAACCCTTATAATTTCGCCATGTCCGTCTGTCTGTCTGTCAGTCCCCAGCCTAGCTCATAGACTCTTAATACTAGAAAGCTGTAATTTGGCATGGATATACATATTAATCACGCCGACAAAGTGGTGAAGTAAAATTTAAAAAAAAAAAATTTTTTTCCTCTGCACGTGAAGTGGGGATGTATGTAATTTTTTTCTTGTCTACCTCATAGTGTGGGGTGTCGTTGGATAGCAATTTCAAAAATATTGTGGTTTTGTTAAAACAGTTTTTTGATTGATATCTATTTGTGAACTTGTTAGAGTCAAGTGGGGGGGGGGGGGGGGGAAACACTGCCAGCCAAATGGTTGATTTTGGATACGTGAAAAAATTCACGGTAGTTGAATATATGAAAAAGTTAAAAGGAAAACTATCACAGCTAAGTAGGCTTTAACAAAGTAAACTTTTTACAGTTTACAAACAAAGAAAACCACGAGTAAACTAAACTACTTAAAATAAAACTTGTAAAAACTATAACTACTAGGTACTAACTATATATAAAAAAAATTGCCCCAAATCATCCCCATCAGGCATAGTGCCCACTGCTCAGTAAGCTAGCAGCATTTCCACGTTGGATAGCAAGGCTTATACGCTGGCCCAAGTAAACTGTTTACCTATCTTATCATTATAATTTTTATTTCTCATATGAATATCAAATATCCCTTCTCTAAACAAAGGGCTACGAACTGAGAAGTAGCAATCGTGAAAGGTCCTTGGCAGCGATAAAAACAGCCATATTCTCCACTTTATCGCCTCCCGGCCAGTGTCAGACTGCATAAAACCCCAATAAAATGTTATATATTAAATCCTATCGTATCGCTCTAAAGTTTGAAATAAAATCCAAGAGTTGTAGTACAAAGAATCAAAGTTTTGTTTACTATCCGTATTCATTCGATTACGTTTACGAAAACGAAAATAGAAGCAGCGCCTCCTGGCGACATACGAGAAGAGTTAACATTTTGCCATACAAATTCTCGTTTTTGTTAATGTGACCGAATAGCGCATGAAACTCGCAACAAGGTGCCTAGTGGGATAAAGAGGAAACCTTTGTTTTTTTGTATGTATGTATGTATGTATGTATGTATGTATGTATGTATGTATGTATGTATGTATGTATGTATGTATGTATGTATGTATGTATGTATGTATGTATGTATGTATGTATGTATGTATGTATGTATGTATGTATGTATGTATGTATGTATGTATGTATGTATGTATGTATATATGTATGTATGTATGTATGTATGTATGTTTGTATGTATGTATGTTTGCAACGAATAAACTCAAAAACTACTGGACCGATTTAAAAAAATCTTTCACCATTAGAATGCTTCATTAGCGCTGAGTAGCATAGGCTATTTAAAAAAAATTAAATAAAATACTAAAAATGACAATTTAATTTTCCAATACAAAATGATTTGTTTATTTTGTTGTCATGGAAACAAATCCAAAGCACAAGTGGTTTGCTTTAAAAGTTCCAAAAATACTGTTTCCGCATGAGCAACGTTCCACTTATTAACAAAGTGGAAAATTGACGAAAGGTTCTCTCGATCCACTTTCAAAACAGTTTTCACTGAAAGCTGTACATATTAAACGCACTACCAACGTGCTTGAAAATGTGGATAAACCACTCTCAAAGCAGAAGTACTTCAGTGCTGTAAATGCGGTTACAGTTTTCGGAATGCGAATGCAGGAATATGAAAAGGTTTTGAATGTCGCACAAAGTGGTGATATTTAATTAGTTAGCGAGCAAAGGTCTGCACTAAAATACAGACAGAATACATTTATACAATCTACATTCACAAGAACATAACTAAACCTAATATTATACTTTTTATATTCCACTATGGAGGAGCTCGATGGCGCAGTGGTTAACGCGCCCGGTCTGCGAGTGCTGCTGTTAAGCAACTTTCGCAAAGGCCGGTCATCGGATGGGTGACCAAAAATTTATCATCACGAGCTCCTCCGTGCTTCGGAAAGCACGTAAAGCCGTTGGTCCCGGCTGCTTTAGCATTCGTTAACAACCACCAATCCGCACTGGGCCCGCATGGTGGTTTATGGCCCGTTCTCCCTGTCCATCCATAGGGAAGGCTCGTGCCCCAGCAGTGGGGACATACGATGAGCTGATGATGATGATATTCCACTATGGAAAAGCGCTTGGTCTTTCACCGTTGGTCTTAACCAAAGGCATTAGTACACTTCACCCGAACTACACAACTACTGAGGCACTGGCTATCTTATCTCTTGTGTCTTGAACGCAACACCGCTACCAACATTGTTATTATGGTGACAACATTTATGTACCAGATGGTACTAGCTAGACGGTGGACTTAAAACAAGCGCTACCATAACTAATTAATCAAACTGAGCACTAGAACCCGGGACCTCTGGGTCTAAAGCCGGTGGCCTTACCACACAGGGGCGGTTGAAATATGCACATTATGTATGTGTTATATGACCACGTTGCTTCCATTTCACTCTAAAACGATTGAAAACATCTTATTTCTACTAAACCAGTAATTATCATTTCGTATGCACGGACCTTCAGGCACAGAGTACATATACCCCCCGAATTCAGGTCCGTGTTCGTATGTTCGATAAGTTTCAAAAGAATTTTGACATTAAATATTTTGACATTTGATTTTTTTATGTTAAAAGGTCGCAAACATGCAAACAGTCCACCTGATGGAAAGTATTTGCCACCCATAGCCAATGACAGAACGGCAATGAGACACTACCGTAGACATTTTAAAATAGCAGAGTTAAAATACAAAATAAAAAGAAGGGGACTAGCGTTTTTTCCAAATTATATCCCATTATTGCGGCAAAAAAACGCAGAGTTGTGTTATTTGAGAATCTGTTTCCACTTTAATATTTATGACAGCCTGATAAATTACTAAAGAGGAAATAAATAAATAGTTTCTATGTGCACGCCGTCATAAGAGGTGATGCAGTGTTTTTTGCCGCCGCGGCCAGCAATGGAAACAGTGGGAGAATCAGTCCCAGTATTTCTATCAATAGAAATACCTAATGGAAATAATGGGATACACCCGAGTTATAGCACAGCAGGGTGCTTATAAGGGAGTGCATGCGAGGTTCATTCGCTATTCGATAACGTTAACGTAAACGAGAATTATTTGTATAGCAAAATCTTAACTCTTCTCGTACGTCGCCAGGAGGCGCAGCTTCAATGCCATACCATAGACTAATAAATACTAAAAATAAAAAATCGGCGGGCTGGTTAGAACCACGATATCAATTGGAAAATCACCTGACCCGGTATGCAGAAGGGTGCAGGTTTTCAGTCGAGGAAATTTTTTCAACATTTGTGTTTTAGTAATTTGTTTCGCAACAAAATTTGCGTTAAAATTATTTAAAACATTTTATAATAGCTTGCCTACTTAACTTATCTTTAGTATTTGTAAAAATATTATGATCGGATGTTAATGACGGTAGTTGTTGACATTGAATGGGCGCCTTTGGCTTTCAAAGTAAAAAGTAAATAGTGTTGAATAATTTCGGCGGGCTGGTTAGAACCACGATAGCTCAAATCCTGTTCGTGGAAATTGTTTCAACATAATTTGTTTCGCAACAAAATTTGCGTTAAAATTATTTAAAACCGTTTAATAAATATTAGTCCATGGCCATACTAATTTTCGTTTTCGTTAACGTAATCGAGTGAATACGGATAGTAAACAAACTCACACTAAGCACCCTGAACTACTAACCTACCAGCTATGACGTTAAGGCAAAGTAAACGCGTTCGCAAGTCCGCTACTCCGAAGGTCCTGTGTCCCCCGCTTTCGTAATGACACGTTGTCAGATAATCCAGGTAGCTACTTTACATAATGGATTGCAGAGCAGACTAATTGCATCGTAGTTTAATGGAAGCCGGCACGGGAGGCTGTTGATTGCATGCATTTTACGTTTACAAGTAACTCATTAAGGCGAAGGGTAAGGCACACTAGCGCCGCTAATGGATTTAATTTGATAACTGCTAAACTGGATTTTTTTTCAAACATTGTGCACCTTTCGACACTAGGCAAATATCTATTATTTAATAATTGTGCACTACTTTTAGGTTTCTTTTTGTATTCATTCGCTAACACCAAAAGTGGCCATTGTTTGTGAATAAATGCGATATCCCGCTTTGTGAATAAACCACGCAACAAAAAGTAGTGCACAATTATTAAATAAATACTATGGATGCTTTCCTGTTGTCGGACGGTACGCAATGTTTAAAAAAAGATCCAGTCCGTTAGTAATTGTCAAATTATCAATTGGTGGCGCTAGTGTGCCTTACCCTTCGCCTTAAGTGTCTGTTCCTGTTGATGTTTTATCACTGTTGTTAACCACTGTGCCATCGCGCTCCTCTATTTTTTGTTTATTAACTGTTAAATAAATTATAAACATATAATCAGATCATTACAAAAGGTAAAAATAATTGATTGTAATAATTTAATGAACACATTTTTAAGCTGAATTGTGAGTAACAATAGGTGACCCCGAGGGAATATCGGAAAACCTCGTATTAATTTTTGTCTACATCTGCATTGTCTACGCTTTATAATGATTAAAATACTCAATAAAAGCGGAATGTCACTTTTAGGGCAAAAATATGACGTGGTGTGTCAGCCTTTTTCATCCAAGCGTTAGTGCTGCGCGTGGATGTGTCAATTAGGAAGTAAATCAGGACTTTTTAGTGGACTAAGAAAGAAGGAAGGATCAAAGAACTAAGAATAAGAATTAAAGCTCAATTCAATCTCAATCCAGCGAGGCAATGCTACTAGTTTGCTGGTTGCCTGATGCCCAGTAAGTCAAGGCAATGAGCCTATTTTTACACTTCCAAATCCGCATTTTAACTCTTCAATTTGCAATCATCGAATACCTGATTAAGCAACGCTGGCTAATTCCGTGATGAAAACAGGTCGTCAGAAAAAACGAAAGGGATACCTGAGTTTCATTAGCTCAATTAGAGGAGCCGTCGGCGTCGCCCGGATTGCGAAAGGTCGAAAAAAGGAGAAAACACACGGTCAACCTTTTGTCCTTTTTGTATTAATGTTTTATTTTATGCATGCCGTGGCATCCATTAATCAACGCCAATGTAAGAGACACTTGCGTAATTATCACAAGATATAGGCACAGTATAAGAAAGGAGTAATATTTCTTCCTTATCCTGGTGTTATAGGTATACTAGCGGTCCGCCGCGGCTTCGCACAGGTGTACTTTTATTTTTAAACATTTTTTTATATATAGCCTATCGTGGGTGCGCGTGCGAGACCGCGTAAGAGCAGTTTGTAAAAAACCGCGTAGGTACGCGGTTTTAGCAAAAGCAGATGCTTTTGCAAAAAGACAAAAAAGTGAACATCTTGGCCATTTAAATATATTATTTTGTTGTTGTTGTTTGCCTCAAAGAAATAGCTGTCAATTTCAGCCGGAATAATATGCTTGAATAGCCAAGATGTTCACTTTTACCGTGTTTTTGCAAAATTTTGCAAAAGCAGATACGCGGTTTTTACAAACTGCTCTTACGCGGTCTCGCACGCGCACCGACGCTATAGCCTTCCTCAACAAAGGATTATTCAACATAAAAATAGTTTTCCAATTCGAACCAGTAGTTCCTGAGATTAGCACGTTCAACCAAAAAAACAAACTCTTCTGCTTTATAATTCGGCTCTTTTTATGGTTCTACATTTTTGTTTTTTTTATTAAGTTTTATTAAGTAGTACTCATTCAGTTATGTAATTTACTCGTTGATTCTATTTTCTTAAATGATAAAAACAATATATAAACTATTCATAAAAACAACTAACATGCTTAACATTTACTTTTAAGTATTTAATTTAATTAATAATCATTCAAGGATCTCTTTAGTCAAGGAGGAAGGACTTCTTTTTACTCATACAGATGAGTAAAGGCCTCCTCCATAATATTCCAATTCTGTCTATCTGTGGCTTTATTTATCCAATTATTTCCTGCAACTCTTTTTATTTTGTCTTCCTATCTCTCTAATGGTCTACTTCTATGCCTCCTCCTTTCTGGTCCACTCCAAACTGTGGCAATATTTGTAATTTTTTTACTTTTAATTCTTGCTATATGTTCAGCCTATTTCCACATTATTTTTTCACAGTGATGTAAAGCATTAATAACTTTAGTCTTTTTTACTTTTTATTTTTAAGTGCATTGCTGCATCATTAATTGCAGTCAAAATCAAATCAGTGAAAAAGTTCTTCATTGCTTACGTCAGCCTTCCCGGTAGCGTCAGTGCAGCCGCCCGGATTGCGGAAGTGCGTGCTTGTTCCACGGTGAGGAGCGCTCTCATTATTTTTGGACTGCATCGTCTGCTTACCATCAGGCAGGATGTGGTCACTATGACGTGTCAATATATATAAAAAAAAGACCCAGGAACGATTCCTGGCTGGTTCGGGTAGGCATTTAATATTTTAACTGTATTTTATAAATATTTAGTCTTTTTTCTTATATTTTTATTTCTAATTCTATCTCTTATTTTTATATTGATGTTGCAGGGGACCGGAAGGTGTGGAAAAAGTGTAGGGAGACCTTTGCCCAGGAGTGGGACAGCTATGGCTGATATAATAATAGCGCGGATAGTCCGAAGGTTCCTGTCTCTACAGCCCTAACCATCGGCAGCTTGAGCCCTGCCCCGTTGCCGGCGGCACCCTAGGCTAGGTTTTTTTTAAATATTTTTATGTTTTGTATGTGCTTTTATATTTTACTTTTATATTAATATTATAACCTAAGCTAAGAAAAAAAAGAAATAAAGAGAATAAAAATAATACTCCTTTCCATCGCTCTTTGAGTTTTTTCGATTATATTTGATGTATATTCATTGAAAATCCAGGATCGGATATGGTTAACATCCACTTTTAATGTTTTAATACAACATTGTCTAACAGAATAACACATAATACAAAGTGATTGATAAAATATATAAACAGCGATGTCATTGTCTCAATCACAAGACATGAAGATCGAGATTAGTCCAAACAACGTAAGAGTTTCGTTCTTCCTCAATATTCTGTTCAAACATGAACCCAAAGACAGCGCAGTATGTTTCTCTTTTGCTTGTCAATTCGAGCGTTATAACGAATCGTAACATTTTTATGTCTGTAGTTGAATAAACACATTATTGTAATCCAATGACGCTATAAAGATAAACACAACGTATTACGTCTACACTATTACCCATAACGAAGGGCTTAACATAGAAAAGGATTTATACAACGTGTAACAGAAAAGTGTGGTCAAAATGAAAAGATCCAAAGCGTATCCGATCTAGATCTTGTATGCAGAGTTACTAAGACATTATTATTAACTTTAATTTGTTATGCAATTTTTCATTCCGTATCATAGTATTCCGTGCTTCGGAAGGCACGTTAAGCCGTTGGTCCCGGCTGCATTAGCAGTCGTTAACAACCACCAATCCCTACTGGGCCCGCGTGGTGGTTCATGGACCGTTCTCCCTATTCATCCATAGGGAAGGCTCGTGCCCCAGCAGTGGAGTCATAAATGAACTGATGATGATGATGAACTCTGCATATAAGATCTGGATCGGATACACTTTGGATCTTTTCATTTTTACACACCTTTCTGTTACACATAGTATATAGTATTCGCGAAAATTTTGAAAGCATTACAAAAAGATTCTATTCCATTTGTAATATGATCCGAAACAGTGTTAGAGTGATAATCTAATCATGCCGAGGATTTCTTTAAAAACCGAGCTGAAAGAAATATTGTAATTTGCAATATAATACCTTTGGAAGTGGAATGAATTGGAGGCTTCGTTGGAGCACAAAAGAGCGGTCCGATTGGAAAGCCGGAATTGGGTCCGCGACTGAATCGTCACTTCAAATGGTTATTTCTTTCTTTCATTTTAAACTGGTTTTGCGGATTATTATAAAAGTGTGAAATGAAGCGATGAAAAGGTATTTTCGTGCGTGCGGTGAATTTTTATAGACGCAGTGAGTTTTCGCGTTCATTTTGACATTTTATTTTGGGTTGGCATTTTTGGGCCCTTGGCTGGGTCCGTGGTAAGTTGTCGTTTGGAGGTGTAGTCTTCATTAGAAATCTTGATAATTAATATGTACGTCAAAGGTTTATTACAACAGCTTGGAGTATCAATAATTTTAACAATTGGCATGTAACGTTAACTCGCAAACTCGAAAACCAATGCACAATTACAAGTAAATTGCTAAAATTGCAATGCAATGCTTGTAATTGCATTGAGTTTGCGAGATAAACGGATACTCTAGAATACTTACCTACTACTCAGTAGTAGTATTTATTACATTAAAGCACGTTTTTATTAAGTTGCTCTAGTAAACATACTATAGGAAATCAAAACATTCTTTATTTTTTCAAAGAGTTTTTAGTATACCCTCGTTCTGCGAGGTCCACTAGCTCAATTTTTTTATTTAAATCATAGGTCTACACGTAATCTATGATTGTCTACACTAATATTATAAAGAGGAAAGCTTTGTATTTTTGTATGTATGTTTGCAACGAATAAACTCAAAAACGAATGGACCGATTTAAAAAATTCTTTTACCATTAGAATGCTACATTAGCGCTGAGTAACATAGGCTATATTAAAAAAAAAATAGATGCGGTACGAAGTCCGCCTGGTCAGCTAGTTATTAATAAAACCTTGCAAGCCGTGTGAAAAGTAACATTCAAATAATACTCAACTTATTACCTGAGAAGACCGCTTAGCATGTTTCATATAAAAATGTTGTATACTTTTAATAGCAACTTTTTTACGCTCTTTTTCGTTCAAAGATGTCCTTTAAAAGTCGTTGGGCGGTTCAGGTCATAAAGGTCGATGCGCGGTAAAGGTCATTCAATTGGAATGGTGACTATTTATGCGCAACTTGAGTCCGGTAGCCGTGACGAGACGCTTCGTCACCACCTCATTTTGTATCACCATTGCTGGGACACGAACCTTCCATTTGTATGGGACAACGATCCTGTAGGGATTGGGGTTTTACGTGCCTTCCGAAGCACGGAAGAGCTCGAAATAATAAATTTTTAGTCACTCGTCTGATGATCGGTCTTTGGGAAAGTTGCTTATCTTTAAGAATCACAGACCAAGCGCGTTTCCTACAGTACCATCGAGCTTCAACGCACACGAGACGCTTTGGTAAAGTAAAAGTCAAAGTACAAAGTTATTGTGAAACAACTCGGTTGAAACTTCGCGTTGGGTATAAAGGTATGCCTATACGAAGTAATTTAATTTTTTAATTAGATTCTATTTAATCTCTGCTGTAAAACTTAGTTTAAAATGAAACGTGAAAGTTTGAGAGATTATGATTAACTAGCGACCCGCCCCGGCTTCGCACGGGTGCAATGCTGATATTAAATGCTTGTATTTATACATGTAAACCTTTCTCTTGAATCACTCTATCTATTAAAAAAAAACGACGGGTTGCACTCTGGGAGTGCCGGCAGAAGTGAAAACTTGAATATTAACGTTGTGCATTTTTGATATTTTGGAATGGTTAGGGAATAATTTTGCACGAATTGCTTTAATTATCAGTATAAAAGTACTCTCATTTATGTGGTAGAATACAATATTTATTTATTGGGCTATCGTACACGAACATGGCAATTTATATTACATTAAAAAGTTATATTAAGTTATATTAAAAATTTATATTACGCCGCGCCAGCTGTCTACTCTCCATCCGTCTTACGAATTTTTGATCAGGACACGTGACCTGACGCGAGTTTAACATTTTTTACCCATTCCAAAAAAAGTGCACAACGCCGCTAAAGAAGTTTTCACTTAAAAAACCACATCAAAATCCGTTGCGTAGTTTAAAAGATCTAAACATACATAGAGACAGACAGACAGCGGGAAGCGACTTTGTTTTATACTAGTGAAGTAAAAAATGCGGTCAATGCGATGCGGCCGTTATCACAGTACGACAGTGGTACGTTGTTCACAGGTCATTGTACGAAATTCTTCCCGTTCGGCGAATTAACGATCGGCCGCGATAAAGCCGAAGATGGAAACACTCTTTGCCCGGAGTCCTCAATCACCGAGGAACACAACAAACTTAATTGTTATGGCGACATAGATAAGATAGTGACAGTTAGCCAGACGGACATAAACAAGCTTTACCACTAACAAAATCTAGAAAAATAATATGTATTTGTAACCCCGCTGGAAAACAAACCCAGGGTCTTCTAGGTCTGACTGAGATCGGCAACCTGATCGCTAGATCACCGAGGTGGTTAAAGAAAGTCTGTAAAGAAAATAATGTTTTGTTTCGTAACAATTATGTGAGTTACGATAAAGTTGACAAAGTTCCAAAGCCACTTAATGTTATTCGGCCGTGGAACTTGCGTAAAGTAGCGATAAGTTGTCCTTCAAGTTTCAATAGAAGTCATATTTTTCTTGAACATGTTTATTACTGTTATTTTTACCATTGAAAATGGTTATCAGAAGCAAATCGCCTGAGATGTATTTTTGGCCACAGCTCCGAGGATTTTGGGAGAATCGAGATGGAAATAGTACCAAGAGTTGAGGAATTTATCGAGACACGTGTAAGCGTTTGAATTTTGAAAATCGTTTATAAACTTTCTTCGAATCCGATCCTGATCTCCACAAAAATATAAAGCAGGAGATCACTTAAGGGAATCAGGTCGGAATAACTCGCTATAAGATTTTAGACAAACATATGATTTTAGAAGTTTACAGATAAAGTTTGTTTAAGAAAACGTCAATGTTGAACTAAAATAACTAAATTAAATATTAAATATTTGGTTGGTGGTAGGGCTTGTTTGTCCGCCTGGCTAGCTACCACCGTCTTATCTAAATATGTCGCCATAACATCAATGTTTGTAGCATTGTTGTATTCCGGCAGCTAGAGATAAGATAGCCAGTGCCTCACTAGTTGAGGATCCCGGGTGAAGTGCGCTTCCATCATTGGCCTTACCATCACTTAACATCAGGTGAGATCAAGGCACTGTGCTTACCCGTTACTATAAAAAAAAGAAAAAAAATACCAGGAATGTTCAGTGCTTACGTCAGCCTTCCTGGTAGCATAATGGTCAGTGCGGGTCAGGTAGGCATTAAATTTTTTTGCTGTTTTATAAATATTTAATTCAGTTTAAGTGCAGTAGTTAGTTAAATATAAAAAGTAAAATTTAAAATAACTGAACTCAAAATAGTTACACGTCATGGAATGAAATTTTCACAAAAGAATACTCTCAATAAAATTCTTTCTACAGTCGAGTACCTACTAGGAAAAGTGGCTTATTTTTAATTCCTCTACTAAATCAGATAAGCTGCCGGTTTCAATAGACGCTTTATTCGAATAACAAAATTGCAGAAAGTCTTATAATACCTAAAGATTAAATTGGATACTTCAGATTGAAATTAGGTAAAGGACAAGATTACAAAGTCCATTACTTATTAATTTCAAATTTAATTTAGATATCATATCGAATCAACGTCGAATTTTAATGAATTTATATAAATTGAAACATTTCAACTTATCTGTTTTACACTTCATAATAAACGCAACAAAATGAAAAATGAAATGAAAAATGAAATGAAAAATGAAATGAAAAATGAAAAGAAAAATGAAATGAAAAATGATATGAAAAATGAAATGAAATGAAAAATGAAATGAAAAATGAAATGAAAACACAGTACAAACTGAAATTCATATTGATCCGTTAAGTGTACCTATATTCGATTACTTTCAACACTTTTTCTTTCCTGGAGGAGCTTGCTAGCGCAGTGGTTAACGCGCCCGGTCTGCTATTGCTGACGTTAAGCAATTTTCGCAAAGGTCGGTTAACGGATGGGTGACCAAAATTTTATTATTGAGCTTTTTCGTGCTTCGAAAGGCACGTAAAGTCGTTGGTCTCGGCTGCATTAGCAGTCGTTAACAACCACCAATCCGCACTGGGCCGGCGTGGTGGTTTATGGTCCGTCATCCCTACCCATCTATAGGGAAGACTTGTGCCCCAGCAGTGGGGACGTATAATGAGCTGGTGATGAAGATGAAAAATTATATAAGTCAGAAAAGAAATGTAATCAAAAAACTTTGTTTGTTTGTTTTGTGCACACTTTTTCAACTTTTCTTTGTGTCTTCTCCTTCTACGGGCCTGCTGGAAGACATTTCAATGTGAAATAAGCAGCGGCCTTGTACTTGTCTATTCTTACTATGTTCTCTCTTCTCATTCGTTTGTGTATACATAAATTATAATTAAATAAAAGAAAAATCGTAAATCCGTATTTTTAGAGGTACATTTGAGGTAGAGGTACACACGAATCTTAAATAAACCAGGTTAAATAAAACTCAAGTGCCACCCTTTAAGGAATAAAAAAGGGAGTTACCAAGTTACTGCGTCGTAAGGATTCGCAATTTGAGATAATTCTGTAATATTTAACCACTTAAGGCGCTATTAGCTCAATAACATAGACCCTATACAAAGTTTTTTAACTGGGACAGTATGGGAAAATCTGAAACTGTAGGAGATACAAAGAATATGACGTGTTAAGAAACATAAGATCTTTTTTGCGAAACCTTTTTTGCTATGCCAAAATTGTTTTCACAAAAAAAGTGCCTAATGGTTCCAAAGATAGATTACCTGTATCTCCTACAGTTCCAGCTTTCCGATACTGTCCCAATTCAAAGAAACAATATGAATGACTTATTAACATCTAGACATATAAAAAGAAAAATCCTAACTCACTTACTGACTGACTCCCTAAACGTCTAGCCTAAATGTGCTAATCGCACAAAGCCATCCACTAAAGGAAAAAAGAAACGACAATTTAATTTTCCAATACAAAATGATTTGTTTATTTTGTTGTCATGGAAACCATTGATTTATATATATTAATACGTGAAGCAAAAACTTTGTACTCGTTTTTACGAAACTTGCGCGGGACGGAGGAGTATGAAATTTCGCACACTTATAGTTTATATAGAGAAGGTTATCGGAATGTTAATATTTTTTTTAATTATGCATAAAAAATACATTAAATCAACAAAAACAACACTACACACACTACCATGAATTTGACACACACGCATATGTATTTGAAACACACGTATTGTTTGTATTTAATGCAACTGACATCTGTCAATGCCAAATCCAAACTCACATTCCATCTTTTTAAATTTTTCAATGCTTAGGATACAATTCGTGCAGCCTTAATAAAATTACGACTTTCGACGTATTTCGACCGAATTCCGACCACTGGGCGACCACTAGTATATTTAACTCAATGATGGAAACTGTCAAAGCGGCACGAAGTCCGCCGGGTCAGCTAGTCAATACTATTAATAAAGAGGTAAAGTTTGTGACTTTGTTTGTTTGTTTGTTGAGGGTAATCTCTGGAACTACTGGTCCAATTCCAAAAATTCTTTCACAGATAGAATGCTACATGCCTTGCGGGTAACATAGACTACATTTAATAATAAAAAATATTTTATTCTTTAAATCTCAAATCCACGCGGACGAAGTCACGGGTTGAATTGCTAGTATTTATATTTTTAAAATTTATTTCGTTTCATTTTGCTTTTCTCTTTACAGACTGTGCTAGTGACTCCACCTATACCACGCTTTGCATTTTACGTCCTATAGTTAAAGCGGTTTTGTTTATTAAGTTGAAATGCGGTGGTGTAACTCTAAAAACTTCTTCGGGATACAGTATATTCTCGGAATCTTAATGCGGCGAGTGACTTTCCAAGTCGAACTTTTTTATTTAAACGCTAGTTGTAAGGTTGGAACTGGCCATTACAGATTCTGGTCACGACACAAGCCCCGGGCAATGTTTAGCATTGAAATAGACCAGGCACCCCCAACAGTTTTAGTTGTAGTACCTGTCGCCTTTGGCATTACTTATAGGTAGAAGATTTGGTGGCGAAACAGTAAGATACCTACATAATAATTATTTTCTTTTATAAATGTTCAAATAATTTTTAACGCAAATTTTATTTTATTTTTATTTTATTTTTTTTTATTTTATTTTGGCACGTAACAGTCATTACAAAAAAAAATACTAATACTAAAAATTTATAACATTAATAGACAATGAGCGCCCAAACATAAGATTGGATTGGATAAGATTTATTGCGAACAAATTACAAAAACTGTTGTTAAATAAGATTTCTAACTAGAAATCTTATTTGTAACTGCATCGATCCATGTATACGAACATATCCCGCTACGTTCATATAGATGGCTGTTATAAACGAATGATTAGCTTTTTCATATTAGGTATTATTAGGTAGTTATTATCTTCTTCAGTTTCCTGTACTTTTATAGCTTATATTATTGAAAAATAATATGAATTAAAATTTGAAAAAAGACAAAGTGTTGAAAAAATTCCACGAGCGGGATTCTAACCCGTACCCCATGACATGCCGGGTCATGCGCACCGCCAACCATGCCATCGCGGCTCAATCCAACCCGCCGAAACCAATCAACTACTATCTACTTTTACTTGATAAGCCAAAGGATAATTAGGTAATTTGTTCGCAACAATATTTGCGTTAAATTATATGTAAATAATCATATGTATTAAAACTTCAAAAACTACAATAACTTTTCGTAAGCCTTCATAGTTTCACTTTTAGTAGCGAGGGCTGTTATATTATCAATTCAATTTTGTTTTTTCACCCCTAACACGCAATCCCATTGTTAGTAACTGATGGATAATGTCAAGATGTTATCAGGAGGCGTAGTATATAATAGCTAAGCCCACACCGCTCGCGTTAACTCCGTTTCTACATCAATTTTTCTATATAGGTGTATAAATAAAAATTAATGTTGCTAGGCGCAAAACTCGAGAACGGCTCGATCAATTCGGCAAATATTTTTTAGTATGTTCCTTAATGCACACGGAATGTCTAATTGCTTTTGACAGAACGAAGTCTGTCCGGGCAGCTAGTTAACAATATTTGTAACTCTATTTAAAGTAAATATGTAAGTAGACGAAAAAAGAAATAAAAATTAAGCTTAAAAGATTTGTCAAAGAACTTAAGAAAAATATCCAAATTAACACTGCACATTGTCGAATCTCGAACCAGAGGAGCTCGATGGCGCAGTGGTTAACGCCCGGTCAGCGAGGTTCGCCACGACCAGTCATCGGATTGGTGACCAAAAATGTATCATCCGAGCTCGTCCATGGTTCGGAGGCCGTTGGCCCCGGATGCATTAGCAGTTGTTGATTAAATTGTGATGATGATTACCAAATCAAGGGTCAGGGTTCCACGCCCTTTACTTCTATTAAATTGCCTCTGTAGTGTAGTGGTTACACTATCGTGCTCAAACCTAGAGACCCCGAGTTCGATTCCATTCCAGTGGGTGTCAACTCCATGACAAAGAATTGTCACCACAGGACTCTCCAACGTCCATCGCCTAAAGGCAAAAGTCCTTAAACGTACGATTGCTTAAACGTGTTCTTACAAAGGTTAATCATGAAAGTTTCCATGTCATTAACTTAGGATAGAGGGCCGATTTGTGGGTGTTATCTGCCATCGAGGTCGCTTCCGTCATAATTTGTAGTTACTTTAAGCCTCTTACAAATAAACAAAGAGTAAGGTCCGAATAGTTATTCCGTGTTTTGTTTCTTTTACTCTAATTTGAAATGACGTTTGCATGACAGGAACAAAACACGGAATAACTATTCGGACCTTATGCTTTGTTTATTTGTAAGGCACTAAGTGTATAGTAATATGTAGTCTTCAAAACTGCAAATACATTTTAACATGTGATTGTATTCTCGGTATTTTCGTAGCTCGATAAGCACTGCCGTGTACACTATGCACACAAACATTTAATAAAGCAATATCTTAAAATGTAGTAATTACATAATAATATAGTTATTATCTAATTACTTAGTTGGCGATTACGGCAAATACCTCTCATGGAGATCCGTGGGAGAGGCCTTTGTCCAGCAGTGGACGTCTTTTGGCTGTGATGATGATGATGATGATGATGATAGTTATTAAGACTTTTGCGCTTAACATTATACTTATATAAAAATCTAGCTGACCCGGCGGACTTCGTACCGCTTTGACAGTTTCCATCAATGAGTTAAATATTATTATATATCAATGGTATCCATGACAACAAAACAAACATATCATTTTGTATTGGAAAATTAAATTGTAGTTTTTAGTATATTATTTAATATATTTTTTTAATATAGTCTATGTTACTCAGTGCTAATGTAGCATTCTAATGGTGAAAGAATTTTTTAAATCGGTCCACTAGTTTTTGAATTTATTCTTTGCAAACATACATACATACAAAAATACAAAGGTTTTCTCTTTATAATATAAGTATAGATATGTCAAATTAATAAGTTATTTTTCTAACAGAAGGAGCTGTTCCGTTTGTAAGTAGCGGTATTGAAATGTTCTTTGTATTTTCTGTAAAAATATAAGATTTTTTGGTTTTTCCAATATAGAACGTGTACACAGTTTTGTCGTAGACGTTTGTGCCTTAAACATGGTCCTTCGAGCCGGATATTACAAAAACATCAAATCAATTTGACATATTTAATTATAGTACTCGTACATACTACGGTCTCAACCGCTGATATCTTAAGAACATAATTAAGGAACGTATAATTTATATGGATACACTAATGTCAATTACATTGAGGCAAGAAATGTAAGCGTTGTTATGTAATTGTTGTATGTTGTGTTGGCGGTGGGAAACTGTTAAATACTAATTGTAGCTACAAACACTACGCAATGTGTGGTTTTCTTATGTTGATCATTTTCTAATATTATACGTTTAGCCAATGACAATGGGGCCCGGCAAAGTGCCAAATATATACAGCTATACCCATAAAGACCTTACTCAGTCATGATGACAACTGGATCTTGATTCTGCTGGATCTTGATTAAGGGCGTCCGCCGCGGGGGCCCGTGCTTTGTCGCGGACAAATATGGCGGTTTTAAAGCTGTCATTTGTCAAAGTGCGCCATTTTATTGAGAGAGTTTGTTCCTCAAGCCGTTTGAAACGAATCACCTTCGGAGGTTTTCTAGAGGGAACGGCATCACGCACTAGTGCGTGTCCCCGTGCCCTACTAGATTCTCCGAGGGGTTCGGTTCAGATCGGATCAGTGATCCGTCCCGCGGTGGACGAGCGTGCCCCGGCGGGCGCACCGCGTGGGACGGGCGCCCGCGCCGTGCGCCCGCTTGTCGTAGCAGTCCAAAATCGTGTATCAGTGGCTTGATTTCAACTTTGAAGCCACGCAATTGAGACCCTATTGAGACGTTATTGATTTAGTAGATTTGAGGCCGAAGATAGGGGCAGTTGTAGCGGAAATGAAATGAAATGGAGACGGAGAGCAGTGCAACGGATATGGCCCGTTTTCTTTGCCGGCCTCCATCTAGACTGCTCAACACAATTCTGCAGCGCTGTCGCCGCGCTGTTATCCAGTTTACGGCCTAAAAGAGAACACCTGTAAAGAAGGTTGATCCCATTTTTTATGAAAAAAGGGTACAATATATAAAACTCTTTTTATGTGGCCTTTTTTTATGAATATTCCTTTCTTTGTTTTTTAATTTATATTATTATTACCTACAAGTGAAAAGTACATTGTTCATTATTTAAAGGCCGGCAACGCATCGCATCACCGCAATGATAATGACCCGCCTGCTCGTTTGCCCCTTTCTAATATAAAAAAGGCACATCACACGGTATCCTAAGTGCTGAGGAACCGATTGAACTAGCTATCTTATCTCCAACTGTCTGACTCTGAACAGAACACTGCTAATATTTTTGTTACAGCAACAGGCTTAGATAAGGTGGTAGCTAACCAGGTGACTTTGAAACAAAGAACCAGCTCTCGGCGGCGGTATTTCCGGACCGTTACGACCTCGGAATCTTCAAGAAACGAGCCAAGCCCTTCCTTAAAGGCCGGCAACGCGTCTGCGATTCCTCTGGTTTTGCGGGTGTCCATGGGCGGCGGTGATTACTTTCCACCAGGTGACCCGCCTGCTCGTTTGTCTACTTCTTTTATAAAAAAAACAAGCCTTACGATCAGCCAAGAAAATTATATATTTCTATCACCCGCTGTTAATCGAACCTAGGACATTTGGGACCGAGACCGATCACGAATCACTAGAGTACAGAGGCACTACGAATCTTGTTGTAATAGTGGTTGTTTTTTGTGTTCTTGTATTATTAGCGTTTACACAAAATAAGGAGACTGCTGGACTTCTTGGCGGGAAAGTGAAGAGTCATGTCTGCGGTTTTGTTTTTTTTTCTAAAATTTGTGTTATGTCGAATATTAATGTGAAATAATGGTGGATTATTAACCGTCAAGCGTTCGTGATTGTGCATAAGTGTTGGCAAATGAAACAAAACAGTGCAACGTCACTTTTCAAAATTCTCTCAAGAAGTCCGCCCGAGGACTTAGTAAAGCCCCACATTTTTACTGTCTAAATCGTGTCTCAGTGGCTTGATTTCGACTTTGAAGCAACGCAATTGAGACACTATTGAGACGTTATTGATTTAGCAAATTCATACAAACTGCTGCGCTCGGACTATTCCGTGCTGTTCCGAGATTCCGCGTCCGTGAGGTTCTTTGTGTGAGTTGCTTCTGGGTCTCCTTATTTTGTGGCAATAATTAGCTACCCGTAGGTATCATACTAATATTATAAAGCTGAAGAGTTTGTTTGTTTGGTTGAACGCGCTAATCTCAGGAACTACTGGTTCGAATTGAAAAAATATTTTTGTGTTAAATAGTCCGTTTATTGAGGAAGGCTATAGGCTATAGTTAAAAAAAATTAAAAAAAGCACACTCGTGCGAAGCCAGGCCGGGGCGCTAGTAATGGATAACCCTTGTAATCGAGCTGTGAGTGTCTTAATCAAAGATCACTGTTCCACATTATCACTGCCTATAACTATAATAAAATATCAATCTATCACTAAAAGTATTGATGCTCATTACATCCAAAGAAGAAAGTCAAATAAAGCAAAGTATCCTGACTCAACAATACTGTTCGAAAACAAACAATTTATTCAGTAAGTTCGCCGTGATACGGTTGTTTCGCGCACGATCGCAATGCATTCTTAAAGCGTCGCCCAAACAGAGGCGGTCGGCGGTCGCGGGCACAGTCGCGGGCGGATGTGGTAGTCAATATAATACGAAGTATAATGTAAGTAAACCCGTATTCCGTGATGGACCCTTATGGTAGTGCCACCTACCAGTCCAATTGTGAATCGAAACCATCCAGGGATCTACTCAAACACACATAAAAAACATCAAAATCGGTCCAGCCATTTAGGAGGAGTTTAATGACACATACACATATTGAATAATGCTATATTATAAAGCGCTGTCCACACATTTCCGGGTCAGGGCCATCCGAGTTCCGAGTGGTCCGTCGACCGTGACCGAACCGCCATCGCCATTGCCTCTGCTTGGGCGAAGCTTACAAGGCAATGCTCGCTCGAGCCCCGCAATTGCTTTAAAATGTAAATATTGTTGGCCGTACGTTTTAAATATTCAAATTTATTGGACGACTTCAAAAGGTGCTCCACGCGAATAATATCAAATATTGACGCTACAAACTTCGTGACGTGGCGACGACCCATGCAGTTCAATAATTCATATCAGATTTTTTGGTATGACAAATCGCTCGTGTTATGAATTCGGAAAATGGCAAATATAACTTATTTATTTAATTTTGTTTATTTTATCATATTATATATGCCTCAGTAGTTGAGGATTAAGAGAGAAGTGCGCTTCCACCTTCGGCCTTATCATCACTTAACATCAGGTGATATAAAAGCCAAGTAATTACCCGTAATTTATACTAATATTATGGAGCTGAAGAGTTTGTTTGTTTGCGCTAATCTCAAGAACTACTGGTTCGAATTGAAAAAATATTTTTGTGTTGAAAAGTCCATTTATTGAGGAAAGCTATACTTAGGCTATATTACATCACCCTATGACTAATAGGAGTGGAGAAGCAATCAAAAATGTTGCAAAAACGGGAAATAACGCGGGTGAAACCACGGTGCCACGGGGCACAGCTAGTATATATGTATTTTTTAAATCGTTCGCCTCTGTGGCCGCGTAGCAGAACGCTAGGCTTGATATCCGGAGTTGCTGAGTTCAATTCTCAGGTCAGGTAGGCTACTCTTGACCCAAACTTAATCTCAATACAATTCCAATGCGATTAATATGTATCGATATTGGGATAAGTTTCGCAATTTCGGAACGCCCCATCTCGATAATAATTTGTTCACTCAATTTCCACGCAATTTAATTCCAATGTAGCGCTATTATCGCTTTTTAGAGTGCCATTTGAATTTTTTTAGATTTGGGATTGGAAATTGATTATTGCAATTGTGTGTCAAGAGTAACCCACCAGGTTTGGCTGTTGTGATTCGGATATTTCCTAGGCATAGCCCGGGTTTGTGATCCATCTATCTATTGCAGCCCTTATAGCGTCCGTCTTCGAACATAGGCCTCCTCTCTGCTTCTCCAATCTTGACGGTTTGCTGCCACATGCATCCAGTTTTTTTTTAGTTATTTTTGGTTTTTGTACTTTTTATTTTTTTTATTTTTATTTATTCTATTTGTTATGTGAGATCACTAAAGAGAGTCAATAAATGTTTTTTCTTTCTTCTTTCTTTCTTTCTTTCAGTTAGTGACAGCTTGTTGCCGGATATCATCCGTCCATCTCTTGGGCGGTCAACCTCTGCCACGGGTGTTAGCGCGGGGTCGCCATTCTAGCAATCTTCTCGCCCACCGGCGGCTGTGGTTTATTCTGGCAATGTGTCCTGCCCATCTCCACTTTCTGCGCTCTATTTCTTCGACCACGTCCACCACTTTGGTTTTCTGCCGAATCCACGCATTCCTTCTACGGTCCATGTGGGTGATACCTAGCATAGATCTCTCCATAGCCCTCTGTGCGACATGGAGTTTGTCGGCAGACTTTTCCGTTAAGGTGGTGGTCTCCATACCAGAACACACTGGTTGAAGACCTTCGATTTGAGTTTGTGATCACCAACCAGCGTTTGGCAATTGTGGTGATTAAACCAATTCCCATCAATTGTAGTGATGAGTTGATTTCGATGATGGAGGCCTTTGCTCAGCAGGCTGATAGTACTGCTTATGTTACTATGATATTTACTTGCTTCTTAACTTTTATTTGAATAAATACACAATTATACAACTTATGTTCAAGAGCCCGCTTACAAAGAGTTTCGACAAAAGTTTCGTTCCTACATGACAGTTTTAAACAGCGCGCGGCTCTGAGATTTAATTACACTCTGATGCTTATACAAAATCGTAAAATATTTTAGTATTCGAGATGTAAATAGGTTTCGGAGTTTTAATTACTCACACTCTGCAGTTTACAATCAAATGAAAGTATTTATGAGCACATCTATCTGTACTAATATTATAAGGAGGAAACCTTGTATTTTTGTATGTATGTATGTATGTATGTATGTATGTATGTATGTATGTATGTATGTATGTATGTATGTATGTATGTATGTGTGTATGTTTGCAACGAATAAACTCAAAAACTACTGGACCGATTTAGAAAATTCTTTCACCATTAGAATGCTACATTAGCGCTGAGTAGCATAGGCTATATTAAAAAAAAATACTTACCAAAAACGACAATTTAATTTTCCAATACAAAATGATTTGTTTGTTTTGTTGTCATGGACCTATATAATATTAAACTCAATGATGGAAACTGTCAAAGTGGTACGAAGTCCGCCGGGTCAGCTAGTGCTTTATAAAAACGGTGTTTTGAGTTATTTTAAATTGAATTTTCGATATCAACGAGTAGAGTTGCAATTAAATTTTGTCTATGGCTACATGTACAGACGCCTGCACATCAACTTATCCAAAACTCTCAAGTTTCTTCAATAAATTTTCAAAGTTCAAAGTCTGTTCAAAGTTCAAAGTTTAAAGTGGAAATTCGACAGTTTTGTGGCAGCCGTGTACAGCAGTGTACGATTACAGTTATTGTAGATTACCTAATTAAATTAATTTGCGTAGCGCTTACAGTATAGAACGTTCTAAATCTGTGACTTCAAGTGCAGTAAAAATAATATATAACCTTTTCTCAAAACAGTTCAGGCCATTTTCACTAAATAATCTAATTTAATATAATATATGTATTACTTGTTGTATGTATTATGTGTACTTAAGTATTTATGTGAGTAAGTATTTCAGCTACTCTTGCAAAATATCGAAGTTGTTAGTGATTGGATCCCTTCCAGCGCAGTAAACTGCGCTTGCGCCGTACTATCACCACTAATGTTGCAAGCAAATTATTATATTACCAGTCGTACGAATCCGAAATAGAATTCCTTCGCCAATGTGACATTTTACAGTTTAAATTATTGGATAGTAAACATATATTTTTTTCATGTAATTATAATATTTTTTGTGGCAAAATTCATTTTATCTTATGAAGCAAAGGCTTTCGCAAAAACTCAATGAACTTAAACTTTTTAAACTTTTGTGGTCATAATCTCGACCAAGGTGGCAATATCTTGACAGGTCTTGACCCAAAATAAAAGTGTCAGGACTTGAGACAAATAATTTCGGAAAAAGGGACTTTCCAGGACTTCGCGAAACAGCACGTCGCGGGACCCAAACCCACTAACAGTATTGAAATATATTGAAAGTAGTGGACCCGGCGGACTTCGTAACGCTTTGACAGTTTCAAAAGTCTGTCAAAATTTCAATAACAAAGTATAAAAAACTACCAAATAGGTTCTATTCCCAACATCAAATCCAAGACCTAAGTAGTAAATTGTGGAACCAAATATAGAGAAAAGGTATGAGTTTCATTCCCGTGGGAATATCGGAATAAAAACTATCCTATGTGTTAATCCTGGTTATAAACTATTTGTATGCCGAATTTCATCCAAATCCATCCATCCGTTTCAGCGCGAAGAAGCAACAAATATACACACATACACAAACTTTCGCATTTATAATATTAATGTGATGAGGCGCCTCCAAAATACATTTAAATGTTATGATACCACACATCACCAGCTCACTGCTGGGGCAACCATCCCCATAGATGGAACAGCACAGGGAGAACGGGTCATAAACCACCACGCGGGCCCAGTGCGGATTGGGCAAGTTGGTTGGTTGTTAACGACTGCTGATGCAGCCGGAACCAACGGCTTTATGTGCCTTCCGAAGCACGGAGGAGCACGAAATGATAAATTTATGGTCACCCATCCGATAACCGGCCTTTGCGTTAGTTGCTTAACATTAGCAATTGCAGATCTGACGTTAATCAGTGCGCCAGCGAGCTCCTCGTTACACTCGATTATATAGTTGCCACGATTAATATAATTGCCAATAGCGTTACCTAAACATAGCACGCTACTCATACAAACGAAGTGTTATATAAATAGCTATCAACAGTGCGCGTTCATTCCGTTATCTCAATCAACTGCTGGTAAACATCTAAAACACTGGGAGACCTTGAAAAATTTTACCTGATCCAGATGCGTGGCCGAGAGGAAGGTTATTAAATTTAAGTATAGCTTTTCGTTCTTTTAAAACGATGCTTTGATTCGTCAATGAAGTAACGCAGACTATGGTTTTTTTTATACAACGATACATTTTTTTTTGAGATTGCTGATTGCCTCAGGAGCTCGATGGCGCAGTGGTCAACGCGCCCGGTTTAGCTGAGGTTAAGCAACTTTCGCAAAGGCCGGTCATCGGATGGGTGACCAAAAATGTATCATCACGAGCTCTTCCATGCTTCGGAAGGCACGTTAAGCCGTTGGTCTCGACTGCATTAGCAGTTGTTAATAATCACCAATCCACACTGGGCCCGCGTGGTGGTTTATGGCCCGTTCTCTCTATCCATCCATAGGGAAGGCTCGTGCCCCAGCAGTGGGGTCATAAAATGAGCTAATAATGATGATGATGATGATTGCCTCAGACCGCATTTTCAGCTTCACTAGGCTTTTTTGGGAGCGGCGAAAAACTTAAGGGGGTGCAGCGCGGAATTTGAAAATTTACGTGTTTTTAAGTCACTAGGCTAGGCGCTGAATAGGTCTTATACATTAAAAGGACTAGTGTGTGTAGGTTAGCTTGATCCTTACACAAGGTCATGGTTGTCTTGGAATTTGAAACAAATACCCAGAAACTGCATAAACATTACGTAAAATAATGATATCTACAAACTTATTTCTTCAGAAACTTTGTAAATATAGCCCAAATGAAACAATGATCCGACATCAAAATGTTTGTATTGATATTCCGCAGGTCACTGTTGTTTCATTTTTTTTTTTTTTTTGTTTGCACATGTGTAAAAAAAAAGATATTATAATTTATTTTAGGTTCAACATGCCATACCATAAACGGTGTACAAATTAAGTTTATACAAATTAAAATAGACGTCCATGCTTATTAATAAAATCAAAAATTATAACCACAAACAATATTAAATTAATTTTAAATATCAGAGATGTCAATAATAATTACTTGCACAAAATAAAAAATTAAAAATAAATCAAAAGTATTATGCTGACAATAAAATTATACTATTTCACAAATTATCATTTAAAAAATCCGATATGGTGTAATAACATTTTTCGCAAAGTATATTTTTTATTTTATTTTTAAATTGATTAAAATTTAGCTCTTTAAGCTTCACAGGTAATTTGTTGTAAATTCTAGGGGCCATACAAAATATGCTTTTGCTCATTAAAGCTGTTTTTGCCCGAGGCATACAAAGGCGACTGTTGTCACGACGGTTGCGTTCAACAACATCCGTCATACGCATAAAAAAATCAGGATTCGATTTGACAAAAAGAACAACTTCCAAAATATACATTGACGGAAGCGTCAGAATTCTATGCTTTATAAAATATGGTTGGCAACTTTCTGAGGTTTTAAGCCCAAACATAGCTCTCAAGCATTGTTTTTGCATTTTAAATGCTATATATTTATTAGTCGAGTTGCCCCAAAAAATAATACCATATCTCAGAGTCGCCGCCACTAATCCATGATATGCTGTAAGCAGAGCATCTATATTCAGTACTAAAGATAGCCTAAATAGTGCGTAAGCAAAGCTACTGATTTTTTTACAAAGATGTTCTATGTGTGCCTTCCAATCCAGTCTACCATCAATTAAAAGACCCAGGAATCTAGCCTTATCTACCTCACAGACCTCCGTGGTCTGATAAATTGCCTTAATAGGCGGTCCTTTATACTCTCTTTGGTAGAATTTCATTATTTGCGTCTTTCTAAGATTAATTTTTAAGTTATTGTTATCTAGCCATGTAATAATCGATGTCAAAGATTTATTAATGTCATTTCAATCCAATCAATCAATCCTATTCTTTGAAGAGTCTGTCGTAAATGTATAACAATTTCAAAATAATTATTAGTTGTTAAAAAATCTTCCTCTCCAATTAAAATAATGCAATAGTCTTGTAATGAGTAACCCTTTAGTTTAGAGTCTAAGTTTTCAGTCAATTTTTTTATGCCTGAATTTGGCTTGAGATAATGCATTACTTGATAATCTTGTAAATGGTGTTCTGCGTTTGCCAAAATTTTGTTGTGTTTGTCAGTACTTACAATACAAAGCTTTTTTATTTTATCGTTAGATGTTTTTATTTTCATTTTTGCAATATCTGTAGTAATTTCATCGCGAATAATCTGCTTGGGTTCCTTGTTCATGGTTATTTTATTCAAAGATTGTGGTGACTTATGCTTACTATTTGTTTTTCTCGGTGTAGATGAAATGCTTCTTCTCTTTCTATTAGGATTAACCACTAAGCCGCTACTCAAATCTTGTGTCGCTTTTTTGTATAGTTCATGCTTTGTATCTGTTTCCTGTAAAGCTCTTTTAAGTTGCATATTTTCCAATAAGAGGTTATCAATTTGTTCATTGGCCGAAGCTAAGTTCATATTCAGCTGGTCTATTTGTTTCTTAAGAGCTTGTATTTTTTCATCACTCTCACCATCGGACGAAATGTTTGGCAGACTACTTACAGTTCCCTCTAGTGTTGATGATGTTGAATCACCGTCGTCTTTGTCAGTCAATGACCTTGAACGTCGTTTGCGGAACGTTATGTTTTCTAGGAAATTCATATTTTAAATTATGATTTTGTCAATAAGACAAAATCAAGTATTTAAAAAAAGTTAATTTCTGTACGTGGGTTTGAACCACGGGCCCCTGGGTCTCAGTGTATGGTATGCACCGCTGAGCCAATCGTATAGTTGGTTGAGCGGCGAAATTAAGTTACAGTTACGACTCACGATTTGTGTTGTTTGAGTTCGTTAAGTATGACTCATATCCAAGACATGAGTTCTTTACACTTTTTTTAGTCACTACCGCCGCTATTCGAAATGATATCCTTTTATAACATAAATAGTCTTGATTAGGGTTTATAAGTTTATCAAGCACTTCAGTTTTCACATTTAAATTGGTTTTTATGCACTTTATGTTGTAGTCAGCACTGTTATTTGTTTTTTCCTTTTTGTGTTACACTGATAGCACAGTTTGTTGACTGGTTCCACTTTTTTCACTTTTTCTTAGAAATCTTTTGCAGAAATGCGTTGCAAACGATAGATGAAGATCTTACTATGTATTATAAGGTATTAATCACTGTTTTAGAACATAAAGTTTGAGTTACTATTTTTAAAACATTAATTTGTACGCAGCTGATGTTTACATTGATAGCAGCGCCATCTTCCTTTTTCATTAAAAAACATGAATATAGAAATATTAAGACTTTTCTTATTTTTTACCCAAACGCCTTTGATTTTACGAAAGTAAACATTGCTCTAATTAAATCACCAGCCTACTCTGTACAGATATTAGTGTGCGTGCGTATTCGTAGTCGTGCGCCGTTGTCACACCACTGCCACGCGCCGCTCGCTCGCTATCATAAAGAAACTTGAAACTCGCAGTTTTGCGTCCGCGCTGCACCCTCTTAAAGGGTTTCAAGCCTTGTGAAACGAATCGGATGTCTTCTAGAAAGAACGGCATCACGCACTAGTGCGTGACCCTGTGCCCTACTAGATTCTCCGAGGGGTTCGGATCGGATCGATCGGGGACAGTTGAACGGAACTCGTTTCTTGTATTGTTATACGGATTCGGGATTCGAGATATAGAGAAAAAAATTAGTCCTTGCGAAGTTTCTTAATAGATTTTGATGTTAAATAATGCTTTGTTTATTCATTTATTTATCGGGCAATCGACAATAACATACTAACACCAAAAAGTATAATTGTGTAAGACTTAATCTAAGTACAGTTTTAGTTATAGCAGCTACTTACTTATCTTAAATCTTAAAATATGTTTTATATATGTTTGTTTACTTTGTTGATTTGGAATAATAATATTTATCCCATATAATCGTTTGCTAAATCATTTTGCCTACAATATGTAAGTAAGCCTTAAATTTATGTCCTAAAACCTTATTACCAAATACTAATACTGGTAAACTATTTATTGTTTTTTGTAATAATGTTTCATTGAAATATATTCCTATTTGAGGTTGAAACTACCAATAAAACCTTTAGGCACAATGGGCTATCAGCAAAATGAATCATCTAACGTGAGACATTGTTGTACCTAGCGCGCTTGCCAAGATGAAACCTATTCACTGCATCCACTAGGAATACAGCCAGATTGGAACACAGCGACACAATATTATTGGCACGGTTATATAAGTCAAAGTCAATGTTTTTAATTTAAATAAACTAAAGATAAGTGCTTTTGAATCGTCCAAACATTTTTTTACCTACTACCCATTCAGGACGTCTACAGAATGGGCCCATGAAACTCCACAGCTTTAATAGAAGTAACGACATTTACAAAAAAGTATGTCTTTTCCAAATCATACAATATTTAACTTAATACATTTATAATTAAAACTTTCAAGAGCCCGGAATTACAAATTATGGTAATGGTACATACATACATACATACATACATACATACATACATATATACATACATATACATACATATACATATCCATACATACATACTTCCTCATTCTTCTCCCAAAAAGGGGAAGACGAAGCATCAAAATCACCAATTTTGAGTAAACTCACCTAGTGTCCTCGACGCTACGTATGGAAAGAATGAACAAATGTACTTTTACGTTAGATAAAAAAATAAACATTTTACAGAAACGAGTTGTTATCCTGGGCCTGTCCTTAAGACCCCAGCTGTGGTCCGATAGGCTCATGATTCATCGGTTTGAGTAAATAGGTAGTGAGTAAATAGGAAAATTATAAATTATATCGATACGTGTATATTTTAAATATCCCTTTAGTTGTGACTTCATACATCAAGAAACTTGAAGAGCCAAGGTGAAACCTCTCTTTATATTTTATTCCGAGAAAAATATATACTCAATCGAATAAAGACTTTTTCCCCACAAACATTCAGCTTTTCATTACCGACAAATAGCTCTACGAAGTTCTAATAAAATATTGAGTAGGTTTCATTGCTTTGAATTGGTAGCTATTTACGAAAACGAAGAGATATTGCCAACGACGCACATGTAAAGCGTGAGAATTGTTGTTTACCATGAGTACTGTAATGAAACAGTTTCCTCTGAGTAAGGGGTAAAAGACCCTTATATGTACGAATACATGTATATATTAATACGTGAAGCAAAAACTTTGCACCCCTTTTTACGAAAATTGCGCGGACGGAGGAGTATGAAATTTCATACACTTATAGTTTATATAGAGAAGGAGTGCAGAATGTTAATATTTTTTTAAAATTCGCCATAAAAAGTGCATTAAATGAAATAAATATTGTTTCATACATTTTTCAAAAATTTCAAAAAAGGAAGATAGATAGATAGAGGAGCGACCGTAACGTCATTGTGGCTCCATGGCCCCAAACTACCGTTTTTCGAGTGCTCATCAGGAATCTAGTATGTACATAATTAATCGAAGCTCTGAACTGTATTTCCTCTGAATGAACAGTTCTTTCAGGCCCTGTTATTTTACTTATATCAGGGACTAGGGCAAGTAAAAAATGAAAGAGATAAAAGTGGTGCTTCCATAATTATAAGATTTCAAGGAAAATAATACAGACGCTTTGGAACTAAATCTCGAACTTAGCTAGCTCTTCATAGTTTTGTCAATTGGTACATAGCCCTTATTTGCATAGTCAAGTGTACTCGAGACGAGAGGGCTCTTCGTGCTGTGATTTGGATATCGGCTTATTTAAACGAAACCAAACAAAGGGCCGAAAGGGATTCACGACTACGAGTTCAATAGTCTCATTCGTTTTATTATATCGTCGGCCCGATTATAACTGGCTATTTGCTTTGAATGTCGATGATTACAACAAAACTTTGACGTATTTGCCGGCAGGAAATTTACTTACTTAGAAATACACTGAGTATACGCTTGGAATAGTTATTTATTGTTTTGTTAAATAATATAATTTCAAATCGTATATCGTCGCTCGCATAACTAACTGTCCTATCTCATTTTTGGTATTTTTTCGGTACAAGCGTTTTCCAGCTAATAGTTTTCAAACTATCACTGTAACTTATTGTAGCAGACTTTCTAAACAAAGTACCATGTAGCAGCACTAGCAACGTCTGTGTCTGGGTTTATAGGGTGCTGTATTCGCTGGGTTCTGATAATAAATAATAAATGCCAGGGCTTCTTAATGACACATTTATATTCTTCTATGAACGTCGTGAGTGAGAGAGCACAATATTGCAAAAGTTGCCATTACAATGGGTGAGAAATCTAAGTTAATTATATTATTAATGTTGGCAACATCCATCATGCTGACAACTATTTTTAGAAAGTCTGCTACAATAAGTTACAGTGATAGTTTGAAAATGGAAAACGCTTGTACCGAAAAAATACCATAAAATTAGATAGGACAGTTAGGTATAAGATGACATTATCGGATAAGTGTGTTTGTGAACTTCGCTGGGTAGTTGACTGCAAGTTTGAGATGTTATGAGAAAAACAAAACACTGACAAACTATTTTAACGCTCCTGTGTTTATTTGTGAGATGGTCATACAACGTACGGAGCTAAATCAAAAAACGTTAAAGGTTTTGTTGGATCGTAGATTTTCATATATCTGTGCGCCCCACCCTCCATTATAATACGCGCAGACCGAAACGTACGTCTAGTGACGTGGAGTGCACTCAGTGACCTAAGCCGAAGTTATATAGGGTGTATTTTACTGTGAAGTTTTTAGTCTTTTTTTCATAGGATTTTTTGTAAAGCAAATAACCTTTTATATTATTTACCATTGGACATTATCGAACTTTGTGAATCGGTGTACCGTGACATAGTAAGGGTTTTTCTTTTCTTTTATTACTGGCGACTACGAGTGCTACTTTTGACATATAATAGAAATAGCATCTACTTCGAATTTCGAACTTTTTACTACGAACTACAACGATAGAAGCCTTCTATGATACGAAAGCATTTTCCAATGTACACTGTAAAAGAAGTAAAAAGAGAAATGCTCTTGCTGATTTTGCTGCTGGTCCTTCTTACCAGAACCACAGTACGCCGTAGACTTACGGACCGATAGATGGCATAATAACTTTCATAAAATGTCAATGCAGCCTAAAGAAGCAGAAGAAGTAAACATTTATTTTAACACAATAAAGAGACAATAGGAAATTTATTTTTAAGTATATTAAGAATAAAAACCATTTATGTGTAAATAAGAGTAATATATAACTAAATGTTAATTAATCAAATTGCAATAAGCAACACCCTCAACTGTTTGTGTGTTTAGGTTTTAAGTTTAACAAAATTTAATTAAAAAATAAATGAATAAAAATATACCACTGGAAAGAGTAAAATAATAGTAGGTATAGGTCTTCGGTGGAAAGGGAAAACTGGTTCAGCGCCAAAAGTGCATTCGTGGGAAACAAATTTTAAAGCTTATACCACCTATAAAATTGAACACACTGCAATCCACAAAATCTACAAATCACTAAAATCGGTTACCGAAATCAGAACTCGCCTTCATTAACACACCCTGTATGCGTGTGAGTATATATTGTAGTGTAGTTATGTAGGTTGCTAAGAGCTGTGTGGCGAAATTCGACACCACAAGAATGGGAGGAGAGATTCTGATGTGTGCTATGTATAGTAGTTTAGTGTACTCATGTTAGACATACCAGTATAGGAACTTATTATATAAACAAAATGATATTATATGTACGAAGTAAAAAAGGTAGATACTTAGGTACGTCACTAGCACTCAAAAGACGTACCGAACAAAATAAAGCGAAGAAGAAGTTACAAAATCCCATTTTTAGATTTAGTTTTCGTTATGAAATGCCAAATTACAAACACTAGCTGTTATTTTCGTTTTTAATGCTTTAAAGTAGTTTCATTTAATTCTGTGTAACGTTGTCTTTGAAGTGAGTCCAATACGAGGAAGAGCAAATGGGATTCCCGCAAATGCGACTGCTCTGTGGGACGTGTGACGTCAACGAGACTGGTGACGTCATTATTATTTGACGCACCGAACAAAGGGTTGACGTGTTCTTTTTATAAAACGTTTTTAATGGCTTTATATAGTTTGCACATTTAGCTAATTTCAAAGTTAGGGAGATATTGTTAAATATTTTTTAATAGGTGATTGTCATCATCATCACATCATCATCAGCCTATCGCAGTTCACCGCTGGACGTAATCATCTCCCAAAGCGCTATTTCTTCCAAAGATGGAAATGTTTAAAATATTAGTAATATTCCTTGAAAACTTCTAAAGATGGGTATTTTACTGAGATCTTACTCGGATCTCTTGAGAGAATTTAAAAAGTGACGTTGCACTGTTTTGTTTTATTTGACAACTTTCATCCAGCATTATTATTAACGTATTCTATCGACAAAACCAATTTTTTATATGTACAGCAAACACGACTCTTCATATTAGCTTAATTTTCGCGACAATCACAAAGAGCGTATGACGATGGTGCCACAGAGTTTCTCAAATATAGAGAAAGTCATAATTGATTTACCTACTAGAGTTGTAAAGAACTCGAGTCTTTGTGTCCTAAATCTTGAGCTCGGCTCACAAATTACATGACTAGACTCATTACAACAAGACTCCAAGACTAGATTCTCAAGTCTGTATTGAGCTCTTGATCGCACCATGAAGCTCGAGTCTTTTTTAGCGCTGGAGTCGTATTTACGCGGCGAGTCCCGCTCAAGTTCTTTTCCGTTTGGAGTCTTCCTTTTTAAATCAGGTCATAAAATGTTACTTTTGTAGGATATATTTGTAACCAGAATAGTATTTTGCAAAAATAATGTACTGTAGTGTGTTGCTCAGCTCTGTTAGTCCGATCACTGCAGTACTTCCCAAAAGGAGCTTCAAGTCATGTCTTACTTACTCCGAGTTTGAAGAAGACTCCAGCTCTTTTAAGACTCGAGCTCATTGTAAGACTCAAGCTCTTTTTAAAACTCGAGCTCTAATTAAGACTCGGGCTGTTTTTTAGACATGAGTTATATTTTGGCGCTCGAGTCTTCGTGAAAGGACTGAAGCTCGGTTCGACTTAAGACTCCGAGTTTAGTTAGTTCAATGAGTCTTGTGAAATTGAGCCGAGTCCATCGAATTAAGACTAAAAGACTCGAGTTCTTTACATCTCTATTACCTACTGCTACTATTTGTCTTTAAACATAAGCAAAACTTAGATAAGTCGGAGTTATTTCAATAAGAAATTTTCTTTTCTTTTCCTATACAAATAGAATGGAATCGAATACTCCTATTTTTATAATAAAAATCGCAGGGAATTCTGCATGCGACGCCGGGGATGAAAGATTTTATATTGGATTGTCAGGATTCTAAAGATAGCACCCCATCGTAGGACGATCATGGGTGGCACAAATGCACTCTGTTTGAATACCAGGAATATGTGGGAATTGGAAAATGGAAAACGGTATTTGTTTAAGTACTACATATATGTAGTACTTAAACAAATACCGTTTTCCTACCTATAAGGTAGGTATTATAATTCATGGTTTATGGAGCTTCACACATGCTGGCCCGCTTTAGACTATTGTCGTGGGTTATGTGAAAATCAATTTGTATTGTAGGTCAAATGAGCGGACTTCGTACCGCTCATTTGACAGTTTCTATGACAACAAAAAAAAAACAAATCGTAATAGTTAATAATTTACACGTGAAAGGGTATCACAAACAAACAAACAAACTCACTTTTTTAATAATAAGTCTTTGATTATACTCTTGGGAATATTTGTACAAAATTTCGATCGATTGAATAGTATACCTACCTACGCGTGAAAGCGTAACAAATAACTGTTAGCATTAATTATATATCATAATTTATTTTGTTACAATTAATCAGAGTTTAATAGGTATTAAATAAGTTTTAGTATAAGCACAAATATTAAAAACAAGGTATGGCAACATTAAAAAAAAAGAAATTGACAGGAAGAAAAAAAAAGAAAAAAAGGTGGCAATCGGTAGCCAGCTAACGGACGATTGTGTTTTTCTCTTGCTTTGTAAAACGGTTTATTAAAATTTACATTGATTACCTACATCGTCTTTTATTTAAAAGTGAGTATTTTAATATAACAAACAAACAAATAAACAAACAAACTCACTTTCGCATACTAAGTTATGTTACTATTAGTTGGGATAGTTAGGGTATATGTTAGGGTATATGTATTGCGGGTTTGTAAAAAGTTTCTTGATTGAGGAATCTGTTTGTGAACTATTAAGCTTGAAAGTGCAAAATTTTGTTAGAGTCAAGTGTCCCCCCCTGCCAGCCAAATGGTTGATTTTGGATACGAGAAAAAAATCACGGTAGTTGTATATGATGAAGTTAAAAGGAAAACTATCACAGCTAAGTAGGCGTAACAGTCGACCAACTTATAAAATGTACTTGACGCAGTACAAATTCCTTATTGGGAACTACGTTTGAGCGTTTACTACGCACACTAGCGCCGCCAATAAAAAAAAACATATCTCGTAATTAGAGATAGAAAATCAAATTATGCTCAACAAACTATTTGAATGAAGTAATTTAGCATTTTTACACCTAATGAACATCTGACATGTTATGGTTTAGTTAAATACGGCGTTATAGTTAAATGTGGCCGTTATTTATTTTTATAATGTTTTCTATAAATGAAGCCTAGCTAGATCAATTTGTCGCCCCCGAAACCCCCTGCATACTAAATTTCATGAAAATCGTTGGAGCCGTTTCCGAGATTCAGATCATATATATACAAGAATTGCTCGTTTAAAGGTATTAGATAATCTCTAATATATAAAATTCTCGCGTCACAGTTTTCGTTGCCATACTCCTCCGAAACGGCTTGACCGATTTTGATGAAATTTTTTGTGCTTATCCGGTATCTATGAGAATCGGCCAACATCTATTTTTCATCCCCCTTAATGTTAGGGGTAGTCCACCCCTAAATTTTTTTTAAATTTTTTATGGCAAAACAACGTTTGCCGGGTCATCCGGTATCTATGAGAATCGGCCAACATCTATTTTTCATCCCCCTAAATGTTAGGGGTAGTCCACCCCTAAATTTTTTTTATATTTCTTATGGCAAAACGACGTTTGCCGGGTCAGCTAGTAAGATATAAAGTTGTCTAACAGTCAACACATCACAATCTTCATAGACTTTCACTTTCAGAATCGATCTTAGAGCTCGTTCAATTTGAATTAGTTTAGTTTAGTGTGTTCCTCCCCAAAAAGGTAAACAGTGACTAATAATTGACTGCACTAGTGTTTTATATACATGTAACAAAAGTTGTCTGTCAGCAACATATCTTAGATATTTAAACAGCCATAGTATCTTTCTAACAAGCGAGGTACAATTGTCAATTTGGCGGTGCCAATTTAATTGCTGATCTAGATATATGCCCAGATACTTTACCGTGGAAACTTTTTTTAGCGGTGCACAATTACAAGTAAAGGCAGTAGTAAAGTTATTACACATATTATGAGCAGTTAGTTGAAAGTTAGGATGTGGCTGTAAAGAGTTGAGTATGGAAAAAGTTATATAATTAGTTTTACTAATATTTAATGTCAATAAATTGGTTCTTAACCATTTTGTAACTATTTTAAGACCACTCTCCGCAATGATGACCAGGTAAGAGGCCATGGTTTGAAATCATTTCTAAATAATTGTTAACTCGGCCATCCGGAAGTTTGTCCAAAATATTAATATTTATATCACCTATATATAATAAGGACATTTTTATCGTATTTTACATCATTAAGATATACATCTAACGAGCTCAGGAAATTGTTTATAGTATTTGATCGATATTATGCGGTCTATATATACATAACAGTGTACACACTGGTATAGTAACTTCAAGACACGATGCATCTGAAATATATATTTCCTTCACTTTCTGTATTAATATAATTATTTGATAAAATTAAGCATGCTTTTCTCATAAATTTTAACAATTTTATTATGAACTCCAGTTCAGGATTAGTATTTTTTCTCTTCCGTATAAATTGAAAACGAATATCCATTAAAATCTGCCATACCTAAACTCTGAAACAACAGAAACAATAATGTTTTGACATGTTCTTCCGTTGATAACAAAGAACTGATTTATTCAAAAGGTCGGCCGGACATTGTCCAGTAACATGTCTGACACTGTCCAAACATTTGAGTCAGCCTGACCGTCCGTCGGCGTTATTGGCGGTCAGGAATAATTCGGTCAAGCGAGCCGTGAACGCTTTCTTAATGAAATATTAGGGTGGAATTACGATGATAATAATATATGTAAGTAAGGTAGATATATGAGGAGCTCGATGGCGCAGTGGTTAACGCGCTCGGTCTGCGAGTGCTGAGGTAAAGCAACTTTCGCAAAGGCCGGTCCTCGGATGGGTGACCAAAAACTTGGCCCGCCACTACGCCCGCACTGGGCCCGCGTAGTGGTTTATTTATTTATTTATTTCGAAAGGTACACCAACAATGTTCACACAGATTTGATTAAAATTAGATATATAAAGTAATAAGATGTGTATGACATTTATGACAGGCATACACAGCATTTGCAAAAAACACGAAGCTAAAACAAAAGAAAACAAATTCCAAATAACATTAAACCTGTTAAATGTCACGGATGATATTCGCCACGCCATGGATAACCGATTGTTTACGATTCTTGTTTTACTGGACTTTAGCAGCGCTTTCAATTCCGTTCTCCACTCCCTTTACATTACCCCTGCAGTGATGGCTTGGCTTTCGGATTATCTCCGTAATCGCTACCAGAGGATTAGGAGTGACGACTCATTCTCAGAATGGTCTCCTCTAACTGCGGGTGTGCCTCAAGGTGGAGTACTTTCACCTCTCCTCTTTTCTTTATTCATTAACGAACTCGCTAAAGTTATATCTTGCCCTCACCACCTATATGCAGATGATGTACAAATTTATAAGCACTTTGATGCAGCCAGTACTGACTCTGCTATTGCAGCCCTTAATAAAGACCTCGTCTCTGTGAAAATTTGGGCAGACACATTTGGATTGCTCGTGAACCCCAATAAGTCACAAGCAATAATCATAGGCAGCAACAGATTGTATGATAAACTGGATTTTGATAAACTCCCCAAGGTTACGTATGATGGAGTGAATCTTGCGTATGCAGGCAACACTAAAAATTTAGGCATCATTATTGACAACACTCTTTCTTGGAAATCACAGATTAATGAAGTCAGCCGGCGCATGCATTACTCCTATCACTCTCTCAAGCGACTTCAGTTTTTCCTACCGTTCAACACCAAAATTATGCTTGCTCAGTCACTTCTTCTCCTTCTTCTCGACTACGCCGATGTTTGTTATTTGGATGCCACGGAAGAGTTGATTAACAAACTGGAGCGCCTGCAAAACCTGGCCATCAGGTTCATATTTGGTCTGCGCAAGTATGATCATATTTCAGAATTCAGGTCAAAGTTGAAATGGCTCCCAATCCGACTCCGGCGTGATATGCACATCTTGTCCCTCCTTTATAAAATCCTTCACTACCCTCAGCTTCCTCATTACCTACGTTCCCGTTTTACTCTCTTACCTGCCACTTCCCGCCCCAAACGATCTTGTGACACAAGAACCCTTCTCTATCCACAATCCAATTCCAAATTTTTCCACAATTCTTACACTGTATATGCAGCCAGATTGTGGAATAAACTGCCTGCCAGCATTCGTGAGAGCCCATCAGTCGCATCTTTTAAACACAAATTGAAAGAGCACTACCTTTCCAACTTGAGCAGTAGTCAGTAACATCATATACATACATACAGTCAGATGATAATTATGTAGTATATATATAATATATATATATATATATATATATATGTATATGTGTATAGGTATGTACATACGTATATTTATATAATTAGTTTAAGTACCTATTTATTTATTTTTAGGTTTAGGTATTTATTTAAGTTATGGTCGACAGTTAGTCCCGCAGACTTTCGTTTGTAACTACAGCTAGGGTTGGTTGGAAGAGATCTCTTTTAGAGATAAGCTCACCCTTGTATATGTTTTTTCATAATGTAATTTAGACTGTAATTTTTATTCTTATTTATTTATTATTTTTATTCTAAGTACATTTTTGCTCGCCGAGACATACAATTTTACTAGATTAAGTGCATGTTTTAGCTCAGTAAGTGAAATGTAAATTTCTTATGAGTTAAATAAAAATTCTTTAACCTCAATTTTAATGTACAATAAAGGATTAATAAAAAAAAAAAATTACATTTTATGACTCGTTCCCCCTATCCATCCATAGGGAAGGCTTGTCGTGCCCCAGCAGTGAGGACATAAAATGAGCTGATGATGATGAGATATGTTAAATGGTTTACGTGAATAGTACACATCGAAAGAAAACCTTAATACGGATCTATGTGGTGACCGCTAGTATTTTTTGGACCTGCAAAATGTAATTCCTAGATTGTAGACATTGCCTACAATGTCTCCACTCTAATGACTACATTAGAGTTTAAAATAATTTTAACAGTTGTCTGTTTTAACCTACTATTACATATTTAAAAAGTCATGCTTCAAAACAAAGCAGTACCACCTATTTAAAAATTAAAGTAATTAATTTTTTTTTTATAATTGAAATGTCAAAAAAATGTTTGCATTTTTTCCGTGTTGTTTTGTTTGTCTAAGACAAACATCCCTGGTATTGTAATTGCAGCCTTAAAAACGGCATCCTTTCTTGGATTAGGAGAGAATAAAATCATGTTTTTATTTAGTGTGACGCTTATATAAAACGCTCACACGACTGATGGAACTAGTCCTTTATTAAATGTTACTTCCATACAAATTGATATTAACTTTTTTGACTCCATTGAATTGTAATCAACCTGAGGATACCTCTAAAGGCTAGGACCTAAGATTTCGTTGACTGGGTCGTGGGGGTGCGAGAAACGCCCAGGTATATATCTGTAGCAGCTCCCCTAGACAAGTGGCTAAACGCTAATGGAATATAAATTAAATAGAACGATTATTGTATGGGATTGACATAAACGTCATTTATACGTATCGTTGACTTAGAGAGCGCGTGTGAACCGGCTCGTCGTACCCTTGTTCTACGAGTACGGTGCTGGGCCTATGCAAGTGTGCAGGTTTAGTGTATCCTGTAAATGTGTAGTGGCATTTAGAGGATCGGGCGCGGAACAGCTAGGAACTGTTCGAGCTGCTGTTGCGAGATCCCGTGTCGGTGATATCTACGTGTGCGTTGCCCGAGTGCGGTATGTATGAAGCTTACTTTCTTACGTTGTGCTTAGGTGCTGAGTGCGAGTTACAATCACCATTTAATTTGATCACGTTTTGACCGAAAAATGACAAAAATGCAGTCACGGTTAAGGTGATATAATAGAAAATATTATCGTATTAAATAAACAAAATATATATTAGTCCGGACCGTAAATTCATAACACACTATAGTTTTTTCTACAATATCATTTAAAGTTGGGCAAAAATCATGAAAACGAGTGGCGGCGTTTAGTTGATATCTTATAGTTTATCTAAATTATTGTACCTGTGATTTTGTCTAAACAATCACCAATGGTCTAAACTACAAATCGTCCGTCTCACATTTTTGATTTATCAAGCTGTTTTTTAAATTATTATTTTTCAAATTAACACGTTAAATTCCCCATACAAAATTATGTATGTAAGTATGGCCGCGCGGCATTAAATAAATATGGACGAAGACATTTCAAATAAAATATATGACATTTGTCACTTGACAAGGCGCACCCTTAACGAAATCGTGAAATTGTATGCCATTGAATCTCTTGTTGCAATACAAATTCTCGCTTTCGTTAACTTGATCTAATGGACAATAAAGCAGGCACCCAAAACGTCTGACGTTTCGCTAGCAGTGTTACAGCCACCATTGAACCAATTCAACCAATTTCATCATCATCACCAACTCATTTTATGTCCCCACTGCTGGAGCACTAGCCTTTCCTATGGATGGAAAGGGAGAACGGACCATAAACCACCACGCGGGCCCGGTGCGGATTGGTGGTTGTTAACGACTGTTAATGCAGCCGGGACCAACGGTTTACGTGCCTTCTGAAGCATTGAGGAGCTCGAGATGATAAATTTTTGGTTGCCCATCCGATGACCGGCCCTTGTGAAAGTTGCTTAACCTCAGCACTCGCAGACCGGGCGCTATCGAGCTCCTCCACTTTGACTTGTGAAAGTTTACGTTGCCCAATGAACCGTTCACATAACGCATGTACAACTTCTTTAGGGCGCTGAAGTTTTCGCTTCTGTTAGTTGTTGAAACTTTCAGACGGTAAGCCACTGGGCTTTGAACTGTGCGATAGAAATATGTTAAGCTTTTTATAATTTATATTTTGCATTTGACTACATTATACTTTTATAATTTTACCGTTATTTTGGACCGTTTAATAATATAGTTATGTATAAGAGATTAACGCGCAAGCGGCTGCTCTTTAAATTGAACAAAACTAAACCATACCATATACCCCACTAACATTACTAATAAATTTATATGAAGAAAAGAAGTGGGTTTTATTTGTTTATTTTTCTTTACTCTATAAAAACGGAGCAACGGATTGTTGTCGTTCTGTTGCTTTGACTAAGAGGTCTAAGACCGACAGTCTAACCACTGGACCATTGGGCTGCTTAAAAATGGATGTGAGATACTTATTCACGTTTCTTACTTAGGTATTGAGTAGTGTATGATTCATCAAGTTGGCTGTGTTAAGCCTCGTATTCATTAGGTAGCAAATTTCTCACGACACGTGACGTCAGATGTTAGGCGAAGACGTGCGAAGTCGGTTGAACACGGATGAAGACGGGTGCAGCCGGATGAAAACAGGCAAAATCGAGCAAAGTCAGACATCATCGGGCAAAGTCTAGCAAAGTTGAGCGACGTCAGGCAACAACGCCAGATTCAGTTGGTGCTAGCATGTCGCCCGAAGAGGTGAAGTTGTTAAAGAATCGACAATCGACGTTGAACACGATGTCTCGGGATAACCCGCCGTTTCCCACCGACACCTGAAATGTCTGGCGTCACGTGTCGCGGAACATTTGTCTCGTAGTGAATACGGGAATTGTCATTCAGGCTGCGTGTATATAGCGGCTGGCGCACGGCGCTCGGCGCTCCGTGTCGGCGTAACGTCGCGTAACTGTGTTAAGCTACTAATTGTCACATTCATGTAATGAACCCATTGACGCGCTGGCGCCGAGCGCCGCATCTGGATTTGCAATAAGGTTCTAGCACTTTATTTTTCACTTTTTCGCCTTAATATAATTTAAGCCTTTGGCTTTCAAAATAAAAAGTGTTGAATACTTTCGGCGGGCTGGTTAGAACCACGATATCACGAATCAATCAATTGGAAGAGCACCTGACTCGGTATGTCAGAAGGGTGCAGGTTCAAATCCTGCTCGTGGAAAATTTTTCAACAATTGTGTTTTTGTAATTTGTTCGTAAAAAAATGCGTTAAAAATTATTTAAACATTTTATTTAATATAATTTGTTATATAATCTTTATTTCTCGCTATTTTTCTGAATTTACTGATCTTTTTTTTTCTTGTTCTACTGTAGCAAAGGCCTTCCTCAAGTCCATCCACTTGTAGATTTCCGAAGCCATCCAATGCTAGACGGTCTGGTGTGCGTCCATGTCATATCTAACATTTACTAACAGTATCATATTTTTTTTTTCTGTTTGCATAAAATACCATTGTGAACATTTTTTGAGGAAATAAATAATAAGGAGCTCGATGGTGCAGTGGTTAACGCGCCCGGTCTGCGAGTGCTGAGGTTAAGCAACTTTCGCAAAGACCGGTCATCGGATGAGTGACTAAAAATTTATCATCTCGAGCTCCTCCGTGCTTCGGAAGGCACGTTAAGCCGTTGGTCCCGGCTGCATTAGCAGTCGTTAACAACCACCAATCCGCGCTGGGCCCGCGTGGTGGTTTATGGCTTTCTTTGTCGTGCTCCTTTTTCACATACTGGATGCGATGACGCATAAAACACTGCTAAGCGGGAGTTTTATTCACTTTTACTAGTGACAAACGATGTGAGTTGCAATTTTGCCATATATTCCCGTTTTTGGTAACGTGATCTTTTAGTACATGTTTGATGTTCGTTTGGTTTTATTCGGTAACATATGTAAAATAAATAAATAAATAAAAATATATTTAGTGTCTTATTTCTTAAAGCTAGAAAGTGTAAGTCAAGATCATTTAGATTTTTAATTTAAGTATGAACTGTCGTATTTCTTGCTCACCTCAGTCGGAGCCATACCTTTGTATCGAGAACGATAAAAGCCTGTATTCCGAACCGCAGTGGTAGTAAATAAATATAATGTTGTATAAAATGCTTTTAAGACTGAACGTGCTTATTTATTTAGGAAAAAAAATACATACTGGAATAAAATAATTTCCTTTTCTTAGATGTTTCTCAAAACAAATGAAACCAATTACAAGAGGAACCTTAGCATAAATTAAAAATAAACACGTAATTACTCGTAGTAGGACTGGATCGTTTCAACCGATAGATACCTTGTACGATAGCATTATGTTGGTTTGAGAAAATTAAATGATAACAAATCTGAGTTCTACTCTAATGGAAGCTTGGAAACGTTATCAACTTGTATAGCCGGAAGAAAGTGTTACAAGTATCTGTTATTAAACGCTACGGGTCTTACAAATAAACAAAGAATAAGGTCAGAATAGTTATTCTATGTTTTGTCTCTTTATACTCTAATTTGACGCTTTAAAATGACGTTTAAATGACAGGAACATAACATGGAATAACTATTCGGACCTTATTCTTTGTTTATTTAAAAGGCACTAATTGTTTTGCATGATTGTAAAAGTACGCCGAATATATTGTTAGAATAAATAAGAATAAAGTATTTACATTCCTACGCCTAACGCCGCGGTGGCCAGTGGCAACGGGCTCGGCCCGATATCCAGAGAACATGGGTTCAATCACCAGGCTGGTCAAAGTGTATTTCGTATTTTTCAAAGCCACGGGTTTGGGCGCCCGATCCGATCCGTACCCTTCGGAGAATCTAGTAGGGCACGGGGACGCGCACTAGTGCGCGATGCCGTTCCCCCTAGAAAACCTCCGTAGGTGATTCGTTTCACACGGCTTGAGGGGACCCTTTACGTTCCTCGCCGCCCCCAAAAAAGCCCGGTGAAGCTGAAAATGCCGTCTGAGGCAATCAGCAAACTCTCTCAAAAAAAAAAAACGGGTTTGGGATATCAACTCGCATTTGGCAAGCGTGGTGATTAGCCAATACCAATACCAATCAATTGTAGCGATGACTTGATATCAATGATGGAGGTCTTGCCCAGCAGTGGGACAGTATATATGCTGAGATATTAATATTTTACTTACTTATATACATTATTACATCTTAACAGAATCGCCTGCACGCAACAATCTATGTTTAGAAATTAAGACATTTCTGTAATAGGGTCAACAATTGCGTCGTTCGCTCCGGCGTGCGTTCGGCTATTTTCGGCACGGCTCGGCTGCGTTCGGCTATTTTCGGAACGGCCGTACTTTCGGGTTGGCCGTTTTAAAATTGGAAACCGCTTTCGTATCGTCTTTGATGTGAAACAAATGTTGTATGCGGAGCGGCGCGGTACTGACGCATTGAGACCTTTATTTAGCTTTAGGTCGTAATGTATATTTATGATGCATTATAGACGGGCGAACACAGCGTCTTTGTGCGTCCAGTGGTTCTCGTGGAGTACGAAAGCTATCCTTTGATAACTAACCGGTTCACAAGATCAATTGATTGAGATCAATTGATAAAATTATTGTTGTATTTTTAATACAGTGAGCTAAAGATATTAGAATACTATTCTAGTGGACAGTGGAACTGATGAAAGTTACCATAACAACGTAGATGTGAATAATATTATTTACTGATTTTTTTTTACAAAATCCAAAAATTCTCTTGAAATTCACAGGAGAAATCATACAACAGTATGTATACGTAAGCGAATATGCAATAAAAGTAAAATATACAAATATAAGTTAAAAATTTCGCTAACTATGATTAACTCATGCGTTACTAACTTACTAACGTGCCAAAAGAAAGCTTTTGTACACAACAATGAAATCTAAATCTTGATAATACAATTGGTATTTGCGTAAACAACTGTCGGCGTTTCGGTGACTAATGAACCGTTGTAATTTGTTCGACAGTTTTGTCTGCGGACGCGACGTCCTGGTGAATATTAATAGGAGGAATAATAATGGCTTCTGGTAAATGTCACCACTCCACTTGCAATACGTATTACGTAAAACACAAATGTTGAAAAAATTTCCACGAGCAGGATTTGAACCTGCACCCTTCTGACATACCGGTCATAGCAGATAGATTTTGCCTTTCAAATCGTTACTTTTATCGAAACTACATAAATCAAACTCCACTACATCATCATCCTAGGTCTACTGCTGGACCTGCCCACCAAACGCCTAACTCTCTCTCTTTCGATCGCTTTGAATCCCTCGCGTCATCTTCTAATATAATATCGAAATACAATATCGAATAATATCGAAAGCTATAGCCTACAGCTTTCGATATTGCTTTCATATAACTTTCGAAATGACAAGGTGACGCCTCCTCCACGCCTCGCCTTCAAAGCGATCGAAAGCGAGAGAGTTAGGCAGTCGGCCCCTGGACCTGTCCAAGAGCATGCCACTGAGCACGATCCACGGCTACTCTCATTCAGCTCTAGCATCGAACGAATAAATGAATGAATTTCATTAATATTAAGAAATGACAAATAAAACTGGCATTTTGGCACCCAGTTCGAATGGATCTACTCGCGTGCCTCCAACGCGTCCATTCTGCTAACTGCGTAACTTGTCGGTAGTGTGTCGATGGCCTCATTTTGACATTATAATCACCTTACTGATTTATCTACAATTGTAAACATATTATTTAAATAAATAGCAACTAGGCCTTATTCTTATGCTTGTATGCTCTGTACTTTCATTAGATGTAATGTCGTTCGTTCGTTTAATTTCTACCTCTACCATGATTGTCATTTTTGCATAAATGATTCCAAATAAATGTCAAATTGACGATGTCGTTCATTCAACATCATTAAAAAACGCGTCGCGATCACAATCACTGACACTTGCGAATTAGTTTGAAGCTCTTGAATAGCTTTCAAATGTCGAATTGAAAGGTATTACGATAGCTATTAGGCCAGAACTATGCAAAATAATCCTTTATAAGGTCACTCATCAAATCTCAATTAAGGAACACCATCATAAAACGTTCGACTCTAAAGAGTTCTATTTCAGGGTACACCGTCGAGTGAACCTCAAAGATTCCCCAACATAGACGAACCGCAAATACCCGTCCAACACAGATGGGAATCCGTTCAAAATCAGTTCCCATCTTGAACGAGCGGGCGCGCTGTTCACACTCCATTTGGCGAACCAGCCGCGGGTCAATGAACCGGAAATATTGGACGCCCGCCCGACAGACGGCGCTGTGCAACTGTACCAACTAACTGTACCACAACACTTTTAAAGTACATCACTGATTTGATTGTGGACTACAAAGCCTATTTCTAAGAGCCCCTCATTAGCGTTTTAGCGACTAGCGTTTCTTAAGCGTAAGCGTGGATTAACTTATCGCTGCTCGACATGAAAATCGACATATTCTAAAATTTATTTTTTACCATTGAAAATGGTTATCAGATGCCAATCGCTTGAGACGTATTTTTGGCCATAGCTCCGAGGATTTTCGGAGAATCGGGATGAAAATAGTACCAAGAGTTGAGGAATTTATCGAGATACGTGTGAGCGTTTGAATTTTGAAAAGGGGCCGGAAATTTTTTTTGAATTTTGAAAAATGTAAAAAAAACGGGTTTTTGGGGGGTGTTTGTATACTAAATTGTAAATATTTCAAAAAGAAAACCGACTTAAGAAAAAATGAAAGAAAGGGTCCTAGGCTACAAAATGGCGAAAAAATTTTGAAAATCGTTTAATAATTGTGTGGTGGTGCCTTTAGATTTGGTATTGTAGAAAAACGGGTGTAGCTTCTTTGATTATTGACCGATCGTCATGGTAATGTTGTTAAAAGATGCGGATGCAGGCGAGAAGTGCATTCAAGTTGGAATTGTGTTACGAAAAAAAAACATTTTATTTTAAATAAAATGTTTTTTTTTCGTATATTGTTGTATTCATTTTCAATGCTCCGATTCTTGCGGGGACTGCGAATTTTTTTAAATGGCTGTACTGAAAACACATGAATTTTGAGTTACGCCCCCATTTTTGATGGGCAGCAGTATACACAGTGCACACTCTAGGACAACTCAACGTATCAACGCAACTGACTCATCGAAGCCAAAATCAAATCAAAACAGCCTGACGAAAACTCGGTGTTCTAAACATGGTGCGGCGGCGGCGATTCTTTACGCCTGATCAGTTGTCCCTTTTCGACAAACAAGAGTAGCAAGACACAGATACGGTCTTGCATTGAGTATACCGCTTATACCATGACGAGTTCGAGAAAGAACTGTTAGACCTCATCGCACCTTCTCCCTTGGTAATATAGAGAGATAGAGGGCTATCATTCAGGAAGCTATACCAGCTTCCTGAATGATAGCCCTCTATCTCTTCAGTATCAGAGTAGGTTATTACCTTATTATTACCTTTGCATATTTGCAACATAACTATATTATAATAAACACACACCTTGAAAGTAGTGAACTAAATCGATTTCAGCCATTTTTATTTGGCTGAAAACTGAACTTAGTCTAAGTCAAAGTCCAAGTGACTTAAGAGTATTTGAGGCTATAAAAAGCCCTGTAAGCTTTCTGTAAGCAGTTAGCGAGTAGTCAGTCCGTTAACCAGTACATGGAGATGTCAGTCAGGACGTATATACGTAAGTTATGCTTATTTAAATGCAACAGTTCTCATTTTATGTAAATAAGAAGTTTTATGATTAGTTTTTGATGTGTATCATCTTTCCGCTCGCTTTCTATATAAGCAATTTGTGGGAGTGATTTCGTGAAATGGGACGGAAGTATGTGTAACAGTGTAACAGGAAGTCGGGGAAGCGCGCGAGCGCGCGCCATTTTGTAAATTTAAAATCGATATTATGAACATGACATATTATTATTATATGTGACATATTGTGTCATTTGACTATTAAAGGTCATTTTGATATGTCAAATGTCTTCTAATGAGTATTTACTGCATTTATTTTCTTAGATTTATTTTATAGTTATAAAATGATGTAGGTAATACCTGACCCTTTTTTTTCAGAATATAATGTTAAAATTGCTTATTACTAAGGTGAGATGTCAAATATAACAAATCATATGCGATTACTGTAAGGCTCGCTCGTTTTTTTATTTTTTATTTTAGTTTTCACTCATAATATTCCTTTTCAAATTAGTTACTACCTAGAAGTAAAATTGTTTAACGTAATTAACCTAATGTACTTACCCAAAATATTGTAACAATACATTGCTGATCAACAGAATTACTTACCTGTAACAAAAATAATATGGATTATAGTAATGTCATACGAATCTAAGTACCAAATACAGTATGGTAGTAGCACCAGTATACAACAGGACCCATGAAGTTTTCATTTAACCCTATTATTGGCATAGTGGATAATTTTAGATACTTAAGTGTGCGCCGATCAAGAAATGCCAAAAATGCAGTCACGGTTAAGTTGATATAATTGAAAATACTGTCGTATTAAAAAAACAAAATATATGTTTAGTATCAAAGGGAACGTGTTTACAATTAGTCCGATCCATATATTCATAACACACTACCTATAGTTTTTTTTTTAGAATATCATTTATATTGGGCAAAAATCATGAAAACGACTGCAAAGTATAGGGATATTAGAAATGGGGGTCAGCAACTGATTTGTGACTTTATCGACAATTGAATACAAAGCAGCTGCTTCTGACGAACACTGTGCTAAGGCTTGTTTCACACGTACCACAACCACAACCACAACCACAACACGTGGGCGGGCGCTAAATTGTATGAAAATTAATAGTTGAATTCACACGGGCCACATTTTGCCGACATTTGATTTTGATGACCGCGTTGATTGACCGCGTGTTTGATACCGACTACATCGCAGCCACGTCGCAACCACAACGTAACCACCACGAACTAGCAGCCGGCCATATCGCAAACATTTGCAGGTAACACAACACAACCGTAAGACGCCGCAGCGACACTATTCACACGTGACCACATCTTGATAACCTTTTGTCGCGACGGTGTGGTGTGGTTGTGGTACGTGTGAGTGTGAAACAAGCCTAAAGTGTCCAACACTGATGCCACTCTCAGAACAATAAGAGATGACACTACGATACTCAATTATTATTGCACACTCACATGCACACAAACACACACTTGTACCGACTCATTTTACCGTCCACAAGGATTTTAGTTCCTTTTATTCTTATTTATTATAATTTTTAAACTTTTTTGTTATTAATAGTTTACTTCCACTTAGCTGTACTAAATATCTTAGGTGCCAATGTCACAATTTAAATTCGCACACCTAATTCAGTTTTATCTGTCGTCATTAGGTGACCACGAAACAGTTTTTCTTTGTGTGGGGCCCACAGTCAACGCATCTTGCTTTGTTACGATATTCTTGAATAACCTAACTTTATTGGTTACACACCTATTTATTCTAAAGACCCTTTGTAAAACAGCTGGTAATAAAGTATAGTAAAGGGTATTTGTATTAATGGAGGATTAGGTTTTTATAATGTTTTATTGTTTTTATATTAAAATATTGTAAAAATCTAGTTTTAAGAAAGAAAATAAATAAAGGAGATAATAATAATACAAAAATAAATAAAAACAACCACTGCTCTATCTAATAACCCTCCCCGCGCCATTCCAGGTGCAAAAATGCCCAACACACTTGCCGCGTTTCCACGTTGAACAGCGATAGACAACCTTTGCATCAGGAATGACTCGGAGCGAGGGTCAACCCTCTCACGTTGACAGCGCCCCACTTCCCTGAAAAACAGTTAGGCCTCTGAACCCCAACAACCAATTGTTTCAATCGCAAGAGGTACAAACAAATAATGTGTATTTGTATTGTATCGTGATATTTCGAGCCCTAAATAATGTGAAATTCAACATTGATATATATTAAAATCAGTTGTCTGTCGTTTCACAATCAGGTTCACTGGATGCTAAGCCAACTCGTCCGATAAATTAAATATTCTCATTGTTACTTGTTTACAAGAAAAGCTTAAGTAAGGCTTTCCATAATTAATACCCTTAGGAATACTTTAATAGGGTACAGCTTACTAAGGTCTTATTAAAACACTCATGTACATGATTACAATATAAAAGTGACGTGTTTTGTTAAGCACATACTTAAAACGTTCAACATATCTTAAGAGATATTTAGAGAGAGTTTCGGTAAGTCCTATTTTATACTTATAAAAGGGCCTATGTCAAAAATTATAACTTTTCAAGAGAGGCTCTCAAAGTGTGCTCTATATTTTTCATTAACAACCTTTTTTTTAGGGTTAAATAAAACTAGCACTAGCGTTAATGCACGAAGTAGGTTACCACACAAATCCAAACAGCCTGTTGTTCATTAAAAGTTGGAACTGTGTTTCCCTGTTGGGTCCTGAACTATTCCATTCTGAAACAGCGAGAAAAACCGGCAACAAAATAGTTTGTTTCAGTCGCTAATTGTTACGACGTTGCTTGGTTCTACGAAATTGAAAATTGTAGCTCAGTATTTCACTTGTCGTAGCTTCATTATACACCTACTCGTATGTCCGTATGGTATTTTTTTATATAATGCACGTACTAAAAAATGCCCCACTGGGTTTGGCGTTAAATGGTAATAAACTCCAAATGTGAAAACAGCTAACAGCTTTGTTCGCAAACTTTCTTTTTCGGCTTTAAAAAAAATAATAATAAACGATTTTTTTTCTATTTTTACGATTGTTTACTGCTCAAAATATATAACAATGGTTAAATCAATTGTTTAGTACCATGTGTGGTCTCGTGAACCAGTTAATACTCGCATAATAGATTATAAATTCATTAAATTATTAACCGCCTCTGTGGGACCTCCGGTTTAGACCCAGTCCCGGGTTTGATTCCCAGCGGTGGTACATGTTTGTGTACTAAGTTTGGTTTGTGGTAGGACTTTTTGTCCGCCTGGCTAGCTACCACCATTTTATCTAAATATGTCGCCATAACATCAATGTTTGTAGCATTATTGTGTTCCGGCAGCTACAGATAAGATAGCCAGTGTCTCAGTAGTTGAGGATCCCGGGTGAAGTGCGCTTCCATCATTGGCCTTATCACCACTTAACATCAGGTGAGATGAAGGCATTGTTCTTACCCGTAAGATGTATATAAAAATAAACAATAAATATTTTCTTTTTAGTGTTGTCACGGCTTATATTGTGCCAGAGTCCGCTTTTCTACTTAAACTCCTTTCTCGTCTACTTTGCCCAATTTTCAGCATCATCCTCTATGGTGAGATCGTTCTCTCACCATTAATTAATAATAACAACTCCTCTCTATACTGCGAGTATAATTTGTAGTGTTACGGATTAATTTAATTGGAATGTCTGTCATATGACGATAAGAGCGTTGGATGAATATTGAGCACTATGACACGCTCTTTGTAACCAAATCATATGTAATCAATCAAACCAACAATGCGGGTTTGTTAAATAGTAAATAGTTATCTTATATATCTCAAATATGAACAGTTCGGAGCGTAGGCCGGAAGCGGTTTGCCACAGCTTTTAATCCGGTTCGGCCCGGCTTTTAAACAAAACAAAAGTACAGTATTGTACCTACACTATATACGGTCACATTTTATCAACAGCAAATACTTTGACAAAACATCTAATTATATCAGAGAAATATGGCCCTAGCATTTAAAAAGTAATTCAGGCTAGTTTTTTTCAAACTTTTCCTGACATAAAAATTGTAATATTTTTAAGAGCGGCCTCTCTGTCGGCTCCTTTGAATGAAACTACGGGAACGTGCAAGCGGTGAAGGCATTGCGGTCTCTCTGTTTCTGCTCCTTTGAATTGAAACTACCGAAAGTGCTTTATTTTAATTTTTAATCGAAATGTCTTTTGGCGTTTTTCTTGAAAAGTAGCGTATAAAAACTTAAGGTTTTTTCATAAAAATAGTTTATTATATGTTGTTGAATTTATCCTCAAAATAATTGCAGTTGATAAAACGCGACCTTATATAAGTAATAAAGCATAAAGAATACGGTATTTTTTATAGGCTAGATACCTTCAAGTCGCGACATCGTTAACATCGCCGAGTTTTGACAGTTTCCAAATAATAAAAAAAATGTAAATTTTCTGTATTAAACTTAGTCTAAATACATCAACCTAGCAAAATAATATTTGTTTACTCAACAATGTAATGCATTTCAAGTAAACCGCTTATGAGATCGAGATAATACAGTTTTGGCCCACCCAATGGCTAACCACTTAACTTCAGCAATCGCTGACCGAGCTCCTCCTATAATTTTAAATTGTTTCATTCAAATAAACTTAACAAAAGTGCTTTAGAATCGTCCATACATTTTTTTACCTACAACCCATTTCAAGACGTCTATGTTTCATTCGTCTATGATTCAGGACGTCTATGTTTTAGCTGTGGAGAAGAATGGGCGCAAGAAACTCCACAGATACATTAACCAATCCGAGCACGCATCTGACATTAACTTCTGGAATTCGCCCGCTGTCGCCAATCAATCAGTACTTAATACATTTCATCGTGTAACGGGGTTCCAATAACTCCCCGTTGATTAATTATCTATTTGGCAGTGCTCCCCGCCGGATATTGAACAGATAATTATTGATAAAGCTTGATATCCAACTGATGAAATACAGTGTTTCTGTTGATCGATAAAAACTTTTTAATCAGCTGAGCCAGATGTGCACATAAGTTTTCGTGCGGAGTGTATATCAACTTAACCGTGATTGCATTTTTGGCATTTATTGGTCAGCGCACCCGGTGCAGCGACATATTTATTTTGATGGCTTGGTCCCTACCAAGCAACCAAGCAAAAACCCTTTTTTGCTTTAATAATAGATAATGAGTGATGATAGAAATGTTGAATGATAAATGATATTCCCTCAAGCTCGACCAGTTTGAGATAATTTGTAAAGTGACGTTGCATTGTTTCGTTTCATACGCACTGTTTGCATCCATTTTGTTTGTACTAAAATCGACAGAGAGCGCTTTTAGGGTTCCGTAGCCAAATGGCAAAAAACGGAACCCTTATGGATTCGTCATGTCTGTCTGTCTGTCTGTCTGTCTGTCTGTCCGTCCGTATGTCACAGCCACTTATTTCCGAAACTATAAGAACTATACTGTTGAAACTTGGTAAGTAGATGTATTCTGTGAACCGCATTAAGATTTTCACACAAAAATAGAAAAAAAAACAATAAATTTTGAGGGTTCCCCATACTTAGAAGTGAAACTCAAAAATTTTTGTTTCATCAAACCCTTCAAAGATGACATTGAGGTTTCTAATATCATTTTTTGTAACTTCTAAAATAAGAGAATGATAAAAGTAAAAAAAATATATGATGTACATTACCATGCAAACTTCCACCGAAAATTGGTTTGAACGAGATCTAGTAAGTAGTTTTTTTTTAATACGTCATAAAGTACGGAACCCTTCGTGCGCGAGTCCGACTCGCACTTGGCCGGTTTTTTATGGTTGTGTCCGTGCTAATCTTTTTGGTGACAATTAGGCGTCGGTTATTGATAATCCAATTCACATATTTTTTGTCAAAATATACATTTAGAAAATTAAACATTACTGTTAACACGACGCTTCCCTTTCCCGCCAAAAGGTCCCGCGTTACAGATGTTTCGTTCTAGTTTACTAATCTAATCGTGCCAGCCTTCGACACTGACTATTACGTTGTAATATTCGACCCGAGAGGTAATTGTACAGTACACCCCTAGATAAATTTACTATTTAATTAAGAAAGTTATCAATATTTAACATGAAAGCGACTACAAACACTAATTGGAAGTGCGCCATCTGACGGTTCGCACGAGAACCAGTCGGGTTTACGCGACCGCGACAAATGCGGCGTGAATGCGGGCCTCGGGGGCTCGAGGTAAACAGATTAATTAATATCGGGCTGGCGTATTAGCTGCCGTAATCCTTTATTAAGCCCTTCCATTATGTACGAATAAAACGGTTGCTCAATTGGAGTTTAATTTGCCATTGTAAGGTCAAATGCTGTTATTCTTATTAACCGACTTCAGAATGGAGGTACGCAATACGTCTGTATTCTTTTAATGTGCTCTTAAAATTCTATTCTCGGCTTTTATGCACCGATTTCAATGATTATTTTTCTTGTTGAAAATGTTTTATACCGAGTTGGTTCTTTATAATAAGTTTTTTTCAATAATCATCAATAGGTTGACAGTGTGTGATTAACACAATTTAAAAAGTAATCTAACTGAGCCCCAAACACTCGCGGCTTTGCTCTTGTGGAATAGTGATTGTTTGTAATAAACCCGTTAAAATCTATAGGGAAAATCCTGAAACTCTTCATAATTTCTTTAAATATAACACTTTTCCGTACAAACTTTCCACTCCTATTTCAGTATTTCACCTCTCTAGGGGAGGTTTTTCGGAAAATGCAAAACACGTAATTCTTTATTTTTATTGAAAAATCTATAGATCGATTAAATTATTCATTTTTATAGTTATTACTTCAAAAATAACGATTTCCCCAAAAAAACTTCTTCCCTTTTTTACTCCTTTAAAAGAAAATAAAAGAAATTCCTGAGACACGTCATTCTTTATTTCTTTTCAAAAAGCCAAATACCAATTTCATGTATTTTACTTCAAAACTGACGGACTTTCATACAAACTTTCACCCCCTATTTGACCCCCTTAGGGTATGATTTCCGTAAAATCCTTTCTTAGTGGCAGGTTACGTCACTCAATTAACCTACAGTCTAAATTTCATCTAATTAGCTTCAGTGGTTTAGTTTCGGCGATGATGAATCAGTCAGGACAAGTCATTATATGTGTATAGATTTAATTATACATTCTAAATTATAAAGTTGTGACTGCGACAGTGACTTGCCAAACACAACCACAACAAACACTTCGCTCTACACGAGTTGTACAATCCCATTTGATTTATGCTGCGAACTGTCGCCTCTTGAAGGTGCGGCGAAGGAAATTGGAGTTTCTGGAATAAAGGTGGGTGGGGCGATGCAGTCCTTTGTCTGTGGTATAGTCGAGTTCAAGAATATCTCAACAGTATAATACCATGTCGCTCTATTGTATTAATGGATGTCATAGAATGTGAGATGAGTTATTTTGTATCACATGTTTTTTTCTAAAGTTTACGCGAATATTAGAATAATTATTACTAACGGGATTATTGCCCTGTTTTTGCTGTGTGTGAGTATCTGATATTTCTAATGTAAGTGACCATGCTAGTTTAAAAAGTTACGCGAAATATGCGAATACTACACATTGCAATGAAACCTCAGAGCTTGATGGCGCAGTGGTTTACGCGCCCGATCTGCGAGTGCTAAAGTTAAGCCACAAGGCCGCTCATCGGATAGGTGACCAAAATGTGTCATCTTGAGCTCCTCCGTGCTTCGGAAGGCACGTAAAGCCGTTGGTCCCGACTGCATAAGCAGTTAACAACCACCAATTCGCACTGGGCCCGTGTGGTTTATGTCCCATTCTCCCTATCCATCCATAGGAAAGGCTCGTGCCCCAGCAGTGGGGACATAAAATGAGCTGATCATGACGATGATGATAAAATGAAACCACTTTGATTTTTGAAACATTTTTTTCGAACTCCAAACTGTTCCGCCCAGCCTCGGATGAGAAAAAAAATTAAAAAGCTGACGGCAAAACCTTCAGGCTTGAAAATGTCAATGTATAAAATAAGGAAATCATTATATAAAATCAACGCGAGTAGATCCGTAAAAGTAGTTTCAATTCAATAAGTTATTTTGACAAGGTAGAAAAGTGCTTATTATTGGACGCGACTGTACTTTGCAACGACTTGGAGGAACCATTTTATATTGACGTTTGCTTTGAAGGTTTGGTATGGTCGTTATTTAGTTGCTGATAAATAAGTATTTATCTGCTATGTGTTGCAGCAATTATTATCTTTGTTTACTTTATTGCGACTCGGTGGCCCAGTGGCGAAGCTCTCGGCTTGATACCCGAAGATCACGGGTTCAATTCCCAGGTGGGGCAAAATGTGTTTCGGATTTTTCGATGCATAGCCCGGGTTTATGATCACCGACGCGCATTTGGCAAACGTGGTGATTAAACCATTGCCCATCACAGGATATAGCCTATTTGCTTACTTCTTACATCATCATCATCATCATCATCAGCTCATTTTATGTCCCCACTGCAGGGGCACGAGCCTTTCCTATGGATGGATATGGAGAACGGGCCATAAACCACCACGCGGGCCCAGTGCGGATTGGTGGTTGTTAACGACTGCTAATGCAGCCGGGACTAACGGCTTAACATGACTTTCGAAGCACGGAGAAGCTCGAGATGATAATTTTTTGGTCACCCATCCGATGACCGGCCTTTGCGAAAGTTGCTTAATCTCAGTACTGGTAGAACTGGCGCGTTAACCACTGCGCCATCAAACTCCTCCTTCTTACATAACCTTTTTATATTCTGCTACTCAATCACTGAGCTTATTTATTTCCATTGACTTTTATCACGTAAACTCAGTTGTGTTATGCCGATAAATATATTGAATAGTTAATCAGTTCAGTGAACAATTTATACGTAAATTATATGGAATCATTGGCAAGCTTTTGACTTAAATTCAGTATTTCACTAGCCCTTTGGTAACAATGACACAATGTTCATCACTCCATTCAACATCGTCACATTGTCATACACAACGCATAATGTGAAAGCTGAAACCGCTTTTCAGTCGACCCCCCACTCCCATGCCACGAACAAAAAGGCATTCGGAGTAATGACTGAATGACTGCTTTACGCTTGTGCTCGCTACATCAAACATTGATCGAATATTTTGCATGTAATTATATACGATAAATGTGACAAGTACATATTAAAGTAATTTCGTCATCGAGCGCAGCAACGGTGACCTGAATCAACACGCCGACACAGGCCGCAGCGTCAGCGCAACGTGCTCCACGTGCCGCCGTGCCAGCGGCGCCGTTTCCGTCAGCACACAGTTTTTCGGCCACTTCGTTCCTACTTCGAACTTAGGCAACACCTTAGGCTTAGGCTATTTTAAATTGTAATTTTTTATTTTTTATAATTAAATAAGTTTGAATAAAATTAGTTTTTTTTAGATCCTCCGGCTACAGCCTACGTAATTGGCGCAGTCGGTAGGATACTCGCGGTCGGTTCGCGGGGAGGTTTCTAATATCGAAATTCGGAATCGCGGGTCGCCCGGGCGGCTATCAAGCCCCGGTACGAGTATCCAGAATCTACGAGCGCTGCAGCCAGGCGGAGGAGAGTATCTGAAAATCGATACGACCATCAGAGACATGAGTTGGTGAGTTGCACAAAATCTTTCTTGTGTTGCTATCCTTGTGTCCTTATTAGACTAGTTTCCTTTTATCCTTAAACATTTTCCGTCCTAGTTCTACGGGACCCAGCGAGTCTGCGCTATTGCAGTCTCGCCGGCAAAGACAAATAGATCATAGTAGAAATTTTAGAGATTTAGATTTAAACAGTTCATCTAATAGTGATAGTATAATGTCGCACGAGCCAGACACTATTTTTAAGGCCTTGCGCCCGGTGCCAGACTTCGATGGCAACCCGAACGTACTTACCAGATTTATTAATATATGTGATCAAATTGTTTCTACGTATCTGAGTGCTCAGCCTGGCAGTGAATTATCCAACTTGTGCTTATTAAACGGTATTCTAAATAAAATTACTGGACCTGCCGCCAGTATTATAAACTCAAACGGCATTCCTGATAATTGGCTAGCCATAAGAAACACTTTAATTAATAACTTTGCCGATCAGAGAGACGAAACTGCTCTCTATAACGACCTCTCTTTGGCCACTCAGGGGGGAAGGTCTCCACAGGAATTCTACGATCACTGTCAAACACTATTTAGCACTATCATGACATATATCAGCCTTCATGAGTCTTTAGCGACCACAATAGAAGCCAAACGTGTATTATACCGCAAACTTACCAAGCAGGCATTTGTTAGAGGGCTGCAAGAGCCACTTGGCTCCCGCATACGATGCATGCGACCCGATACCTTAGAAAAGGCTTTAGAATTTGTACAAGAGGAGCTAAATATAATGTACTTGCAACAGCGTAATGACTCAGTAGCTAGGCCCCAGTTGGCCCCTAAAATTCAACCAGCACCTGTACACATCCTAAAACCTTCACAAGCACCATTCTGGCCCGCACCAGCTATGCAGAGGCCGCTACCACCAGCTCCTCAACCATTTAGGTTCGCCCCGCAGCCTCACCAAGGCTTTAAAGCCCCTATGCAGGGCTACCATCAGCAACAGGTACGTGCCGGTCCATCACGAACCCAGCAGATGCTAGGCGCTAGGCCGCCTAACTATAATCCGCAAAGTAACTTGTTCCGCCTTCCGCCTAGGAACCAACCCGGTCAATATTATACGCCAAAGCCGATGAGCGGTATCCAGCACTTCACGCCCAAACCTTTGCCTCCATCAGGTGGAGGACTTCGAGGTCACGATTGGCGCGTACACGGTAATCCGCCGCCAAATAACTATTTTAAAACGCGTGAAATGAATATGAATGAATGTTACGACGCGAGCTCTCATTACAACGATAATTACTACTATAATGACTCCGATTACACTTTGCCACAGTATAGCGATAATTCAGAAAGTTATGTCTATAGCGACCAGCCGTACTATGATAGTCAAATTGATCCGGCGTTCCACTATGACAACTCTCAGAGTTGTACAGCCGCTATTGATGCTGAGGACTACCAAGTCACAGACGATAGCCAAAATTTTCGGAAAGATCAAACATTAAAAAAGCCAAAATAGAAATAAATTTACAGAGTCAGAGGCAATTACCATATATTCAAATCAGTAATCCGCCTCTCAAACTATTGGTAGATACTGGTGCTAACCAGTCTTTTATAAGCCCTCAGGCAGTTCAAAAATATTTTTCAAATGTACCATTAAATTACGATCCTTTCGAGGTCACCAATGTTCACGCTACTAGCAGAAATAATTACTCCATAACCTTGCCTTGTTTCTCTGAGTTCAACGATATAGAGGATTTACGGTTTTTTGTCTACAAATTTCACGACTATTTCGACGGACTGATTGGATTAGACTTACTGACTAAATGGGAAGCTAAGATCGACTTGAAAGATAGGACATTGACTACTCGTTCTATGGTTAATGAAATAAAAATGTTTAACTCTCGAAATATCAATCTTTACGAAGATATTATCCCGGCACGGAGTTCAAAGCTAGTTAGACTTCCTATTAATGCCCCGGATGGCGACGTATTCATTCCAGAGCAAATAACATGTAACTGTATAATCTCGGAATGCGTAACGACTGTTATCAATAACCGCGCTATTTTAGAGGTTCAGAATTTAACCGATAATGACGCAATACTATCTTTAGACTATTTTGTTGAAGCAGAGATCTTTAATATTGAGTGCACGCGTACTGAACAACAGCCGCGCGCGCATGACGTAGTATCACGTTTGCGCACCGACCATCTAAACGAGGAGGAAAAAATTAATTTAAAATCACTTTGCTCGCGATACGCAGATGTTTTTTATATTGACAATGAAACCTTGACATTTACTAACAAGGTCAAACATCGAATCAATACCTCCAATGAAATCCCGGTTTACACAAAGAGCTATAGATACCCTTTTGTTCATCGACAAGAGGTTAAAGATCAGATTGAGAAGATGCTTTCTCAAGGTATTATACAACCTTCGGAGTCTGCATGGAGTTCGCCAATTTGGGTCGTACCTAAAAAGGCAGACGCCTCAGGCAAACAAAAATGGCGTATTGTAATTGATTTTCGGAAGTTAAACGAAAAAACCATAGATGACAAATACCCAATTCCCAACATTACTGACGTATTGGACAAGTTAGGCAAGTGTCAATACTTTACGACCTTGGACCTTGCTAGTGGATTCCATCAGGTTGAAATGGACCCTAGAGATATTCAGAAGACGGCCTTCAGTGTCGAACACGGGCACTTCGAATTTCTTCGAATGCCCATGGGCTTGAAGAACTCTCCATCCACGTTCCAACGTGTGATGGATAACGTCCTCAGAGGCTTGCAAAACGAGATATGTCTAGTTTATTTAGATGATATCATAGTATACAGTACCAGCCTCCAGGAGCACATGATTAACCTGGAAAAAGTCTTCCTACGACTTCGCGAGTCTAACTTTAAGATCCAGATGGATAAATCCGAGTTTCTCAAGCTTGAAACAGCTTATCTCGGTCATGTAATAAGTGGTGAAGGTGTAAAACCCAACCCAGACAAGATTGCCTTTATTGAGAAGTATCCGTTACCAAAAACTCCAAAGGAAATAAAACAGTTCCTTGGTCTATTAGGTTACTATAGAAAGTTTATCCCAGACTTCGCTAGAATTACTAAACCCATGACAACTTGCTTGAAAAAGAATAGGAAAATAACGTTAGACGGCACGTACATAGACTGTTTCGAAAAGTGCAAAAAACTTTTGACTAATGACCCAATATTACAGTACCCCGACTTTACTAGGGAATTCATACTAACGACCGACGCTTCAAACTTTGCAATAGGAGCCATTTTATCCCAGGGATCTGTAGGATCGGATAAACCGATCTCGTATGCCTCTCGCACTCTCAACGAGAGCGAGATAAACTATAGTACTATTGAGAAGGAACTGCTCGCAATAGTGTGGGCAACGAAATATTTTAGGCCATATCTATTTGGTAGAAAATTTAAAATTCTAACCGATCATAAACCACTTCAGTGGATTATGAGCCTTAAGGAGCCTAACTCCAGACTTACCAGGTGGAGACTTAAGCTTAGCGAATATGACTTTACAGTCATATACAAGAAAGGCAAAAGCAACACCAACGCTGATGCCCTTTCCAGAGTAGAAATCCATAACGAAGAAATTAGCTCCATAGTTGCCAATCCTTCTGAAAGGCAATTCACTATAGACAACTCGGACACTAGTACAGCACACACAAGTAAAGAAAATCCCATCCTAGAGGTTCCTATTACAGACGAACCCATTAACAAATTTCATCGACAACTATTTATGACACTTGTAGACGACATCAAACGAAGACCTGTTGTGACTAAACCTTTCGATACTCATACGCGAGTGACAGTACAAATAACCGAATCAGACTTAGAAAATGACGTTGTGAATGTTATCAAAGAGTACATTAATCCCAAAGTAAAAACCGCACTTTTAATAAATCCACCTTTAGCCATGTTTCGCATAATCCCTATAATCCAAGAAAAATTTAGAAGTTCATCAATGAACCTTGTCTTATGCAAGGTAGAGCTGGAAAATGTAAAACAGTACCTTAAACAACAAGATATTATTAGACATTACCATGATGGCAAAACGAATCACAGGGGAATAAATGAGTGTTACCTCGCCCTATCTCGTAGATACTATTGGCCAAGAATGAAAGACCATATAACTAAGTACATAAATGAGTGTAGTATATGCGGCCAAAGTAAGTACGATAGGAACCCAATAAAACAACAATTCAATATTGTACCACCAGCTACCAAACCATTAGAAATAGTGCACGCCGACTTATTCACTGTGCAGAGTGAAAAGTACATAACATTCATAGACGTTTTTACAAAGTACGGGCAGGCTTATTACCTTCAAGACGGTACTGCAATAAGTATACTTAGAGCCCTTCTTACCTTCTGTACTCACCATGGCCTTCCGCTGACTTTAGTGACAGACAATGGAACTGAATTTACGAACCAACTCTTCGCAGAGTTCCTCAGACTCCATAAAGTACTTCATCATAGGACATTGCCTAATTCCCCGAATGATAATGGCAATATAGAACGGTTCCACTCCACGCTGTTAGAGCATCTTCGCCTTTTAAAATTAAAACAAAAGGACGAACCAATAGTAAACCTTATGCCGTATGCTATTATAGCGTACAATAGCTCGATCCATAGCTTTACTCGTTGTAGACCGTACGATATTTTAAAGGGACATTTTGACCCACGTGACCCTATTGACATTGACTTAACTGAACGTTTACTCCAACAATACGTACAGACTCACCGCGAACAGATGAAAGTAGTCTATGACATTATAAATGAAACTTCATTAGCCAACCGAACCCACCTTATTGAGAACCGTAATAAGTCTAGAGAACCCGAAGCAGAATATGAGCCCCAGCAACAGGTATTCATAAAGAATCCGTTTGCCAGTCGACAAAAATTAGCTCCAAGGTATACGCAAAATAAAGTTTTAGCCGACCTCCCGATCCATATTTACACCTCCAAAAAACGAGGTCCAGTAGCGAAATCACGTCTTAAACGAGCTCCTAAGAATGTAAAATTGTTGCAGGATACTTCTGTTGCTGACTGTCCAACTAACTCGAGCCCAGGAGATAAAACTTGACAGCCTGGATGATGGACCTGGACTTTTACCATTCAAGCTTGGATCGACTCGACTAACCACTCACTATCATACATTTATACAATACATAGAACTTGACAAAATAGAACACGATATTGATACATTAAGACAACAATTACGAGATTACGAAGACAAACTGCCTAACGACACGTTTATCTTATATGAACTCCAGATAAACTATTTAGAGAACAAAACAGATAAGATTTTAGATCATTTAAAAGGTCTGGAACCTAGTAGGACAAAAAGAGGTCTACTAGATGGGTTAGGTTCTATAGTAAAAAGCATTACAGGAAATTTAGATTATCAGGATGCCTTGAGATATAATGATGCATTAAAAATATTACAAGTTAATCAGAACAAAATTGCTGCAGAATATAGTAATCGTGTAAGTTTAAATAACGATTGGATGCTGGAACATAATAAAGTAGTAAACCAGATTTTGGATAATCAAAGAAAAATCGACTCAACCTTACAGTTATTGCTAGATAATAACGCGTATCGTGAAAGTAGTCTCATTAAATACGGTAAATTTGCACAGTTACTAGCAATCATCTCAGAAAGCACAGATGATTTACTAGATGAACTGATTAGAATTGAGAACATTTTAGCTTTTGCTCGTACTACGACCACCCATCATTCAATGTTAAGCTTGGGCGTACTTAGGAAAATGTTAGAACGGTTAAGATTAATCTATGGGAAAGATCAGGTTATAGATTTAGAATTAAGAGATTATTATAATATTATAAAATCTGGTTCATATTATGTTAGGAAACAGATTGTTATAGTTTTTAGATTTCCTATAGTTTTAGCTAGTACTTATGATCTATATAGGTTGTCTATAGCCCCAAATAAATTCCACCAAGTCCTAATACCTCCCTTTCCCCTTATAGCAACTGATAGAAAAGAATTTGTGTACATAGAGGCTGAATGCCCGAAGTTTGATGGTCAATATCTCTGCAAAGGAAGCCCACACCAAAAGCTCCGAACCCAGCCGGACTGCGTACAAGAAGTTATCTTACATCAGACCATCGACTCAACATGTAACTTATCAACGGTACACCTGTCAAGAGAAGCAATGGAGCAGCTTGATGATCGAAGCTACGTCGTTACATTCCCGCGACCTACCAAAGTTCAACTGCACTGTGGCACTGAAGTTTACAATTTACTAAATGGCAGTTTTCTTGCGACACTACCTGTACACTGTTCTCTACGGACTACAGAATTCGCCATAGTGAACATTGAAGATATAGTACAAGGTCAACCTATTAAAATCATGAAGATCACATTTCCAAATGACACCAAGATTGCAGCATCACCGCAGATTAACCTAAACACCATAGATCTGAAACAACTACATAATATTCAAGATAAAATGATGGTTCAGTCTCAGCTACAACTTACGCCGATATCTGAAACACTTTATCACACGACGATACCATTCTACATAGTACTATTCAGTGCAGCCGCACTCGTAGCGCTAATACTAACTCGCCGATATGGACTCTGCAAATGCAACTGCAAGAAACAAGAAACATCTGAAGTTGAGTCATGCAACCAGCGAGATGAAGACGTCGAAGATCCTACGAATCATATCTACACGAAACCATCTCAACCAGCAATTTTTTCACTCAAAATTGGAAAATAATTGCTGTTCTGAGGGAGGAGGAATTATATACGATAAATGTGACAAGTACATATTAAAGTAATTTCGTCATCGAGCGCAGCAACGGTGACCTGAATCAACACGCCGACACAGGCCGCAGCGTCAGCGCAACGTGCTCCACGTGCCGCCGTGCCAGCGGCGCCGTTTCCGTCAGCACACAGTTTTTCGGCCACTTCGTTCCTACTTCGAACTTAGGCAACACCTTAGGCTTAGGCTATTTTAAATTGTAATTTTTTATTTTTTATAATTAAATAAGTTTGAATAAAATTAGTTTTTTTTAGATCCTCCGGCTACAGCCTACGTAATTATGTGTAGTCAATATTGTTGTTTATTTTTAATTATTTAAAGATAACCCTTTTTGTTTTTTTTTGCCATTTCTTCATTTTTGGACACTTGTTTGACGTGTTTTTAGTTGTTTGTTTTTATTAAACTAATAGAAATAGTATACTTTTATATTCACTTGTGTCAACCAACCAGAATCTAATTTAAATAAAATATATTTTTTTCAATATTGTATCTATAAAATAGATTATTTTTTATTTCCGACCAATTTAAATACTATTTTACAAGCTTTCAAGATGATGAGATTTATATTTATGAATTTGAACGCGTAGCCATCCGGCTTGCTTGGTAGCTAAGCATACTGTTTGTTTGTTTCATTATCATCAACATCTCAGCCAAAAAGACGTCCACTGCTGGACAAAGGCCTCCCTCAAAAACAAATCATTTTGAGGGCCATCTGCCAGGGAATCTGCCATAATCGCCACGCTTGGCAGGCGGGTTGGCGATCGCAGTAAGGTGAGAATAATCACAGACAGCTTTCTACGACACCCACGGGAAGAGACGGGGTGGTGCAATTCTTTACCCCCAGCACCACATGGGATTGTTTGTTTAATATTTTTTAAATTTAAGTATTCCTTCTTAGGTACCATTTAAAAATAACTGATGAAGAGATAATAGAAACTGAACGCAACCTCCATCGTAACGCAGTGACGTAGTGTCCGCTCCGGCCTACGATGACGTAGCTGCTTCGCGCTACGAGCTACGAGACCCTGCCGATGCCGCTACGATAATGTCAATACACATACGACCGGCGGAGTTTATTTTTAAGAGCGTTTACGCCGCATACTAGCGCCGCCAATGAAAAAAAACATATCTAGTAATAAGAGATAGAAAATCAAATTATGCTCAACAAACTATTTGGATGAAGTAATTTAGCACTTTTACGTCACCTAACGAACATCTGACATGTTATGGTTTAGTTAAATACGGCGTTATAGTTAAAAGTGGCCGTTTTTAGGGTGTAGAATAAAATATGCATTTATTCAAGCATCTAAGATGAAATGCGATATAACAATTAAATTGTTGTATGTTAATTCAAAATCCTAAACCTATATAAACCACCCAGATTGCTGGACTCAGGCCTTCTCACTTGAACTATAGCTCATGGGGAGATCGGACTGGTAGGAAGAGGAATACCTGTCTTTTTACTTTTGGTGGTCGCTGGTGGGTAGCCTCTTCATCCAGTATTTTGTGGAGCCAGGATCCGATGCACTTTTCAGGAACAACATCACTTTCTTTGCGGTTTTATGCGGCGCGCTCGGACCGATCCATTGATTGTATCGTTTTTTGACAGGTGTCATAGGAAAAAAAGGTGGGAGGGAAGTGTGTTTCGTTTCACAGTACATAAATAGAAATTTAAGTTAAAATTGAGTAAGCTAATTAATATGATAAATTAATATGATAGGCGCAGCCACGGACCATAAATCACCGCGCGACCAATGCGGGTTAGTGTTGTTAACGACAGCTATCTTATGACAACATTAGGAACCAATGGCATAACGTGCCTTTAGGAACATAGAGTTTTTCATGAATAAATATTTTACATAAAAACTTTTAAGAGATCTACACTCAACATTGGGTAGATAACGGTGGAGAAAGAAAAAAAAAATTACAAATTAAGTGATCATAGAAACGGAAAGCAATCTCCATTATATCCTCAGATCATATCGCAGTGACGTAGTCTCCACTCCGCTACGATGACGTAGCGGCTACGTGTAGCATCTACGCGCTACGCGCTACGAGACCCTGCCGCTACGATAATGTCAATACACATACGGCGCGGTGGTTATTTTTAAACTACATTGAAAAGGAAAATTGAACAAGACTTTTTAAGATTTTGTCGCGCGGAGAAATAGGTCCTATAAAGTTCAACAACTTTTATTATATCAACATACAGGGTGACTGGAAATTAGTGGCGGAGCCGTTAAGGGGAGGTAGTCTAGGGTTATTCCGACAAATATCACTACGAGACCTACCGTCCTTACTTAACCCTTTCCAAGATATTCCTACTTAAAGAGTGTAACCCAAAAAATCGTACAAAAAATTTTCAAATAGTAATAAATCCTAAAAAAAAAGTGATTTTGGCCTACTTTTTTTTGTTTTGAAACAAAGATATTCTAAATAAGTAATATTAATTGTTAAATCTCCGTAACTGTCGTTATTTTATGCAAAAACTGCTAAACAAAAACGGAAAATGTAAAAAAAATACTTTGATGGCTGATAAAACTTCAATTTATTAAAAAAAGTCACTCTTTACTATTACGTACAAAATAATTAAAAAACTTCTACGTTTCGTACCCTTTCGAATGAGATATTAAAGTCCAAAATCGTAAAAAAAAAATACTATTTGAAAAAATTTTGTACGATTTTTTGGGTTACACTCTTTAAGTAGGAATATCTTGGAAAAGGGTTAAGTAAGGACGGTAGGTCTCGTAGTGATATCTGTCGGAATAACCCTAGACTACCTCCCCTTAACGGCTCCGCCACTAATTTCCAGTCACCCTGTATAATAATAATCATATGAGAGAATGATATGTCTACATAGAACTTGGTTTTCAAGAATTTAATATCATGGTTGTCAGCGTGGCCACGGCCGGTGTTACTTGGTTGAAACGTTGGGTATGAAAATGTGAGTAAATGGTATGTTAATGTATACAACGTGTAACAGAAAGGTGTGGCCATGGAAAGATCCAGAGTGTATCCTATCTAGATCTAGTATGCAGAGTCACTTAGACATAATAATTAACTTTAATTTGCCATGAAATTTATATTTAACAATTTATTAGTAACGTTATATCAAAATAAACAAGTCTCTCATCACTAGTGGGCCAGTGAACTCTGTGCACTTACAATCCTACTTGCCTATGCGCGCCTAGTACTCAGAGCGCAGAATAGTTAGGACCTTAAGAGCACCGCACCGCCCGGTTCGCTCGGCACACGACTGACGGCGAGAACAGACGGCCGCTTGACGGCTTGGACAACGCAAAATTTCACCAATTATTTACTTGTAAGAAAAATTACTTTGACACTGGCAAAATGTGCTAACCGCACGAAGCCATCAACTAAAGGAAAAAAAAAATTATGCTTCTCAATTAATTGAATCAATAACACTGAAACTGAAACAACTTATTATGCCTACTTATAAATAATTTTTTTACTCTTTACGTCTTCTGTTTCCTTGATAATAAAATGAAAAGAGGTTATGGTTACAAATAAAAATGTTTATTTTTTAACCTTAGACGGATTTCGATTCAAATTATTTTAGTCAAAGGTACTAAGACAACAGAGTCGTTAGAAAAAAACAATGGAAGTGGTTAACGACTCGTTAAAATTGCATTTTTGTAAAAGTTTTCTCTTTTCTCATTCAGTCGGTTTATGGTGGTTTGTCAAATCATTGTCAATGTCAGTCACTTTGTTGCTTCTTCACGCTGCATCGGATGAATGGATTTGAATGAAATTCGGCGTACAGATAGTTTATAACTAGGATTAACAAATAGGATAGTTTCTATCCCGATGTTCCCACGGGAATGAAACTCATACCTCTTCTCTACTTAGGTCTTGGATTTGATGTTGATTTTGAATAGGACCTATTTGGTAGGTTTTTATACTTTTTTATTGAAATTTTGACACACTTTTGAAACTGTCAAAGCGGTACGAAGTCCGCCGGGTCCACTAGTTTACTTTTAATGGGGATACGTAAAAAAATGTCAGCGAAGTGAGATGGGGCAGGTGAAAAATGCATTGTTGCCGCCATTCGCACTGTGTAAATTAAAACCTGCGGTGTGTCTCAGTTTAAATAACAAAGTGTAATAAAAGTGTTAATGGTTTTTTGAACATTTCAATTCATTGAGAAGCATAAATTGGTTAAGTTTTGCTTTGTTCAAGCCGCCAAGCGGCCGTCGGTTCTCGCCGTCTCCGTCCGTTGTCGTCGTGCGCCGAGCGAACCGGGCAGTGCATTGCTATTCAGGCGCGCATAGGCAAGTTAGGCACTCCTAACTTGCCTATGCATTTTATCATCTGCCCCTACATCTCACAATCACTGACACTTTTTTACGTAGCCCCATTAAAAGAAATCCATTTTTTAATTAAACTAGTGGACCCGGCGGACAAGTGTGATATTAGTGTATTCACAATAATTAAAATAGTGATTTTAATTATTGTGAGTACACAAAGTTCACACCTGTCCGCCGGTGATGGGACTTATTTATTTTGATATGACGTCACTAAGATAAATATTAAATTAAAAATTGCATTTTAATTTGTAAAGTTAATAATAACGTCTAACAGCCGAAATTAATAACCTATCTCTGGTAAGAGATAGGCCTATCTTAGTTTAGTTACCTAGCAACCGCTGTTATTTTCTGATAAATAACAGAAATAACTAAGCAACAAATCTCTAGTAGGCCTATCTCTTGCTGAGGATAGGTTATTAATTTCGGCTGTAAGTGACTATGCATACGACAAGATCTTGATAGGATACACTTTGGGTTGTTTAATTATTACCACACCCATATGTTACACGTTGTATAATGGTATGTTTATGTATATATGGTATGTTAATGTTAATGTGTTCGCAAATTTTTTATACAGTTATAGATTGGCGCAAGAGGCCTATTTATGTATTGTTTTATTTTTGTGGATTGATTTGGGCTTAGAGATAGAGGGAAGTAATTATCTAAAGACACATATTTAATAGATTTTCCTACTATGAGAAACTACTTAGGTACATTACAATAAGTAATTTCGTTTTGTAATCAGTCGTGTAAGCAGATTAATTGATATGTCGCAAATACTGGGTAAAGCTTAACTTGGCTGAACCTGTGTGTCTCTGTAGGTCAATTAGGAGAATACACGCTCAAATTACAGCAGATAGTGGGAATAATAATGAAGAAATATTTATTTATGTCTTTATTATATCTAGCGGTTCTTGCGCGACTTTGTCCCCGTGCGTATGCCGGCTATGAAAAGATACATATACTAATTAGTTAGCGTTTAATGAGTTCCATAACATATTTTTTTCATAATATAACGTGAAAGCGCAACAATATTTTTTTATATTGTAGCAGCGCAAATTACCCCACTCCACTGTATTTTTTTTTATATTAAAAGGAGGCAAACGAGCAGACGGGTCACCTGATGAGCAGTAATCACCGCCGCCCATGGACACCCGCAAAACCAAAGAAATCGCCGATGCGTTGCCAGCCTTGACGAAGGAGTTGGATCTTGAGGAGGGAGTAGGAATTGGGAGGGGGGAGGGGGGAGAGATGGGTCTCTGGTACATTCACTCACCGGACGAACAACAACGAGTGCCATTATTTCACGCCGATATTCTGTGAGAGGATGGTATTACGCCGGGCGAGTCGGTCCATTTCGTGCTGCAATGCAGCGTGGCTCTACCACTCAGACAGTGTCACTCATTTAGCACCACACAGGGGTCACGTGTAGGGTTTCAAGGATAAACCTACGGACGCGAGTAACTTTAACCCCCTAAGATATGTATAATTTGAAATCGCCAAATATGTAATATTATTGGTAATTTTAGAATAGGAAGCTAAATGGAAAGTTTCTAGAGTGTAGTAATTTGACCACGTTTTTGACTCATTAAGCGAATTAGGCGGCCGAAGGGGAATTTTCCAATTTTTTTTAGTACCCCTACAAATTACTGAATAAAACCTTCAAGCCTCATCCCGGGGTTAAGGTTTTTTTTTTATTGTTGGTAGATTATTCCAGTTGTGACAAACAATGAGTCACCAAATTTCATTGTCGCTGTACGTGTTTTGCCAGGCTATGATGCATACATAAAATAATCATGCTTTGTAAACTTCTACTCAACGAAATTATAAGGTACACACGACACGACACAGTCAATAGAATATCGACCACTTCCAAAAAATCAACTTACCAATAAGGAATTGTATTTTCATGTAATCAATTGAATAACAACTATGTTTCTTTACAACAGCTAAGTGTGGTTCCCATCTGAAATCGTCCGAGTGTGCACGTCCCGCGCGATCAAATCAATTGATTACTGCACAGAATCCTCCAATCTCGGAGCCAATTGATGTTCAATCGGGTTTTCGATATAGCTGGTTTATTTATATGGTAGCCATTGTAACTGCCGGTCGTAAAGTGTTTATAGTACGTTTCAGCGAACTTCTTGGTAATATCTCAAAGTTTGAAGTTATCGACTCTTTTATCCAAATACCGAATGAACCTCCTGGTTTGTTATGGGCGGTAAAATTTCACAGCCTGTGGAAGATGCAGAACTGATACTACACTCGTATCATTGATCAATGATCAGTATTGTAAGTGTTGTTTAATATGTATCGCTGTTAGTGTAAAGTCAATTGTTAAATTTCTTCCATAAATGTTCAACCATATTCCATATGTAAAATGTGATATGAAAATAAATAAATATGAAATAATATAAACGGTGTTATTTAAACGGTTAGCAAAGTATTTGTATTTTTGTTAGCAACTTATGGTCAGCAAATATTTCTCAATCAGTCTGCAATTATATCATTCTGAACAGCAGTTTTATGCTGCTCCCCCCTTCCGTGACTGGCCCTCGCTACGCTGAGCTTCGTTCGGAAAAAAAATTAACTTAGCCTAACCAACAGTAAGGATTTCTTATACTGACCGATTGTATAATTCTGCTGACCAAATATTAATTTTGCTGACCAAATATTTATTCTGTAATACAAATAAATTATTGCCTAATTTAAATATGAAATATACATACAAAGTTTAAAGTCTATTTAGGAAATTTGACAGTTTGAGTAGTCTGTTCTGCGTAAGCGTGTGTACCTTTTAAATAAATATTTATATAAATGATTCATATATGCAATATATATGGATCTGATCGTTTTAGATAAATAATATAGCGATATTCTTTATTTTCAAACGGAACCTGCCCCCTGACTATGAGCTCTTAAAGCAATATTATAGCAGTTGTGGAAAAGAGACACGAGTATATTCGCCGCTACATGCGTCTCGTTTTCACAACTGCAATAATACTGCTATAAGAGCTTGTGGTTACCCCCCTGAGCCTATATTCTGTAGTATCATTGTTGCTTTTCAATGCCTTTAATGTTAACCTTTCCAGAATATGTTTTAAAATAGCAGTATTAAGGCCTAGGTGAGATAAAAGCGCGTCCCCTTTATCGAATAAATAAAGAATTGCCACAAGTATATAAGTGTACACGAACACAATATTCCTAAACGAATTGGTATCCACAATCATACATTACATCACAATTCAAAATAAACGTTTTGCATCGCCCACGCGAGCTTCAATCTGTAACAATGTAATTCTTTGATAACAATTTACAATGTGCCAATGAATTACGCACGTCTGGCGAGCCACTAAAATAGGAAGGTTAGTCTGTAATTAATGGCGAATTGTAAAAAAAATATTGCTTAAGGGACTATTCAAAGAATTGTGTTGAATCTCGATAAACAGATACATTAAAGCGTCGTGATAAAACATCGGTAGCCAAAACCATCTAGAAACGTCCACAAACGTATACGCACCTGATTTGTCAATTTTAACATAATGCTAATTATTTAATAGTTTGTTCATATATTTTATTATTATTTCATTAAGACACACCAAACAGGGTGATAGCCACTAGTTTTGTTACGTTGTCGTTGCAATTTACTCAACGTTATATTTTTATGTTATAGCCTTCTTGGTAGTTTTAAAAACTATTTGTCAAATTTATATGAACGGTTCTGAAAAATTGTTGCTCTAAGCTGAAAAAGAATACTTTGCAAGTCATGTCAGTATTATGGAACTTTATTTCGGGTATGATATGTACATTCCACGATCATTCTTTCAAAATTCTTCAGTCTAACAACATTGTTATAATATTGATTGTTTAGTTAAAATGTTTAAAATACCTAAAATGTGTATTGTGAAAAACCTGTAGCTATATACAGGTAACTTGAATCGTTTATGAAATACTAGCTGACTGTCGGTCTTATCACTTAAAGCGATCTCTTCCAGACAACCTTTGAGTCATATACTTAACCACTGAGCGGAAAATGAGAGGTAAGTAGTACAGCAATAAATAATAAAACAATTCACTCAATAAACTTACACAAAATAAAAAACAAAATAAAATCTTTCATCATTACAATGCTACATTAGCGCTGAGTAACATAGGCTATATTAAAAAAATATATTAAATAAAATACTAAAAACGACAATTTAATTTTCCAATACGAAATGATTTGTTTGTTTTGTTGTCATGGAAACCATTGATACATATTTAACTGTCAAAGCGGTACAAAGTCCGCCGGGTCAGCTAGTATATATATAAAGATATAATAGACATACTTACATAATGGAAAAGTTGTAAACATACTACGAACGCAAAAATCCTATCTAACAAGCCTTTATTTTTTGAACAACAGAAACTTGGATGTCGACCAAAATATACGAGTATTCTCACGAACGTTGTTCCTTTGCGTAAGTCATTTCCTTCAATCAAATAAAAGTGTGCCGTGAGCCACGACGTTTCCGGTGACAGATTGCCGTGTCTGTTCTCTTCGTAGTTTATTTTACTATGGAAGGCTTTGACGGTTGATCGACGAAGTAAATGTTTTTATTTGTACTTTATTTTCCAAATTAAAGAATCTTAAGGCGAAGGGTAAGGCACACTAGCGCCACCAATTGATAATTTGACAATTACTAACGGACCGGATCATTTTTTAAACATTGCGTACCGTCTGATAACAGGAAAGCATCCATAGTATTTATTTAATAATTGTGCACTACTTTTTGTTGCGTGGTTTATTCACAAAACGGGCTATCGCATTTATTCACAAACAATGGCCACTTTTGGTGTTAGCGAATGAATACAAAAACAAACCTAAAAGTAGTGCACAATTATTAAATAATAGATGTTTGCCTAGTGTCGGAAGGTTCGCAATGTTAGAAAAAAAATCCAGTTTAGCAGTTATCAAATTAAATCCATTAGCGGCGCTAGTGTGCCTTACCCTTCGCCTTAAGTAGAAGTCTTACCTATTTTTTTTTATTTTACTTTGATTTTTTTATAAACGAAAGCTTTAGCTCTCAAAAACAAAAAGGTGCAATGTAGTTATAGCCAACTACTGATTTACATTATTTAAAACATTATTCGGGTCGTGCTCAGGGGCGTGCACTTGGAAAATCCTATGAACAGCAGTCGACTACTGTGGGCTGGTGAAGATGATGATTACGATGATGATGATGCTGATCACTTCACTTCACTTCGGGTCGTGAATATTGTTTACCATGTTCTGAAACTCTGATATATATCTCATATATGACACATAATTTGTTAATTATTATAAACTTACTTAACCAAGGGTATGTTTCGATATACACTGCGAGCGCTGTCCAGTGCTCTTACTGGTGGGAAATTTGTTCCAATAAAGACTGACAGTATACTGCCGCAGTATCCTAGGGAAATATATGACGTCATAAGTCGTCGCCATTTTTGTACTGTAAGCACTGGCATTTTCGAGGTAAGGTGCTCTCAGTGCTTTGATCACGTAATCAACAGCGTCCAGAAATGACATGGATGACAGTACGGATGACAGTATACTGGATTGCGTTCCGTTTTAAACAGTAACCAGTATAGCTAACTATAAAGAAACGGCTTCGCAGTATACTAAATTGACGTCACACCTTACAGTGCTCGCAGTGTCTTCTGCGAGTGTACCTAGTATATTGGCAAAGTGTTATATATAAGTTTAATAAGCATGATTGTTACAATAAGTCTGTTGAGTTTCCTAATAAAATAAAATAAAGATTATGCCTTCCTACCTCCTTGAGTCGGGGGGAGAGTCCTACATACCCTATCTACACACATATCACACATATCTACGCCTCCCCAGCCACAGAGGTAAGCCTACTGCATATTATCCTATATAAAAAAGTTGCTTTGTACATCATTCGGTACAAAGCGCTTTGCCAATGCCTCCCTTATGCGAACAAGTCTGGAAAAGCTGCCAGCTGATGTGTTCGCTGAACTGAACCGCATATCGTTTGTATGCGCACGCAAACACTACACATTTTTAATCGGATGCATTCCGTTTCATGTAAAACGATCACGCTGTATACTTAATACATGTATGATACGATCAAAGGCAGATGCTAATTACAAACAAACTATTGAAATTTATAGTGTAAAATTTATTTTAAATCTCAATAGTCTTTCGTACCATCATATATACCTTCATTATACCGAAAAGGGGTAATTTCCAATTTTATAGTAAGCTCGCGGTTAGTGTCCTTCAACGCTAAATTTAGCTTACGTAATCAAAGTGGAGTTCCGAGGTGGATGGAATAGATAACTTTAATGATGGGTTGCTAACCGATCGCCTGGTGTGCGAGTATCTTAGATACCTTATCCCTTTGTTGGCTCTAACGGCATACACCTGGAACTTAGGCAGCTGCAGCGGCAGCTTTTAAATATCTTACAGGTAAGCACTGCCTTCACCTCACCTGATGTTAAGTGATGATAAGGCCGAAGGTGTTAGCGCACTTCAACCGGAATCCTCAACTACTGAGGCACTGGCTATCTTATCTCTACCTGCCGGATCACAACAATGCTACAAACATTGATGTTATGGCGACATATTTAGATAAGATGGTGGTAGCTAGCCAGGCGGACAAAAAACCGCGTTTTAACCTAAACAGAAAGCGAATCACTTTCGTTAGTTGTGTAACGGAACTTTAGGGTTATCTTAATTGGTGATTAAATAATAAATACTTTAAGTCCAAACTAATGTATTTTTTTTTACTTTTTATTTTTAAGTGTTAATTGCTACACTTAAGCTGAATTAAATATTTATATAAAATACAGTGAAAAAATTATACGCCCACCCGACCCAGCCAGGAATCGAACCTGGGTCTTCCGCAATCCGGGCGGCTGCACTGACCTTATGCTGGGAAGGCTGACGTAAGCGCTGAATTCTGTGACTGCTTTTTTTTGATTGTTTGAAATGCTTTAAAGCGACATTAGTGCCATCTATCCAAAGGCGATTGCAACCGATGGACATGCAGATTCATCTTTGCAGATGAATACCACAAATTGACAACACAACGCTATAGTATTTTATTTTTTTTACTTTTTTTTAAAGTGTTAACTGTATTTTATATAAATATCCAAACTAATGTCTTTTTATTTCCGTTCACATGTATAGCACTTAAACCTAATTATAACTATTGTTTACATGCTACCAGACTGGGAACCGGACAACGACTAGCGCGTGAGCATCCGGCGTTCCATTACAATTTCAAAACGCTGACCGTACGAAATGTGTCCCTACAGAACTATAGGGATTGAATAGCGGTTTCTTTTTTCCAACCCAAACATCCATCTGTACGGCTACCAACAACGCTTGCAGTCAATTTATTATTGCAAATCATTTCCATCATCATCATCTCAGCCAAAAGACGTCCACAGCTGGACAAAAACCTCCACCAAGGATAAAAAAAAGGAAAAAAAAGATACTAAATAAATGTATAGTCTAGCGCTCGCTGCAGCTTTGCATGCGTTCCGGGCGAATGGAATCTAATTATTTAGGTAACTACCTACTTTTACGTTTATAAAAATCTTAATGTGAAATATAAAAATAATATAAAATATAAAAATATAAAGCTTTTCTCTTTATAATATTAGTATAGACTAGCTTACTCGGCGGACTTCGTATCGCATTTATCTTTTTTTAATATAATTTATGTTACTCAGCGCTAGTGTAGCATTCTAATGGTGAAAGAATTTTTAAATCGGTCTAGTAGTTTTTGAGTTTATTCGTTGCAAACATACATACATACAAAAATACAAAGCTTTTCTCTTTATAATATTAGTGTAGATATAGGATTGTTTTCATGAAAACTTTTTTTTTCTTTACTTTTCTTTGTCATGACTGTACTTTTCAATAAAAATTCAACATCGTCATTATTCACCATCACCTCATTTTATGTCCCCACTGCTGGGGCACGAACCTTCCCTATGGATGGATAAGGGAGAACGGCCATAAACCACCACGCGGGCCCAGTGCGGATTGGTGGTTGTTAACGACTGCTAATGTAGCCGGGACCGTTACGTGCCTTCCGAAGCACGGAGGAGCTCGAGATGATACATTTTTGGTCACCCATCCGATGACCGGCCTTTGCGAAAGTTGCTTAACCTCAGCACTCGCAGACCGGGCGCTTTAACCAATGCGCCATAGAGCTCCTCTATAATAAAAGTTATGAAAGTGAAAAAGAAATTCGCTTAATATTAACCGCTTATACCAATTTTTTCGTTTCCTCACAACTCATCGAGCGCAGTCAACGCAGTCGGAAGTGTATAGTACATAGCGGCTATAAATAAACGTCGGCCGACGTTATTTTCGCGTACATACTACCAAAGAAGCGCGAGTAAAATATTTAGTTAAAATAAACAACCGCTCAACGGCCACTTCATACCGGCGGGTTTCTGCCAAACCGCCCGCCAGCACGTGCGAACGTGTTTACCAAATGAACAAACATGCAATATTAATCGGATGTATGTTTTTTAAAGCGTATAAAAACATTTTTTTAATACTGAGACTTTCAACCGCGTTTTGGGAGGAACTTTATATATTCAGGGCTAGCAATCTATTTATTTATCTCCTTTGTATGTGGCTCCATTCGTCTATATTGAAATCATAGTGGAAGGAGTCGGTCGGATTGAGTGAGAGAATTAATTAAATCTGCCCGTCTGGTTGGTAAATGGTGAGTAACCACGGGATATCTTGCCCTCCATACTGCCTGAACTAGAGGATGCTCCATTAAGTCCATCTATCTGTATAGTTATTTAAACATTTTAATTTTGTCAGATAGGTAAGTACTTATAGAAACACACTTCACCTCGATGCTCGATGAGAGCTCGATGGCGCAGTGGTTAACGCGCCCAGTCTGCGATTGCTGTGGTTAAGCAACTTTCGCAAAGGCCGGTCATCGGATGGGTGACCAAAAATTTTCTATCTCGAGCTCCTCCGTGCTTCGGCACGTAAAGCCGTTGATCCCGGCTGCATAAGCAGTCGCTAACAACCACCAATCCGCACTGGGCCCGCGTGGTGGTTTATGGCCTGTTCTCCCTGTCCATCCTTAGGAAGGCTCGTGCCCCAGCAGTGGGGACATAAAATGAGCTGATGATGATGATGATGATGACACTTCACCTCATATCCTGAACTACTGAGGATTCGAGGTCTTTCGACCATTTATCTTTAATTGCCAGAACACTCAACGCTACTACGCTCTACGTTACTGGTAGAATATAAAAACTCTACGTTGCACGCTTTTGTAATATTACAACTAGATGCATAATGTTATTATTGTATGATGTACTAGTAACACAAACCAATGTCAACAAACAAATTAATTAATTTCATTTAATTTCATTATTGTTATGGCAACATGTTTAGTTAAGATGGTGGTAGAACCAACCTAACCGAGTACAAACATGTACGCCCCGCTGGGAATCGAAGCTGGGACCTCTGAGTCTGAGACCAGCGGCGGCTTTAAGTACTAGACGTAAGGGGTAATATAAAAACATTTGATACCCATAATTTATTCCTAAATCTATAATCTCAACCAAAACATGTCTTCTTAATGGAAACACAACAAAAGCTTTAACTAATCTCATTTGGAAACCCTTTCGTTAGCAACGATAACCTTATTAAAATAATTCAATTGATCGAACCTTGTTAGCAGTTTTTACCGTCCCCGAAGATGTCAGAAATATGAAGGTAAAGATGATTTACGCCTTACAGTAGTTTAATTAAAAGCTTCAAAGTTCATTACGTTTCCGAACGGAAATAACATAATTATAATGAACTGACAATGAATTGGGTAAATACTAGAAAAATTTCATCTTCTTCTTTTTAACTTTTTCGGCTTTTCTGTTTTTTTCTGTCTTGAATCTTGCCCTTTTATTGAGTTTATTTTTTAAATTATATTTTTTTCTACCTATTGCGGGCCTGAGCTAATTGATTCGAATTTTGTTTAAATAAATCCAGTTGAGGAGCTCGATGGCGCAGTGGTTAACGCACCCGGTCTGCGAGTGCTGAGGTTAAGCAACTTTCGCAAAGGCCGGTCGTCGGATGGGTGATCAAAAGTTTATCATCTCGAGCTTCTCCGTGCTTCGGAAGGCACGTAAAGCCGTTGATCCCGGCTGCATTAGCAGTCGTTAACAACCACCAATCCGCACTGGGCCCGCGTGGTGGTTTATGGCCCGTTCTCCCTATCCATACATAGGGAAGGCTCGTGCCCCAGCAGTGGGGACATAAAATGAGCTGATGATGATGATGATGATGATGATGAAATCCAGTTCGTCCCGACCATCTCCTTCTCGGTCTACCTCGGTGCCTCCGTGTTGTGTATGGCTTCCAATATGTTGCCAACTTGGCCCATGACACTTCTGGCCAAGAAAGAAAAAATTAAGGCCTTTGCCGATTCCAAATATCATTATCATCATTAGCCCACTTTCACCATCAGTCCAAATATATTAAACAAGAAATTTTTAATATAAGTAATCACACTCTCACAAACATTTTAAATATTTAATCCATAATCGATTACCATATAAAAACATGGAATGTGTCGAATAAAAAGCTAACAGAACCTCCAAATGAAATCATTAGGTATAGTTTACCTTACTTACTGTGGCGTAAAGTCTATTTTTAATTGAATGCTCCATCCTAAAGTGCCAGTCCCAGTGCCAGCGGCCTTTCTAACGTCGCTATGGTGCGGCTACAGCTCTCCTTTACGTTCCATTTCGCAAATGAGAACGGCTACAAACCGCCTATTCCATTTAATAGGGTTTACACCCTTGAATTTATTGGAAATAAGTAGTGATGTACCTTCTTTAACTTAAAACCTTTAAAACCTTGTGCTACAAAACAGTGTTTAAAGTTAAACGAGGGCTAAATACGTGTTAATACTAACTAACATTAGTGCGTGATGCCGTTCCCTCTAGAAAACCTCTGACGGTGCTTCGTTTCACACGGCTTGAGGAACCCTTTTAGTTTTTGCCGCCACCAAAAAAGCTCGGTGAAGCTGAATATGCTGTCTGAGGCAATCCGCATGGAGTGTCTTTCTCAATCCACAAGTAGGTTATCTACTTGTAGACCCGGCGGACTTTTTTTTTAAGTGTAGTTCGTTCCCTTACGAACCGATCCTTAATCGGTTATAGACCATGCTGCCATGTCATTAGTTTCTTAATTTCATTAGTATTATAATCCTTTATGATGATGATGAATGATAATAGAAATGAGAAGTGAGAAATGATAACACCCCCAACCCCTCGAGTATCTCAGTAAAGATGTGGGGCGTTACTAAGTCCTCGGGCGGACTTCTTGAGAGAATTTGAAAAGTGACGTTGCACTGTTTTGTTTCATTTGCCAACACTCATGCACACTCACGAACACTTAACGGTTAATAATCCACCATTATTTAACCATAATCTTCGACATAACACATATTTTAGAAAATAAAACAAAACCGCAGACATGACTCTTCACTTTCCCGCCAAGAGGTCCACCCCCGGCGGAATTCATACCGCTTTGACAGTTTCGAAAGTCTATAAAAAAAAAATTTCAATAAAAGTATTAAAAAAACTACCAAATAGGTTCTATTCCCAACATCAAATCCAAGACCTAAGTAGTTAATTGTGTAACCAAATATAGAGAAAGGATATGAGTTTCATTCCCGTGGGAATATCGGGATAAAAACTATGCTATGTGTTAATCCTGGTTATAAACTATCTGTATGCCGAATTTCATTCAAATCCATCCATCCGTTGCAGCGTGAAGAAGCAACAAATATATATACACATAACTCTCGCATTTATAATATTATTGTGATGAAAAATTTTAATGTTTTGTGTAGTACAAACAGAAATCATACTTTAAAAATCTAACTTCAAACACACCCCTATGCTATCATGCCACGAGCCATTCTCTCGGGATCTTTAGTTGTACAATACTCACACTTAAAATATGGCTTCTTAACCGATAGAAATGCTGCGCTCAAAATGGAATAAAAATGTTTTAACGAGCAAATAACTACGTACCTATTTTTTTAAGTTACCAAACAATGTTCTAACTTTTGCTGTGCTAATTTTTTTGCATTGCAAGAAAAAGTTATTATGTAATACATAATTAAATATGATTTATCGCTGGTCCGGAAGGATATATACACCCCTATTTTGAAGTAGGTACCCAAAAACCTTTAATATACGCCTCTGGTCATCATATGGCACTACTTTTACTATGCCCGTCGCTGAAATCATGAAAAAACATCAAATTCTCCATTTATTTTGACCGACATTTAGTGGTGCAAACTGAAAGTTTCTGGATCTGGCCACTTACAATAAAAGAATGAAAAACAATTATGGCATTTGAAAATGGAACTCTTTGGAAACATGTTACTTTTTATTTTGCGAGGCTGTCATTTGTTTTTCAATCGTGACGTCTTTTTAAAAATTGTGTGTCGTTATCAAAACGAATTAACTCGTGAACATTTTCGTTCACGAGTTAATTCGTGGGACTTTTTATGATTTTCGGTCAACAAGAGAGTTGCCAGAGACTTCAATTGGCATTTGGTGATGAAGCACCATGTTGCAGGTATACCTGCAACATGGTGCTTGCAACCACGGATGCTGGCTATAGCCAGCATCCGTGGTTTGGAGAATTTAGACGTGGACGAGATCATCTGACGTATATAGATGACGAGGTACGTGAAGGTCGGCGACTGCGTTTACAGACTCTAATATTGACACCGTACGACAACTTGTTGAAACTGACAAAAAAATTACTTGCCAGCAAATTCGTGCTTTGTTAGGCATCGGAATGAGCCAAGTGCAAAACATTTTACATGTGCATCTGAAGGTTCGGAAGCTTTGCACTCGATGGATACCGCATGACTTAACAGAGGCTCAGAAACGACTGCTTGTCCAGTGGTGCCGTAAAATTATAAAAAAGTTTAACGGAGACAGGTCATTGGCTGTCTATAATATCGTGACAGGTGACGAAACCTGGGTGTACTGCTTTGAACCCGAAAAAAAAGCCAGTGCCGAATTGGTCTTTCCTTTTGAAGATTTGCCGACGAAAGTTAGGAAAAGTCGAAGTATTGGTACAAAAATGGTTGCTTCTTTTTTTTTGGAAAATCAGGACATTACACTACAGTATCGCTTGAAGATCAAAGGACAGTGACTGCAGATTGGCACATCAACTCTTGCTTGCCTAGAGTCTTAGAAAAAGTTTTCGAAAAGCGTCCTCGAAGCAATGTTGTCCTTCACCACGATAAAGCATCCTCACATTCCGCTAAAGCAACAGAAGCCTATTTGAAGGCTTCAAATGTGGAACTGATGACGCATCCGCCTTACAACCCGGACCTACTGCTTTGTACAGTGGTTCCAGCGAATGCAAAAATGCATTAATTGCGAGGAAATATACTTATAAAATTTATAAAAACAATAAATGTATCGTAAATCTTATTTATCAGAATCCAGAAACTTTCAGTAAGCTCTAAGTATAAACAGAAATTTTAACGTATTGTTGGTTAAAAAATAAACAGTAGAGGTTTAAATATCCTTCCGAGTTAGCGGTAAAATCTTTATATTGTTTATAAGTTATTATTAATATGTTCGTTTTAATACTATACCATAAAAATGTCTGTATGTCGGTACTTATCATAAGTAATTAATAAACATGTTTTTTATTATTATTTTTCCGCGACATGCAACATGCTTCACCGACGTTCATAAGTGCATTTTAGTGACTCAATTATAATTTTACACCTTTCCTTATTAAGTCAATATATTTGATCCCACATCCTTCAAATTGGAACACAGCAACGCAGGACACTGCTGTTTAGTGTCCATGCCCAACCAAATTGGTTTTATGTCTGCCACTAGCTAAAAATGTATTAAAGTTTCATTTCGTAAACATGCAGTATAGTTTTCAAAGAAGAAAATGATTGATTCTTCATAAATCCGGTTTGAACGGTAAATACTCGCATAGTTATAAATCGTTGCTGGATGTGGCATTAAGTAAACGTAGTAGACGGGGCAGTGATGAAATGTTAGTGTATTTAAGATAGTGTTTTAACAACTGCGCTTTTAATACTTACTTAACTATATTATTAAAGATCTACAGCTGACCGGCGGACTTCGTACCGCTTTGACAGTTTCCATGACAACAAAACAAACAAATCATTCGTCCGCTTAAGAACATCCTTATCCCACAATGGACCCCTATAGCAGCGCCACCTACCGGGTCCAATTGTAAATCTAAACCATTTTCGAATCCACTTGAACACACACAGAAAATATCTTCAGAATCGGTCCAGCCGTTTAGGAGTACAATAACATACACACGCACAGAATATTTATATTTAAAAAGATGTGCTTATACATAGTTTAGCATAAGGTCTAGGGAACTAAGTTTCCTTATAATTATTTCTGTATTAGGTTTGTTTTATCTCAGCCTTATTACAATTAAAGGAGCATTTAATAAAACTTTTGAGACGGACTAAATTACAAAATTTTCTAAAATAAAATAATAACGACAAGATTTAAACTACTGTTTTTGGCTTACACTAACCACTTTTATTATAAGTATTATAACTACATACAACCAACGACCGCACTGGGCCCGCGTGATAGTTTATGGCTCGTTCTCTAGGTGGTGTTTCCATCCAAAAGACTCGTGCGCAAGCAATTGGGGACATAAAATAAACTTGTGATGATGATGATAACTAGAGTAGGTATTATGTAATGTTTTTTTTCCCTTTAGTTGATGGCTTCGTGCGATTAGCACATTTAGCCAGTGTCAAAGCAATTTTTCTTACAAGTAATACATAAATGAACAATATTTCCTTCCTGTATGATGATGATGAATGATAATAGTAATCAGAAGTGAGAAATGATATACCCCCCAACCCCTCGAGTGTCTCAGTAAAGATGTGGGGCTTTAGTAAGTCCTCGGGCGGACTTCTTGAGAGAATTTGAAAAATGAAGTTGCACTGTTTTGTTTCATTTGCCAACACTCATCTACACTCACGAACACTTAAGGGTTAATAATCCACCATTATTTCACCATAATATTCGAACAAAACCGCAGACATGTCTCTTCACTTTCCCGCCAAGAAGTCCTTATGTCATGTTATTGGAGTTAAAAAAACGTAAATTAAAATATCTAAACCTTAAGAAGCGGTTGGCGGAATGTCTTATTTATATTAGTAAAATAATAATGCATTTACTTAAACGCTTTTATATTTTGGTTCGATTCAGTGTTATGTTTATTTTCTTACCGGCTGTACTTAATATAGTCGTCTCTAAACGTACAACAAAAAACAATTAAATCTTACGACCGAACTTTTCCTCACCTCAAATAAATTCATTTGTTATTCATATAAAAATAACATTTCCAGTTAGACGTGAGCCAAAGGCGTTGTTTTGTTTTTCGTTAACTTTTCTAATTCATGTTACGTGTTATTAAAAGCGAAGTTGATCTGGAGCGGTTACAAGAAAGTTTGATTGGATTACAGAGTTTCTGATTCAATCATAAACTGTGTAATAATAAATGTAACAACTCACCTATGGCAATTAAAAAACCAAGATAAATATACCTAAGTATTTTTATCATGTTTTTGTAATACTACTTGTATGAGGAGGAACATGATGACGGATTGCACGTTCGGGTTGTGATCTTGAAAGTTAAGAACCTTTTGCAATGACGAGTTCCCAGATGGGACCAAATATAATTAAATAAATAAATAAAATGTTTCCCACACTCACACCAATTATCTAGCCCCAAGAAAAGCTTCCTTAAAAACTCGTTATACGGTTAACTGGATAACGAATAAACATACATAATATACTTAAATACATACTTATTATTCATAGGAAACACCCAGACCCGAAACAATTTAGAAAAACGGGTATTTCTAAATTGATCCGACCGGGGTTCGAACCCGGGACCTAAGAGATGGCGACACTATGAAAACCGGTGTGCAAGCCACTCGACCAATGAGGTCTTCATAATTGCCAGTATGGTATAGTGAATTTTTAAGGCACGATAAGACGTTGGTCCTGGCATTAATCGTAATAAGGCATTCGTTTAAACCATCAACCCGCATCTGGCGTTTAGCTCGTGGGTTAAGTCTGATCACAATCTCCCTAAGTCTCATTGTTCATGTGGGAAGGCCTCAGCGCAATAATCACCATCACCATCATCTGAGTTAAAAGGCGTACTTTGCTGGACAATGGCCTCCTCCAAGGATCACCACAACGACCGGTTTTGTGTTTCTCGCGGCTACCCGTGACCTTCACCTGATCGTCGCGTCGGTCCTAAGCGCAGCATAATTATAACATTTATAATAAATCTTTTTTCTGTTTCTGTTTCTGTTTGACGTTTTTATGAATGAGTCGTCGTCGAGTCTTTTCCAGTATTCCCTAACCCCTGTACATCAACGTGACCGGAACTTCACGTAGCTACGCTCGCATAGCGTGAGTCACGGTCACCATTGTCGAAGCTTGCTGGTTGCATGTTTAAATACACTCTATTTCTAGCGAAACTACGTTTTTGAACTCGTGACGGGCGCGGCTAAATGCTCACCGTTATATATGTCCGTCATTAAATACGTCTAATATTATATTTTTGCCGATTTATTGCTGTCATACCAGCCAGCAATATTTATCTACAAGAGGGTGTGATATCTGATAGGCTGAGTGACGTATGCACGCATGTAGGCGAATATGGGTTAAGTACCTACAATGAAGCAGTAAAATTGATTGGTATATTTAGTTTGCACGATAGTAAATGAACTCAAATTAATCAGAAAAGTGCATGCTAGATAATGATGATATTGTTGACCTAATGTTAGATATTGTTATTATACTGAAGGATTATTATCAAATCCGGAATATTACAAAGTATTACGCCGGTGCGTCCGCTTGCAGGTCAGCACCACTGACTTGCCAACCGCCACCGTCTGGTGTTTCTGGTTCGGGAATATTATCATCGTCATCATCAGCTCATTTTATGGCCCCACTGCTGGGGCACGAGCCCTCCCTATGGATGGATAGGGAGAACGAGCCATTAACCACCACGCGGGCCCGGTGCGGATTGGTGGTTGTTAACGACTGCTAATGCAACCGGAACCAACGGCTTTACGTGCCTTCCGAAGCACGGAGGAGCTCAAGATGGTCACCCAACCGGCCTTTGCGAAAGTTGCTTAACCTCAGCACTCGCAGACCGCGCGCCAACTACTGCGTCACAGAGCTTCTCACGGGAATATTATAGTAAATATTAGATATTTGTATCACAGAGTTAGCAACTAAGAATTTCTCTTTTTCTTCTAGGTTTAAATTAAGAATGCCCGAGTGTGTCATAATAAAACTGAAACTTGTCCGAGTGCCCGTAATGTCGTCCGAGTAGTACGAGTGGTAGGCGTCGTCGATTGGCAATTAGATAATCCGTAAGTTTACAAGTACGATTATAATATTTCGGATCTCATTATAATCCTAGGGCATACATACCTGTACTTGCAAAATTAAGAAACGACACTCCTGCTCGCCCCGCACGCCACTTCAAGTTAGATCAAAGTTGTATCACACGTTTGGGTGATACAATCGTTATCGAAACTACAATTAGTGACGATAACTCCAAATCGCACGGAACTTCGTAACACCGGCCATTTTACGCCGCACCTCCCCCAACGAAGTTTCGCTAGTGTTGTACATTGTTGTTTCATCCCGTCAGATTTATCGATACTTTTTCGTCTGTTAAAAATAAGTACGGCATCGTAAAAAATATATGACTTTGTACAAAGACACAATGTTTGAACACACGCCGGCACATCAGACAAACAGTCAAATTTCCTCAATAGACTTAGGGTGGATTCGATCAATCGAAAGTAACTTTTATTCTTAGATTAAATCGTCAGTTATTCGAGAGTAAATCGAAATTACGTTTTACCACGCACTATGCTCGGAGTAGCTTGCCTATTCGGGAATAGTCACTACACCACCGTCCAGCGTGGAATAACAGAGATAATCCGAGAGCATTTTAATGGCGTCCGCGTACCACATGACATTGACATTCGACTTTGACAGCTACAGTTATGCTCTAGACGACAAAATAGAGTTGTCAGGACTTTGCCTTTTAAATAGTTCGTTTGTAGAACAATGGCTATTGGCCAGATAATACGTTCATTCACCATTCACATGCTATTCACTCAATAATGAAGAATAACAATTCAAAGAGTAACTAATCTGTGGATTGCGTGGATAAATGACCATTACTTTACTCGAGAATAAAATCGTGGAATAGATATATTCTTAATTCTTATCTTATTAATCTCGTATAAATTCAAGTTTGATCGAACCCACCGTCAGAACTTTACGTAAATGGCTGAAGATATGGTTGAAGATTTATTGTAGAAATTTGACAGTTTTGAATATGTTGATGGTCTGTACTATCGAGCTTGTTATTGATATCACTATATGGTGAATGGTATGTGCCGAATGCAGAAGCGTACACCCTCGGAATCTTAAGTTATTGAAGCGCTGCCCTCCTACGCAAGTGGCGTGGCGCTAATAGAATATAAATTGAAGAGTGATTATCGTCACCCAACATTGCCAATGAAAAAAGCTAATCAACATTGGCTTTATATGGATCCCATACGTTTACCACTCTATTCCATTTCTATTCCACTTGTCTAATATATCGGCGACAGACTAAGTTAAGATGGTTTTAGCTAGCCAAGTGGATTTAATACAAGCCTAAAGGACTTGAAACACTAATCTAATTGAGTCCACTGTAATCGAGACACTTATACGTGCCTCTGGAGAGGAACATATTTCTCTCTGAAACTAGTGATTTATCCTCGAAGTGATTATGCGATTTATAGCTTTTTAAACGTAATGGCAGAATATCGTGTAAGTAAAAAATTATCGATATTGACATTTTTTTACTAACTATGTCACTGGCTTCAATCTTTACGGCACGTTTCGCTAGAATTATTTGACTTTTTTATTCTGTCATGTTGTTTGAACTCAATTAACGTGACGAGCGCAGATAACTCCTGTTATGATATTGTTAATTGATTATTAGGACTAATGAGTGACGTCACGAGTTCATCGTCACGCAAGCTTCAACATTGGGCTTCGTATTTTGTTATTTTAAAACGTGGAAGTTTTAATTGTGTCTTAGTAACTTTTTTTATTATTGGAAGCGCACCTGACTCGGTACGTTACAGCAAAACCTTAAAATTTATTTAAGACTAGCTGTGCCTCGCGGTTTCACCCGCGTTAATATTTTTCCCGTTTTTGCAACATTTTTAATTCCTGCTCCACTCCTATTAGTCATAGCGTTATGTAATGTAGCCTATAGCCTTCCTCGATAAATGAACTATTCAACACAAAAATAATTTTCAATTCAAACCAGTAATTCCTGAGATTAGCGCGTTCAAACAAACAAACAAACAAACTCTCCAGCTGTATCATATTAGTATAGATTTTATATGGAAAAAAAATGTAAAAGAATGAATCTACACCCTCATCACCAGTTCATTTTATGTCCTGCTGGGGCACGAGCCTTCCCTCTAAATCATGGATGCACAGACTTATTAAGACTAGGGGCCACTCGGGCAAATTATGAACTGATGGTGGGCCACCAGAAGTATAGGTAATTAAAGACAATGAAAAATTGATAATAATGTATTCAAATTGAAAAAGAATTATAGTATTAGAGTATTATTTTTGCTGTCGGCGGGCCACCAGTATTCGACCGGCGGGCCGCATGCGGCCCGCGGGCCGTAGTCTGTGCATCCCTGCTCTAAATGCATAGGGAGAACGGGCCATAAACCACCACGCAGATTGGTGGTTGGAAAATAATGAAACTCAACCAAATATGTGATGTTATGTTTACAGAAAACCAATCAAGCTATAATTGGGGACAAGTTGGAACATCACAGAAACATACAAATCTTACCGCAATAGCGTAAAACCTTTTTCAATTTCAAAAAAAGGTAGACAAGACAATAACATATCAATATAGAAAAGATCCCTCTAACGCTATATCGTTAAAGCCCTTTCTACAAATAAAATACATCTACAAGTTATACTTACCAGCTAAACCAAATTACCTTACGCAGAACACAGCTACAAAAACTGCTTCTAACGTCGTAGGTATAACGTAGGGTTTTCTAGAATAAAATAAAAATAGAAAGATCCCTTTAACGGTTTATCCCTAAAGCCCTTACTTACAGGTTACCTAATCAAATGAACTTATTAAAAAGGAAAAAGGCTGTTTTTATAAGAGTACGACGGATTTTACACAAAGAAACCTAGAGAAAAGATTACGAATCGATGGGTATCGCGCCGGAAAGTTGTTGGGAAAATAATTCGACTTGTCAGTAATACGATAGGAATCTCGAAAAGATGGTATTTCAAAGGTTACCTATCGATTACAATAAATATTGAAAACTGTGAGGGGTAATTCTCGTCGGGATAACGAAAACAAGATGTTTTTATACGGACAGCCGTTCTTACCTGCTATCAAAGTGGAAAGCAAATAGAAAATATTTATATTTTTTTCCTTTCTTCAACACGATCTAAAGAGCAGGCCTTTTATAGAAAGCGATGATTCCTCAGTGTACTTTTATCCGTTAAAATATTAATCAGTTAGTTCATCACATCACACTAATATTATAAATGCGAAAGTTTGTATGTATGTGTGTATATTTGTTGCTTCTTCACGCTGTAACGGATGGATGGATTTGGATGAAATTCGGCATACAGATAGTTTATAACCTGGATTAACACATAGGATACTTTTTATCCCGATATTCCTACGGGAACGGGAACCACGCGGATGAAACCACGGGCGGCCGCTAGTAGACATTAAATTGTCCCAGTGTTGGGCAGAGATAGATCAAATCATATCATTGCTATCTTAATCATCACGCTTGCCAAGTGCGTATTGGAACTCGGGCTATGCATAGAATAATCGAAACATAGGTACTTTGCCTGACCAGAGAATTGAACCTAGAACCTCTAGATATCGGACCGAGAGCTTTGCGACTCGACCACTGAGATACACGTTCTTACTAATTGTCCTGTTCAACACATGGCTGCGTGGATAAAATTGCTTTTTAGCGATAAGGCCGTCATTTGTACTACTTCTTAGGTATATCGAGAAACTTTTCATTTCATTTTATCCTGTGGGTTACGCGATACCTAAGTGATCTATATCCCTTGGTATGTTGGAACGTGGATCTACGGCGCCAAACAATTGAAATTCTATTGTGTCTGGTATTCAGACAGACCAGAGGATATTAAACTGCAAAAAAACACGCCGTGGTTTTTTTAAGAGAGTTTGTGAATTGCATCTGACGGTATTTTCAGAGTCACTTTTTTTGGGGGCGGCGAGAAACTTAAAGGGTTCCTTAAGCAGTGTGCAACAAAGCACCCTCAAAGGTTTTCTAGACGGAGTGGCATCACGCACTAGTGTCCCCGTTTTTTACTAGATTCTCCCAGGGTTCGGATCGGATTGGGACCGGACAACTTGAAGGCGCCTCTAAAGGTTAGGACCTCGGCTCGGGTTGACCAGGTAATGGGGCAGGCTGTAGTCTGTCTATTGATTGCGTAGGCCTTAACCTATCATCTGCTGTGAATACAGACACAATAGAATTTTAATTGTTTGTAGGATAAATCTTTCACTAAACAGACGAAAGGTAAGTGTTCGCCACGTTCAACCCATGTGCCATATGCAGTCATATGTCATAAGAAGCGTGGTGACCCGCTTCGATGCGCGTACGTCTATTTCGCTCTCAAGGCGAGTGACGCTTACACTATGACGAACATACAAAATGGCCGCCATAGTAAAGCGAAAGCGGCGCGGGGGCGGCACGGATACGATAGTTTACATTGTTTTGATTATTTCTTACACAATGAATAACACATGAGTCATGACCTTTATATTATTATAAGTACAAGTAAGTTTATCTCTTAAACTAACGAAAATACAGCCATTTGTATAATCAAACCAATGCAATGGTACGGTTATTTGCAACCACAATATGAATACGAACACTACATACTTATATAATGCATAAGGTGTAAGAAATAAATACTTGGAAACCTATCTGGGGATCATTAATTACGGAAGTAGAAGTCTGTTGAATTCGCAATACCAAAAACAAAAGACACGCGTCTCTACGAGTATAAACAGTAATAGTAAATAATAAGTAGTTAATAGCTCTTAGCTGTCCCACTACTGGGCAAAGGCCCATCATTGAAGTCAAGTTATCACTGCAATTGAAGGCTTAAACACCATGCTTGCCAAGTGAAGAAGAAGAAATACATTTATTGGCACACACTAAGTACAACAAATATTAATTATTGAAATGAAACAACTTTTACGGATCTACTCGCGTTTATTTTACACATTACTTTTTAATGTTTATCTAACTTACTACTTACTATTTATTTAATGGAATCTACCACCAGCGTGGGATCCCATCATATAAACTATTAAATCCCAGCACCAACACCATACTGCCAGACCAAAAGACACTGTAAGCTCTTTCTGCGTAAAACGAAACGCACTGATTAAATTTAAATGTGGGTATACAAGCTACTAACTAATTATGAGACGACCAACACCTCAGTCTCCCTATGACCACGGACCCTGCAAAGGGTTCGAAACGTCAGGATAAACATTAAAAAGTAATGTGTAAAATAAACGCGAGTAGATCCGTAAAAGTTGTTTCATTTCAATGTGTAGTGTTCGCGTAAACTTTAGAAAACAATAAATATTAAGTAATTACTTTAAAAAAATATTGAAAAGACAAAGTTCATTCACAATAAAAACATAAACAGAAGACAAAGTGTGGTCAACTAAGTTGGGACCTATTTTGTGTCGCCTATTTTGTACTTTATCTTTATATCAATTTGTCGGTATCTGTTTTTTCTTGTGTGCAAATAAAGTTTATTATTATTATTATCTCCTTTATTTATTTTCTTTCTTAAAACTAGATTTTTACAATATTTTAATATAAAAACAATAAAACATTATAAAAACCTAATCCTAGAGTACCACCAGCAGCGGGGCAGGGCCCAAGCTACCGGTGGTCAGGGCTGCAGAGTGAGGAACCTTCTGACAATACGTGCCGTGTCTAGGAGTACTGCCTTTTGCATCTGACCCTTAACCCAACCTTTCAGCGAGAGCCTCTCTAGGTGTTGATTTTTATTATTATTATTATTGGGACTTAAGGCTTAAGGCTGGGGCCTCAGCACATGCTATAGCGACATGAGGCCAATGTGATCACCAATACGGGTTGATGATCACAAGCCCGAGCTATGCCTCGAAAAATTCGGGTATCAGACCTTGCGGTTTGCCACTCGGCCACCGAGGCGAGGCGAGGAGGAACCACGTAAAAGAAATTATACAGTGACTTATTATCAACTCTTAGATCTTCACGAGACCTCTATAAAACAGGTGCAGGCATTTTATTCATTATAACGTTATTTTTATGTCCTCTGGAGGGTCTGTCATAGCCAATTTCACTGCCATCATAAACATTACGACTTTAACGTTAACGAAAGGTGGAAACATCTTCTGAGAATTGATGTTTCTGACGTTTGTTATGAGGCTTTCTTCCATGTTTAATTTTTATGAAGAACGCGGTCGTGTCTGGACTGGACACATTAAATTATTATTTTTAGATAAGTAATGTTTTATTTTTATTTAATGTTTAAGTGTGATCAGAATGTTTCTAAAACATCTCAATTTTATAATTGATTTGGTACATATGTAAAATCATAGATTATGTAAACGCAATGAGTGGTAATATTTTTTTTTAATATTTTTATTAGAACTTAATTATCATCATCACCGGCTCTTTTTGTCTCAACTATTGTGGCACGGGCCTTCCCAATAGATGGAATATACCACCATATGGGTCATAAACCACCACCCTTTGCAGTTAGTTGTTCACGATTGCTAATGCTGCGGGGATCAACGGCTTTACGTGCGAGATAATGCATTTTTGGTCACCCATCCGATGACCGGCCTTTGCGAAAAATTCATAACTTCAGCAATCGCAGACTAAGCATGTTAATCACTGCGCCATCGAGCTCATTTTGTGCTATCGAGCTCGAGATGATGATGATGATTGACGATATGCCTAATAATGCATATATTATTATGCAAAAGTCCATGCAAGCAAAGTCAATACAAACTCGTCCAGCTGACGTCATGAGTAATAAAAGAATACCAATGAAAGAAAAGATACAGAGATGAGTTCTTTTGAGATCTATTCATGCCTACATAGGATACCACCACCTAGATATAAGGTTTAGTTTAAATACACCTCGTATCGTTCTAAAGCGCAAGCGATATTCCATGTGCTAAATGTTAATGTGTATAAAAATCTTACGTGGAATGGTGATGCAGTAAACATACGAGCACTTTTTAGACCGCACACGCCGCGTTTACGATCTACGTTACAGTTTAATGGAGCAGTAAGAAAATATTGTGCGATTTGCCAAAATGTGAGCGAGAAATGCTTAGCAATTTATCACAACATGTTCATTATTACGTAAGAGTTGCACCGTTGAATGCATACTTTATAAATACACATAGTTTTGTACCTGCTATGCTATGTACTAACCACTGAACAGCCATCGTAACAAAATGAAAATTACCTAAGAGGCACACAAAAATGTCTAGTACCGAGGCCTATCGAATGTTTCAAGCCATAAACCAGCGTTGTTTTATCAAACAATTTTTTTTAACATCATCGATATTATAAAATATCAAATTATTACTAATGTGTTCAGCTGTAAAACGACTTCACCACAATATTTTTATTTCTTATCCCATTTAAGAAATAGATCTACAAATCATAAGGTCACGGCTAATTTAATGCACAATTTAAATTATACTATAAATTATACTGATTAATAAAAATAAACATAAGCAAACCATAACTTCTACGTGTGTGGTAATCAAAATGTAAAAATGATTTAGTAACATTTCGCCGCACGCGTGCCGTGCCGTACGCAATCTATTTCCGTATGTCCACGCCTCTGTAACAGTTGGAACTGGACCAACAGACTGACTGATATGAACGGGTACACAGTAGCACAACTTGGTTTTTAGATTACAGATAAAGGAAGTTACTTTAAGGCGAAGGGTAAGGCACACTAGCGCCGCTAATGGATTTAATTTGATAACTGCTAAACTGGATTTTTTTTCAATGCGGACCTGCCGACACTAGGCAAACTCTATTATTTAATAATTGTGCACTACTTTTAGATTTGTTTTTGTATTCATTCGCTAACACCAAAAGTGGCCACTGTTTGTGAATAAATGCGATAGCCCGTTTTGTGAATAAACCACGCAACAAAAAGTAGTGCACAATTATTAAATAAATACTATGGATGCTTTCCTGTTGTCGGACGGTACGCAACGTTTAAAAAAAGATCCGGTCTGTTAGTAATTGTCAAATTATCAATTGGTGGCGCTAGTGTGCCTTACCCTTCGCCTTAAATGGCAGAATTGTTTCAATGACATTAAAAAATCCAGTTTGTGTTAAATGATACATTTTATTTTTAAAATGTGTCATTTTAATCACAATAGCTATCAGTCCTATTAACTCATAGAGGGAGCAAATATACTCGTTTATAGGTATTGTTTTGTCCAGCAGTGGACGTCTTTTGGCTGAGATGATGATGATGATGATGATGATGATAGGTATTGATGGAGCTATGGGGATCGAACCACGACGCTATCTCCATAGTTATTTATACTCGCTTAGCTGTGTCTCAAGTATTTTACGAATAAACTTATCATAGTTTGTTACCCATCAAAAACATAGTAAACATTATATATAAAAAAACACAAATGTTGAAAAAATTTATATGAAACATTATATATGACAAAATAACGTATACGATATTTTTTATCAAAATTATCAATTATTTAAAAAAGTTATAGTTTCCAATTTGCCCAATTTAATTGTCCAATTTAATCTATTAATTTCTATTTTATTTTCAATTGTAATTTCATCACTATTTATATAATTTAACATAACTTTTTATATCTTTTATTTTTTCTTGCATCCTATTGAGTTATTGAAAAATGGTTGTTAAATTTTCACTTAGAATTATTGTTATTTATCTGTATTTTCTTGAAGCAAAGCATTAATGGGTCTATTGGCCGATAATGTTATATCTAAAATGATTTTATTTTTGTTTTTGATAATAAATTTGTCAATTTGACTGTTATTAATAAACTGTGGCTTATTAATTAAAATAAAATATAATAAAACATACTACCCGTATATGCATTATGCCTACATCATTCTTTAAAAACAACCACGCCTCTTTTATTAAAGTAAATATGTGCAAGTAACTCGAACTATGTTTGTTTGAATGCTCGCTGCAGACAGATTTATGCGTAATTGTAGTATTTATATCATTGATAAATTACGTAAATAGTAAAATGTATTTTTTTCGTCTTGTTGAATTGTATTGAATGCCAACATTGTTATAAAGACGTTTATCAACTCACTGTTCAATCTGATATGCTTTCCCAATCTTCATCTTCATCATTATCATCTTATAAACATTTATCTGTATAAGTCATAGCAAGTCAAAGTCAAACATTTATTTAAACTAGTGGTCGCCCAGTGGTCGAAATTCGACCGTAATTTTATTAAGGCTGCACGGATTGTATCCTAAGCGATGAAAAATTAGCGAAAAAAAAAGATAGAATGTGAGTTTGGATTGGTATCATGACAGATTTCCGCCGCTCCTCTTCCATTTTTGAATTTTTTCAAAAGAGTATGGTAGTGTGTGTAATGTTTGTTTTATTGATATAATGTATTTTTTATGCATAATTTAAAAAAAAAATTGCAATCTGCAATCCTTCTCTATATAAACTATAAGTGTGCGAAATTTCATAATCTTCCGTCCGCGCAATTTGCGTAAAAAGGGGTACAAAGTTTTTGCTTCACGTATTAATATATAGATGAGCGACAATGTTGAGCAAGGTCAACAAATCTGTCTAAATTTTGTAGGCATGCAAATGTCATAGCGCGTAGGCCTTGTTTAACACATTTTTATTTTACATCTTACGGGTAAGCACTTCGCCTTCAACTCACCTAATGTTAAGTGATGATAGGCCGAAGGTGAACCCACTTCACCCGGATTTCTCAACTACTGGCTATCTTATCTCTAGCTGCCGGAACACAACAATGCTACAAACATTGATGTTATGGCGACATATTTAGATAAGATGGTGGTAGCTAGCCAGGCGGACAAACAAGCCGTACCACCAACCAAACCGAGTACACAAACATGTGCCCGCCGCTGGGAATTGAACCCGGGAACTCTGGGTCTAAGCCAGTGGTCTTAACCACTAAACGACTGAGGCGATTTAATCACGCTAGCCCAAAGTGGATTGGTGGGGTTTAACGATTGCTCTCTATAAGACAGCAGTAACAGCTTTCCGAAGCTCGAAGGAGCTCGAAATAATTTAATTTGAGTGATGATTTAGTTTGAGAGTTTAGCGCCACCGCAGACATGCTACCTTTAGCATCGGCGATCGGCGATTTTGCGACTGTATCGATGCTGAATCATGTTTTGGCGACTTTCTGCGTTCGATCGCAGTAAAGACTTCATGCGTTCGGTTCGGACGCGGTATCGGAATCGCGCGTTTTAGCGACTGCTCCGATGCTGGATCGGCAACTCGATGCAAATCGATGCGACCGGGCATCCGAATGTGTGCGGAGTGTAACGTTAAAAGCGACTCAATCGCCGCGTTTGGCGTTTTTAAGTGTGCGGTATGGAATGTGTGGTCGCTGCATTCAGCTTCTAAAAAGCGGCTGAATCGCCGATCGCCGACGCTAAAAGTAGCATGTCTGTGGTGGCTCTTAGACTGCAAGTTGCGTAGCTTGCCTAAGTGTTAAGTGCGAGTTTTGTTTACTATCCGTATTTATTCGATTACGTTTACGACAACGAAAATTTGTATGACAAAATTGCCGCCTGGAGGCGCTGCTTCAATGCCATACTAATTCTTGTTTTTTAACGTGATCTAATGTCACATAAACCTAAAGTACAAACCACTGCTCTTTTTTGTCCTGCACCAGCAATTTTCACTAAGTAGAAAATTGTAAACGAATTACCTGAAACAAAAAGAAAATTGAAATTAATTAATGACAAGAGTAGATACCTAACATTCAATATTCAAAAGAGTAAAGTTTTAGACACCAATAGGTGAATTCTTTTAAATGTACTATTATTTGAAAAAGGACAGTGTTGAAAAATTCTACGAGCGGGATTCGAACCCGGGATATTGTATTTACAATAACAGTACCTATCAAGCAATACTTTTATTACCTTCAAAAACCTCATATTTATAATTAAAGGCAGTTTGTGACCTATGAACTTTTATACACATTTATATTTTTTATATTTTAATTCAAGCTGCATTACCTATAGCAATAACAAATTTTCGACAAAAAAAACTGACACTCAAGCAGGATCGGGCTTTAATTCCTAAATGCTCAAAGCTAACAAATTATTTTCAACAAAAGGCCAAAATGCTATCTTTCTCAAACCTCGGGAGCTAGTTTGGCCGATCCAATTTGGCAGCAAAGTGGTTAGCTACGAATACCTCAGGGTTATCATTAAGATATTAAGCTCGACCGAGAGCCGCATAAAAGCTTCCAGACTGCGGCCGGAGCTTCCAGAGGCACAAAATAGGGAGACTGCAGTAGGTTTGCTTCATACAAAAGCGCTCGAGCAACGAACAACCACCTCTCACGAACACGATATCTCGCAACAGCTGCGCTCGGACTGTTCCGCAGGCTTATTATCGAAAGAGCAACCAGTTGTCAATTGTACAATTGCAACGTGACTAATGATTGCTCTCTTAGTGCACCCCGCCCGATCCTCTAAACCCTGTCCGATCCTCTAAATGTCATTACACATTTACAGAATACACTAAACATGCACACTAGTTTAGGCCCAAGACACCGTAGGTACTTGTAGAACAAGGGTACGACGAGCCGGTTCACACGCGCTTTATACCAGGTATAGACATGTTCTACCGAGACATACTAAGCCGAGGTTCGTGCCTTTAGAGGCACCCTTGTGTTGTACCGCTCCCCGATCCGATCCAAACCCCTCGGAGAATAAGAAGGGCACGGGGTTCCCTCTAGAAAACCTCCGAAGGTGATTCGTTTCACACGGCTTGAGGAACCCTTTAAGTTTCTCGCCGCCCCCAAAAAAGCCCGGTGAAGCTGAAAATTACGTCTGAGGCAATCAGCAAACTCTCTCCAAAAAAAATAGCTTAGTGAAAATGCATGTAATAGTTTACATTGAGCGATTTGTGTCCGTAATACCAATTTATCAACCGCAACTAGAGCAGTCGCGTTAACAACTGGTTGCTTTTTTCGGTAATAAGCCTGCCAAGCTGTTCCGGGATCCGTGTCCGTGCCAGGGGTCTATGTGTGCGTTGCGCTTACCTTCTGGGTCTGTTTATTTTGTGCCAGAGGAGGCATGGGGGTACCACTGCAGCGGACGTATTAGGGGCCCCACTATAATTAAAATGAAACGCTTGCACGGATCTATTCAAGTGTGTTTTACATAATCGTCGGCGGAAAGGAAAAACTGATAAAGCGCCAGAACAGCATTCAAGGGAAATTAATTTTAAAGTTGAAACTTTACAATTCATTGACCACACTTTTAGCACTTTTGCTGCCGCACTCATAGACGTCAATTATCATTAATGATTACTTAGAACCTAATTGGACGCACCAGTTCGGAAAATCCCTAAGCCACACTTAGGGAAAAAATATTTTGGTTCAATTTCAGTTCATAAAATCGCTAAGTCCACGAAAAATACTAAAAAAATAACTTAGTCCGGCAATGTTTGTTTTGTTTTTCTACCCAATACCAGGCCTCTCTATGATGCCAATCGATAGAGATTTTGCTCTGATTGAGAGACAAAAATTAAAACACGAGAAGATCTATTCACCAGAGACATACGTAAAGTTTGCAAAAGATAGCAAACTTTCAAAAAAGTGTAAAGTAGTTTTCATTGAAAAACATTTAGGAAAGTCATCAGAGTTATAAAGGTGAAAGATTACAAGAAAAGGAACCAGGAATACATCAAACCATCTCTACCAGGCATTTCTACAAATCGGCGACTAACATTCTCAAGATTTTCAACTCCTCAAATGTCTGCTACTATGAGAGATATGAGAGATTCCAGAGAGCGAAAGGGCTTTTTACGAAGAAATTTTCCAAGAAATGGCTCTGCTGGATAATGTTAATAACCCGGATGATTCCTGCGATGATATTTGAATAAAGAAACATGCAAGAAGCAGAGCAGTCACATTAAATTACGATTTATAATACTTTCTTCAATAATTTTCTATATTCGTCGAAATCAAAAATATTATTTTCTCTTTGTGGTTGTATAATCTCACCTAGGTTAGATTATAAGCATAACAATAAGTAAATTTTTGAGAGATATGACTTAAATAGAAAAGTTGATTTTTAGGAGTCTTTTTATATTATTTACTAAGTATTTAGTAGCATATTAAAGTTTTTTATTTTAAGTACTCAGAGTAGCACATTTCAAATATCAACAACAATGATCATTTACAAACAAAATAAGTACTATAGAAACATGTTTTATTATTCAATAACAATGTTAGTTTTGTCATAGCCACAGTAAAAACTATTCCTAAAAACTAACTAAGTCCTTATAAAACTGCCAAAAAACCTCTTAGTTCAAGAATTTGAGTTAAGTCCAAAAACATTGTTTATTTTTTATTGTTTTTAAGCAAAGTTTACAGTTCTGTTGTATTTTTTTCAATTTATGACAGTGGTTTTTTATTTCTAAAACTCTTAGGTAAAGTTTCAGGATTTATTTTTAACCTTTATGCGACTGTAGCTCAAAACGCAAAAACTTGACTTGGATTGTTTAATCGAAAATAATATGTTTTACGTAACTGTTAGAGACTATTTTACAAAACACAATTTTAGGTGCTAAGTAATCATTAATGATATTGACGTCTATCAGTGCGGCAGTTGATGTTTTTAGCAGTTTTCGTAAAGCCGTTGGTCTCGGCTGCATTTGCCGTCGTTAATAACAACCAATCCGCACTGAGACCGCGTGGTGGTTTATGGCCCGTTCTCCCTATCCATCCATAATCCCCTATGCTCACTCGTGCCCCAGCAGTGGGGACATAAAATGAGCTGATTAATATATAATGATGATGAATAATTTATCATTTATATTTAAATTATCTTTGAACAAAATTTAAATATATTTTTTCTAATAAAGTCTTCATTAACATTATTAAGGTAGTTCCGCTCCAGCTATCAAATTTTCGAGTTCGACATTTTATGACACTACGTCATAAGTTACAATTCAGAAGTGAATGAGGCATAGTTCCCGTGCGTTTCCTTGACGAGAGTCAAGGGAATAACCACAAATAATGTAAGATTTTTCCAAATTAAGGTAAGGGGTCCTGCAAAGGGCCTCTAAGAAATGTTTGATACAGCCCGCTACCTTACGCCACCGAGCGAGCTAATCCCATTTCGGGTGATTCCAACTTCAAAGAGAGTTTAGGAAAGAGTAAACTTTGTGATTCTTCTGGTTAATAATCACTAAAGCAACTTAGGCAAGAATTTACTTATAAAGAAATGATTTTCTATTAAAAATCTCTTTTTGAGGATTTTTAGATATGCTGTTTTTGTTACGACGGACGACGACGACCAATAAGACGATGTTATGTAGGTTGTTTAAACATAAAAAAAAAAAAAATCTTAAGCTTAACTTTGTTTGTTCCTAAGCTTCCTCACTTAAGCTTTCTTTGAAGTTCGAATAGATATTTTGATTTTTAGGGTTCCGTAGCCAAATGGCAAAAAACGGAACCCTTATGGATTCGTCATGTCTGTCTGTCTGTCTGTCTGTCCGTCCGTATGTCACAGCCACTTTTTTCCGAAACTATAAGAACTATACTGTTGAAACTTGGTAAGTAGTTGTATTCTGTAAACCGCATTAAGATTTTCACACAAAAATTGAAAAAAAAACAATAAATTTTGGGGGTTCCCCATACTTAGAACTGAAACTCAAAAAAATTTTTTTTCATCATACCCATACGTGTGGGGTATCTATGGATAAGTCTTCAAATATGATATTGAGGTTTCTAATATCATTTTTTTTCTAAAATGAATAGTTTACGCGAGAGACTTCCAAAGTGGTAAAATGTGTGTCCTCCTCCCCCCTGTTACTTCTAAAATAAGAGAATGATGAAACTAAAAAAATTATATGATGTACATTACCATGCAAACTTCCACCGAAAATTGGTTTGAACGAGATCTAGTGAGTAGTTTTTTTTTAATACGTCATAAAGTACGAAACCCTTCGTGCGCGAGTCCAACTCACACTTGGCCGGTATTTTTTTATTTGGGAAATACAAAAATAAAAATAATTTTCTACATCCTTTTTCTACACAATCCTTTCACCTACTCCGCTCTAAAAATGTTACAGTGACAAAGCTATTATCGTTTCTATCCCAAAGAACAGTTTACTTTAATCTTGGGGGCTTTAATAAAACCATTATTGGTTCTGCAGATGAAACAGTCCGGCCACGCGCCGCCGCCGCCGGCGGCCTAACTACCTAAGTCGTTACCAGTTGTGAAACCGTTGCACGATCACTGATGGGGTAATATGGTAATATTAAAATGGCGGCCGCACAAAGGTTCCATTAATGGATACTTTTCAACTATATAGTTTCACTTTGGAACTTTCGCGTTCTACTACAAACAAATATTTTTTTACAAGGATTAACGCAAACTATTATTAAATCATTAAAAAAGAAACGTTTATTTATTTAATTATAACTAACTACACAATCTGTGCTAATGTTGAAAAAAGAACATAATCTTACAAATGTTGTTTTGGTTACATAGATAGCGGTCCTTGCTATTTATTTTACACACTGTAGCATTACGAATATAAAAATGTTTAAAAGTTTCGCGAATGTGCAAGCGACAACTTCTTAAAGTTTCACCGCAAACGGATACAGGACGCAAAAAGACATATTCATATATTCATAACTCCTTATTTTAATTTTTTTAAATATTTGATGTGTTAAATTAAGTAGTTGTATTATTATTCTTAATTCTTAATGAGCATATAAGTATTGTGTTCTAAAGTTTATGCGAACACTACACATTGAAATGAAACAACTTATGTGTAAAATAAACGCGAGTAGATCCGTAAAAGTTGTTTCATTTCAACGAGAATGAATGTGTTAAACCAACAATTAAAATGCAACAATATTGAATTAAAGTTTAATAAAAAAACCAGCACGCGAAACGTTTGTACACGCGAATGAAACATTCATATTCTAAATTCGTCCCGTTATATTATAATTTAGGGAATTAGTTTAGCAAATAGAAACTGTTTAATTACAACCGGTTGATTTGTTACGTAATTAGGTAGCGGGCCATTTCCTCGTAATTAGAAATCAGGCAACATTTGTTGCGGGCAATGTTTGTTACGGTAAGGCACTTTTCAGCGGATGGAAATGAGAATTGAATCTTTTTGACTTATTTGTGATAACAAACAAAAGACAGAGATAAATTGGTTGCAGTGGTTTTTTTATAATCTGCGTGGACGTAGCGTCAGTCTAAATTTAGAACACGAACGCAAAACTGCGAGTTTCAAGTTTCTTTATGATAGCGAGCGAGCAGCGTGTGGCAGTGGACAACGGGGCATGACTACCTACGAATACGCACTGGTGGTGGTCACTTCGAACACCTACTATGATAAATTAAAGTATGTCAAAACAATGCATTTTATTAATTTTAGACATCATGTTTCTTAGAGACATTTACAGCTTAAGACCTACACAATCGATATTTAAATAGAAAAAGTGTAAGTTTATTTTTTCAAAACAACCGGGTTTGATTCCCGAGCTGGATACAGTTTTTTTTCAAATGTATGAATGCAGTTTTTCTTTTTATCAAAATCGGTGACATGGTTCCTAAGAACAAATCTTCGTATGTCTTATAGTTTCAGACATTCCCATACTGACCGATTTGAATGAGCCACCCTGTATATTAAAAAGTATTTATGCGTTATTCCCTAATTGCAAAATACAAAGATTATTTTTATTATCAAAAAACTATAAAACTTTTTACTTCATAATAATTTTATTTACTTACTTAAATCTCTTTCAAATTTTTTTTCTAAATTAAAATGTCAATTAATAATAACATTTTAAATACATCGACTGTGTTGTTACAGCGTGTCATTTCATTAGAGAGCTTCAATCATTGTTTCAATTGGAAACAAAACTTGACACACGCAAAGGTATATAGAAGTAGAGATAATGTATCTCATCGCATTGTTCTCGAAGGGTCTTTGAGGGTGTTTCGGGTTCCTTTGTTAAGCTCTTTACAGGTCAGGCCTCCTTCAGGTGCCATCAGAAACACCTTTAAATATCAAGTCTTTACGATAAAATATGTCTCCGTGCTCTATCTTTTAATAGAAGATAATTTTAACATAATTTCGTTGTGACAAAAAAAGGAAATTTGTTTGTACAATTTTCTTTTACGATTAAGAAAAATAATTAAATTTCGTTTATTTTTCTTTAAATATAAATGAGTTGGTTGTTGTTGATAAAAATCGCTGAATCGTTTATTAAACTTTCATCATTCGTAATTAATTGAAGGCTGTCATGTTACCAATGAACGAATTCCGCACAATTTATGCTTCATTAAGTCAGATCTGATGTAATTACGACCTCCGTAGCCGAGTGGTTTGCACGCCGGACTTTGATCGAAACGAACGAACGAAAACGAACTTTTCGATATTGTGGCGGGTCTCGGTGGTTGTGGTACCGTCGTTGTTTCTGATTTCCATAAAACGAGTGCTTTAGCTACTTACTTGGTATCAGAACAATGTATGTGATGTTGTCTAAAAAAATATATGTATACATAAAAAAATATTATAAGAATATACCTACAATTAACGCTCTTTTTAGGAAACCAATTTAGGTGTTAATTAGCTGCTTTAAAAATAACAAAAGCGGTCAAGTGCTAGTCGGCTATGCGTAAATAAGGGTCCGTAGTTTAAGGTCCGTTGGAAGCGTCGGTAGCCGAAGAGATATATATCTAGTCAGCTATTAAGACACTAATAACAGATCTGTTAACCTACCGAGAGAGCTAACATGATTGTGTGTTCTGCTCCTGCTCCTGCTCGTGGAAATTTTTCAACATTTGTGTTTTTGCAACATCTATAGGAGATAAAAAGATTGGAACACGATTTCTGACATTCAAGTCGAGCATCTATTGCACCTGTTTGGCTTTCATCCATCACATCACATCACATCACTAGCTCATTATATGTTCCCACTGCTGGGGCGAGATATCCCTATGGATGGGTAGGGAGAATGGGCCAGAAACCACCACGCGGGCCCAGTGCGGTACGGTGCGGTGATTGTTTACGACTGCTAATGCAGCCGAGACCGACTCGAGATGATACATTGATGGGTGCATCATATGGCCGACCTTTGCGAAAGTTGCTACCTTAGCAATCGCAGACCGGGCGCGTTAACCACTTCGCCATCGGGTTTCTCTCATGATCGATCAATAGACTCATTAATAATTAATCCATCCATTCATCCATCGCTTTTGTCAATCTTTTTAATTCAAAAAACATACACAGTGATGGATCGAACTACTCACCTAAAACACACGTAAGTAACTCGTGTATGATGTTAGAATAAATGGAGAGCATTGTATTCCCCGTGTGGTGCCGGGGCAAAGAATTGCACCACCCCATCTCTTCCCGTGGGTGTCGTAGAAGGCGACTATGGAACCATTCTAGAGGATGGGCAGCAGCGTCTCTCTGTGATTATTCTCACCTTACTGCGATCGCCAACCCGCCTGCCAAGCGTGGCGATTATGGCAAATTCCCCTCAAAATTATTTATCCTTGAGGGAGGCCTCTGTCCAGCAGTGGACGTCTTTTTGGCTGAGATGATGATGATGATGATGATTGTATTCCAGTAGTTAGAAAAAGGTTAGCCAGCTATTCAGTGGTGGCATTGTATAAAAAAAAAACATTTTAAGGTGATATAAAAAAATAACTAAGTAATTACTTATTGCTAATAACGGTCTTGAAATTCCCTCAGGGAACGCTGAGGGAAGTTAATTATCCCATCTTATTGGATAAATTGTCTGCCACAGATTAATAATTATAGCCGATTTTAAATTATGAATATTTTGTCGACTTGATTAGGTTTAAAAGTAAAAAAAATAGAAGAATGGAGTGTACATGTTACGGTAAGTGTAATAAATTGAAAATTAGTAATAATTACCAAGATTGAAGATAAAAGTAATAAATTATTTACTTTTACCGTTTATTAATAATAATTACACCGTACTTACCGTACGTATACCGTAAATGTATTACATTTACTTAAAGTATATAAAGCCTAAGTAAATACTCTGAAAAGTATGTATATGTAGATTATTACGTAATTGTATAACTTCATGTTTAGTGTGGTAGTGATAACATTTAGTTTTCTAAATAAAAAAAATTAAACAAACATAGGTACATTGCCAAGAATCTTAAAACAAATTTTAATGTTTACGTTAAACTAGGTCTTCAAAACCATTAATCTAATAGAATATTAATAATAAACAGAAATCTAGAAGTGAATGTGGCATAATGTTTAATGAGTCTTGATATACGGCTGAGCATATTTTATTTTGCCACATAATAATTTTACACAGGAAGTGCCGTCAAATTGAGTGTCTGATTAATTTTTGTCAGTTTTCCGGCTCGACGCAGCTGGCAGTGCTGTCTTCCGCCTTTAGTTTTGAAGCTTATATCTACCTACTTACACTCTTTTTTAATCAATTATATTATACTAGCTGCCCCGGCGGACTTCTTACCGCATTTTTTTTATATAGCCGATGTTAGTCAGCGCTAATGTAGCGTTCTAATGATGAAAGAATTTTTTAAATCGGTTCAGTAGTTTTTTTTTAGTTTTTTTTTTTTAGTTTTTTTTTTTTTTTTTTTTTTGTTTTTTTTTTTTTTTTTGAGTTTATTCGTTACAAACAAACATACAAAAATACAAAGGTTTTCACTTTATAATATTAGTAAAGATGAGAGAAGGCAGCCGTAACCTTTTGGCCTCAGACGCTCGCGAACAACTGACAACTGAGTCAGTTGACAGCTCCGGTGACAAAATCCCATTTTTTGGGTTTAGTTTTAGTTAGAAAAATGCCAATATAAAATAAAACCTTTTCGATTTAATTGCTTTAATTGAAAAAAAAAAGTTGAAATTAAAAATTTGTATCTGTGCTGCCGCCGCGTTCGAAATTTAAACGAAACAAATTTAATCAAACAACGACAGTTAAGGCTAGGTATTCCTGTCAAAGTAGGCATTTAGCGATGTCTCGGCCGCGTTTCGCGCGGACGTAGCGGTAGTGAACTCGCATGACACCGCCCGCCCGCTCGCCAGCGATACAGTATAGAAATAAGCAGTAGGGTAATTTTATTTTGCTTTAGAAGTACATTTTTATGATCAAACTTTGTTTAGTAGTGATAAAGTAGAGTTACGAGTTTCGTAAATAAATAAAGTAAGTAATTAATAATGAATTTATGTTTTTTGGTATCCATTTAATTATAATATTATTATTTTTTTTCAAAATTATTTTTCTTACTTCAATTTCATGGGCTAAGTTAAGTATCCACCAGAAAGGATTGCACGGTTATTTATTTCAAAGAATGTTTGGCATAAATGGAATAAGGGTATCAAATTAAATTCAAAATATTATTATGTTTAATCTCAAAATTCTTCAAAATTTATTTCTCTTGTGCTTGTACCCGATTGCAAATTTGATATGGTAAGGCTGGGGAGTCTACATAATTTACATTTTCCTTGTCATCTTGTAAGGACAACGTTCTTATTGGCATTCCACGTGCTTGTCTACTATCTACAATGAAGATCAACGAGAATTTAGTTAAATATGTAGAATTACAGTCACATCAAAACCAATTAACCAAAAAAGAATTATTGTAATTGGACCAAAAATGACGAAGTTAGAGCGATTTTCGTGCTGCATTCTCAAAAACGCAGACGTCATCAGCTACGCTCGCACTAGCACGGCAGTTGCCGCTTGCCGCCCGCCACTATATTTTACGAATATACTCAAAAACTACTGAACCGATTTTAAAAATTCTTTCACTATTAGAATGCTACATTATCCCTGAGTAACATAAGTTATATTTATTACTAAAAAATAATATTTAATAATAAATAAATAGAAATACGATTTGTTTATTGTTGTCATAGAAACTGTCAAAGCGGTGCGAAGTCCGCCGGGTCAGCTAGTCTATTATAAAAACATGACCAGTATGCAGTTCCTGTATTGAGATAAATCGCAATGGATATAGTGGGACAAACAATCCCAGATTATATCCATCAATGGATATACGCAATGGATAGTGGGGGATCTACCCGCGCATTTTACCACAGTTGCTTGCAGCGCGTTGACTCGTACGTAGTAAACACACGTAAATGGATAATGTCGTCTTACAAATATTGTATTGTGCTACGATGCGAAAATACAAGTGTTGCTACGCCGGACCAATTGTTTTTTTGTGTTCCAAAAGAATTTCTAAACAGTCGGAATACAACAATGCTTTTAACATTTTTATTATGGCGCCGGTATTAGATAATATGGTGGTAGCTAGCCAGGCGAACTTAACAAGCCCAACCACCAAACAAATCAAGAACGCGCCGCTGATAGGAATCGAACTAGGGACACTAGGTCTAAGTTCGGAGGCTTAGCCACTAGACCACAGAGGCGGTTAAATGTTTATTATTTGTTTGTTACTCAATCACGTGGATCCGGCTGAACAGATTTAGATGAAATTTTGCACATAGATAGACCTGGATAGGACTATTTTTATTTACTTACAAAATATTCAGCTAACACGCACAGATGATAAATCAATAAATAAAAAAACGTTTAAAACACAAACACAAAACATGAAACATATCAAAACATAAAACAAAAAAAAAAAGATTTTTTTTACTTTAGGTTAGTAGGTACCTACTTATTAATGTGTCTGCGAAAAAATACAGCATCTTAGAACTTATTTAAAAAACTAAAATCCAGGCGGACTTAACAAGCCCTACTATCAGCCAAACCGAGTAGGTACACAAAGATGTACCTCCCGCTAGGAATCGAACCCGGGACCTCTGGGTGTAAGATCGGTGGCTTAGCCACTAGACCACAGAAGCGGTTAAAATTTAATAAAAAGCTTGTTTTAAATTTTTTTTCACTTTTAACTTTTTAACATGTAAGTACCTACAGTCTAGGAGTTCCTCTGACCTCCTTTCAGTTTCATCATCAGATCTTGGGCACCACACAAGGTTAGTTTTTATCAAGACAAATAAAATAAGCACAAATACGGCGGGGTTACCTTGTGTCATTGCAAAGTTCCTAGTTAGCTCAGTAAGTGAAATGTGAATTTCTTATGAGTTAAATAAAACTCTATAACCTCAGTTCCTATGATCACCTTCCGACTGCATCATCAGACCAGTTCCATGATGCCATATTATTGAATTGCTATCGAAGTTGCGTAGATATACCAAGTTTCATCTCGATCGGTCCTCGGGAAGTGATCCAAATCTTCCTTGCACGATTTGACCCGTACATACGGTCGCGCGAGTCCGCACGACTTATGTACTGTGACATCATCGTGAGTGGCAAGCAGGCGCGCGCGTTTCAAAATAGCCGTTCAGAAAAACATTAATAACTTCATCATTTCTTGACGGATTTTAATATTTTAAGAATAAAATGTTTAGTAGTTGATTGCGCATACGATGTATATAGTAAAAATCAGATTTGCTATTATGTGATTGATCCTCATTTCCGGCATTAAACATTTCATGTAAAATTGGACCAACTTTGGCTCCATTTGCGTTTTCCAGAAATTATCGTCCCTTTCGATGCGTTTTGTAAGCAAAGGTTCATTTTCTCCAGCCCAAATTTCTAGCAGACTGAGTCGTCTTTCAGTAACGTGAAGCTGCCCTTGTATTTGATAGAACCAATTAAAATGGGTAGTAGGTAAAAAAATGTTTGGACCATTCAAAAGCACTTTTCTAAAGTTTATTTGAATAAAAAATATTTGACTTTTTTTTTTTTTTTTTTTTTTTTTTTTTATACGTAGCACGGCAAATGACTCCATTTCACCTGATGTTAAGTGAATATGGAATCCAGATGCGATGACAACTGGTGCAGCGTGAAAATACCGCAGCATCAGTTACCCTCACTCTGCCGGCCCACAAGGTGCCTCTTCACGCCTCGTTTGAAGGACCCCATATCATAGGAAGGAGGGAAAACGTGTGCAGGCAAACTATTCCATGTTTTGGAAGTGCGACAAAAAAATGAGTCACCAAATTTCTTAGTGCGTGATGGAATATTTGAGACAGTGAAGCGGTGACTCCGGAGAGCAGCACGCGTACTCCTATGGAGGAAGGGAGAAGGAGGGATGAGGTCAAAGAGTTCTTCAGAGCACTCGCCATGGTATAAGCGGTAAAACACGCTGAGTGACGCAATATCTCTACGCAATTGCAGAGTTTCGAGAGTATTTGTGACTTCTGCGTTGCCGATAATGCGTACAGCGCGACGCTGCAATCTGTCCAAAGCATCGAGAAGGTACTTTGCGGAACCGTCCCAGATGTGCGAGCAATACTCCACGCAAGACCGTACCTGTGTCTTGTACAAAAGGCACAACTGGTCAGGCGTAAAGAATCGCCGCACCCTGTTCAGAATACCGAGTTTTCGTGAGGCTGTTTTGATCACGGCTTCGATGTAGTCTCTTTGGTTTAGATCGCAGCGAATCGTCATACCGAGCATGTTGATACTGCTCTGCAGGCTTAGAGATGTACCCTGAAGAGTTGGAAGGGGAAGGAATGGTGACTTTTTTGCCGTGAACGCACACACCTGTGTTTTCTTGGCATTGAACTCAACAAGATTATTGGAGCCCCATTTAGATATGAGGTCCAATACCCGATTGAGCTCAATGACAAGATTCACTCGGTTAACTTCGGTTTCGACCCGCCCGGCCGCTGGGTGACCGTTATATCCCCCATGCACTGTGCTATCATCTGCATAGCAATGAATATTTCCAAGTGGAAGCATATCATTGATATGCAGAAGGAACAGCGTGGGGGACAGAACGGAACCTTGAGGGACACCAGCGTTCACTGACATGAACCGCGAAGCGCATCCATCAGACAGGACACGGATTCTCCGCTCATGTAGGAAGCCAGCGACCCAGTTGCAGAACTGAGCAGGCAGACCGTATGCCGGGAGCTTGGAGAGAAGAGCTTTGTGCCAGACCCGATCAAAAGCCTTGGCTATGTCAAGGCTAACAGCCATTGACTCACCACGCTTGTCAATAGCCTCACCCCAGAGATGTGCAACGTACGCTAGAAGATCACCCGTTGATCGTTTCGGCCGAAACCCGTATTGGCGATCATGAATTATGGAGTGTTCTTCCAGGTAGTGTATAAGTTGTTTATTTAAAATACGTTCCATGATTTTGCACAAAACTGAAGTTACGGCTATGGGGCGGTAATTAGATGGGTCTGACCGATCTCCTTTTTTGGGGACCGGTTGCACATTAGCTTCTCTCCAAGATTCCGGCACACAACCAGAAGAGAGCGAGAGACGGTAAAGGCGCGTTAACACGGGGGACAACTCCGCTGCACACATTTTTAGGACTATTGCTGGAATGCCATCAGGGCCATTAGCTTTCCGGACATCGATTGACTGCAGCTCCGCACGGACATCACACTGCCTGATTTTAAAATCAGGCATTGTGTGGCCACAGTGAGGAATTGAAGGTGGCTGTGCATTGCAGTCATCGATTCGGGAGTTAGCTGCAAAGAGTTTGGCCAGGAGATCGACCTTCTCTTGCGGCTTGTGAGCTAAAGTCCCGTCAGGACATCTCAGTGGTGGCAGCGAGGGTTGGCAGAAATTTGATTGCACGGCTTTGGTCAGACGCCAGTAGCTACGGCTGCCCGTAGGATGCGTCAGTAGTTCTTGGCCGACCCGTGCAACGCGCTGGGCATCCGCTCTAATGTAGGCTCTTTTGCAAGACTTGGCGGCATTATTATAGGCTGCTTTCAGCAAGCGAGTTTCGGGATCCCCAAGAGCTTTACCTCTGATCCAAGCGCGGTATGCCGCCTGCCTGTTATCGACAGCGTTGGCACACTCACGGTTGAACCATCGGTTGCGCCGGCCTTTGCTGACGAGATAGGAGTGCGGAATATAGTATTCCATACCTAACACTATCTCATCAGCAACTGCAGTCGCACTGGCTGTCGGGTCCTTCCCACTGAAGCAGCGCTGCCCCCAAGGAACGGATGCGAAATAGTCCCGCATACCATCCCAATCTGCCGACGAGTAGTGCCAAATTTGGCGTTTCGATACCGCTGAAGGCGGTAGCGGGGCCAGAGGCACTTTGCTGGATACCAAGCAGTGGTCTGAAGATCCTAAAGGAGCTCGAACTTCCACTCGGTAACCAGCTGGGCGACTCGTCAGCAGAAGGTCCAGCAAAGAGGGCGCGTGACCGACTATATCTGGGATCCTGGTGGGCTGGTTCACCAGTTGAGTCAGGTCGTGCGTGAGAGCGAATGCGTGGGCAGTTCTACCGGCATGGTCAGTTTTGGAGGAACTTAACCACAACTCGTGGTGAGCATTGAAGTCCCCCAAAAACACCATTTCCGCCGAAGGAAACCGCTCCTGCGCTTCATCTGCCACCCGACTAAGGTGTTCTATGAGTCGAGTTGTCTCCATGTCGCCATTATGTGATCGGTAGACGCAGACGTAGACACGGCTATGAGAGCCCAAGTCGACGTGTACCACAAGGAGGGAAAAGGAAGGGTCCTCCAGACAGCGCAGACGGCGACAGCAAACGTCTGTCCGAACAAACAAGCAAACTCCGGCTTTGGCTTTAAAGGATTCTTCAAGCACAAAGCCGGGATAGTGCAGGTAGGTGGTGTCAGCTGGACAGATTATTTGTGTCTCCGTCAAAAACAACATTGCTGGCCGTGCCGTCTCAAGATGGTGGTGGACGGCATTGAGGTTTGCATGGAGTCCGCGGATGTTAGCGAACTCGACCTCAAACGGTATGGTTGTGGTGGGGGTGTGCACCGCTGTAGGACCAGTTTTTGTTTTAGGCGCTGTCATGGTGGAGAAAAAGAGGGAGGCGTGAATCGAGGAAATGTTACCGCGATGCAAATAGTCAAAGTGCAGCGGCCTGTTTCACCAGGGGTCTGCCTAAAGTCGAGTATCATTAACCCGCCGAACGGAAGGGCCCCCGAACCCCCCCGGGAGTGGCCGCCGGGACCCCACCTTCCGGTCACCAACCGGCACGACGGGCCACCCCGAGATTATGCGTGGCATGGTGAGGCAGCCTCACGAGCTGGTTAGGCTCGCTTGGGCCCCTGTACTGTGCCACGGGCGGCCAGCGGGACAGCCGTTTCTACGGGTCTCCCTGGTCGGCGGGTTAATAAGGTCTTCCTGGCACTGGTTAGACGGAAGCCATTACAGACCAAATGCATCGCAGCACCATCCACTCGAGCTCTGGTTATACGCTGGCTGATCCCGAAACGCGACCGACAAGCGGTCACTTGACGGGTTTTACACCATGCGTACGGTGGTCACTAACCAGACGGGGCAAGCCCTACCACGCAGTGGAGCGTATGGGAGCTCTAAATTCCGTTAGTCGCCTCTTACGTCACCCACCGGAGGAGAGGGGCGGTGAATTGTATTCTTTCTCCGTCACCGCACGGATAGATAGACTTTGACTTTGACTAAAGAAGTATCGAAAATAGTTTCACGCATTCACAGTTCATTTTATACGAATTTTAAAAATTAATTAAAAATATTCAAACGTAACTCCGGCAGCCGAAATTGTTTTAGGGGATCTTAGACGAGCTTCCCTGAGCCCCCCCTATGCATTCAGTTTTCTCAGATTCAGGCGACTTATTTCTAAATCCAACCCGGCAGAGGTACCGATATGAATTATCAAAAATCGTAGCGATGCGATCTTCAGTACATAGTCATACTGATATTCTTATACTATCGAATTATAACCATAATATAAGTTTTAAACATGAATGCAAGAATCTTTGTAAGCGTTTATTGTTTATTGCCCATTATGAATAACTTGCAATAATTATATAATTATTTACGACTAAAACGGATTGATTGGCAGTCACGGAAAAAACTGACACAGGTCCGTCGTCCGTGAGCGCCCGAGCGCGACTGATCGGGCCTGCCGAGCAGCCGTACTCGCGCATTTCGTAGATATTTAAACATAGTAAATAAGACAATCATTTTATCAAGTCAAACTCTGCGAATTCCCCTGCGAAATATTATTGTCTTCAATTGAGTACAAAAAATAAATGGAAAATATCAGTAGTTTAGTCATCATATTGAAAAAACATTACAAAAAGGGGTAACTTTGGGATTTTTTTTTATCGAGTGAAGTTCATTGGATCTTGTAACTGAATGCGACTTCCACTAGATTAGATCCTTAACTAATACATACTTTTTTTCCAGAATTTAAAACCTTGTTTTCTATGTCTCAGATTGTTTGAAAAAACTCAATAGTGCGGCCTCTGCAGGAATACCTAGCCTTAACACGTCGCGACACAGTATTCCGCGCACAATTTCATAAGCATCTTCTTTAAAAACCTTTATAACTGTCGGAATCGGATGTTGAGCCAGCAATAATAAATTACATTTCTAACCGTTTTAAAGCTTTGCTCGGCAATTCCTTCATTTGTCTCAACATTTTTTTTATAGATATTCCAACAATTTCCGGGATAAGTTTTATTTAATTCAAAGATGATAAACACGCTCGAGCTTCGATTGCTGAAGTTAAGCATTTATAAATATTTATAAAATACAGTGAAAAAATTAAACGCCCACCCGACCCAGCCAGGAATCGAACCTGGGTCTTCCGCAATCCGGGCGGCTGCACTGACCGCTATGCTACCGGGAAGGCTGACGTAAGCGCGGAATTTTGTCACTTTTTGTTGCTTTTTAATTTTGAGTGCTTTTTTTATTAAAACCATTTTTTTTACCTAATTTAAACACAAGCCTTTATTTATTGCCATATACATTAAGTTCAAAGTCAAATGTGTAAATTTGACAATTACTGGTAGTCTGATGTGTGCCGCGCAATTTATGAACGCAGTAAAGAAAATGTTAACAGTTTCGAGTAAAACACGGTCAAAGTTGAAATTTTATTTTAGGGTGTCTACAATAAGTTACTCAAAAATTTGTAAAAAAGTCCCTTCTGAGTAAGATAGAAAAAGGGTCCTTGATTCTTATGAATCGCAATGTCAGCACCTCAAATATCTCTAAAACAATCATAAACATAGTAAGTGATACTTACTGCGTTCAATAATTGTGCGGCAGATGTGCAGGCATGTTTACCGAGAAAGCATTCACAATCCTTCTAATTTTATCTAAGTAACATTTTTTTGCAATCCTTTTTCTTCAATTTGTACGTCTGTGAACGCCCCAAGGGTTCGCAGGCTTCGTTTAGGAGGTTTGTCACGTGCCACTAACCCCTTATTGCGCTTTCAATACCCACTTTTGTATTTTTATTCTGTGCCAACGATAAAATATAAAAAAGAGGTTCCCAATATTTAAAAGACAACCAAATCAATACTGGAAGTAATAACGGTAAAAATATTAAATTACATTTATCTTATTGATACTGAAGTACACACGCGTGCACATAAGCTACCACAAACTGACAAATCTGGTTTAAGAATCTTTATTTCTTAGAAGAATTACTAAATTCTCTTACATGAGAAACTTTTATCTAACTTAAATATTAAATTATTTTAGATTTTTCTCTTGAGTCATTATTCTACATTATAAGGTACCTAACTAATGTAATTTAATAATTAGGACAGAACTTCATCAAAGCATTGTAGACTAAAAACTGAAATAATATCCATATCGGAAACAATAAAACCACAATAGACTATAATATAAACTAGAATAGCAAGCAAACTATCATTGGTTCAATGCGAAGAAAAGTTTGACAGAAAGAGGGTAAATCTAAAAAAATATACGCATTGCGTCCGCCCCGAACAGCGTTGCATTATTGGTCTCACCAACACGATATTAAAAGAGAAATAATAAATTGATCCACATAAAAATAGTAGGCTAGCACCTAAAATGCTAAGTTAGCATCTAAATAGTAGTTTAGGTGCTAACTTTGTATTTTTTAAGTGCTAACTTAGTATTTTTGTGGGTTAGGTTAGGTTAGTTTGGTGATCGATTAAATACAACCCATATTAAAATGAATATCACGGAATAAGCGCGCCTGGAAGCGGTTCGAGCGTACTCGCCCGTGAGCTTGTAGATCCGGGGCAGTGTTCATTACATGTCGCTTGACATGTGTTTTAAAGCTGGTCAGACAGTGACACACATTGACAGACAGACAAATCTCCTCAATAGACTTTCAACTTTATGTATTCATCATAGGATTGAAAATGTATTGAACGAATTTGTCAGTTTTGGATAGGTTTATGTGCACACTACTGCACATTACACTACTAACTATCGTCCTCAATAAACTTTGAATTGTATGTATTAAGACCTATGAAATTGACGTTTTGTATGAAGATTTTTTATAAAATTATACTTTTCATACTAACGTTTTCTCAATTTTCTTAGCATCTATTTATGTTAACACTATAAAAATCGTAGAGTAGTGTATTTGTTTCACAAGCTAAATAAAGCAGACATTAAAAAGAAAAAATATCAAGTCCTAAAGCTACAATGAAACAAAAGGTCAATTCCGCGAACAAAAAAAAGAAGTCAATTAAAAAAAAAATTGGGCGATAAAGACACAAAATGAATAATCATTGTTATTACTGAAGCCTAAGTAACATAGTCCTAATTAAAGGTGTATAATAATATTAACAACCGGCATTGACTTTTAGAAGATATACACCTATTAATAAGTGAGAAAAAAACGTCAATTTCATAGGTAAGGACCCAATATATACTCCCTGGCCGATTTCGGCTATGGTGACTGCTTAAAAGAAAAAGAAAAAGAAAATCCGCTAACGGAAGCAGTCCGATGCGCGTGACATATTTATGCGTAAGTAGTTGCGCTGGTACAAACGCACTCTCTCGTCCATACCCTCGTGAATCCGATGGAGGGGATAGCCGCTACGACCGGGGGACGGTTCGATTGCAGGTTCTTTTGACCTCTACCGTCGCCCTCGGCCATCAACGATGCCTTGCTGACTAGCCATCTCCACCAAAATCATTTGCATATCTGCGTGGTTTCCCTTTGGTACTGAGCCAGTCTTAATACACTATCAGCAGAAAGCCTGTGATTCGACGTTGTTGCTCGTTTAGCACCACGTGTAAGGTAGACCTAAAAAAAGGTGGTAAATCCTACGGACGTGAGCAACTCGCCTCCCAGTATTGTATGTATTTGGCATAAGGTTGAATATTTATTACATCGATTTGTCATTTTAGGATTGTCCACCAATTTTTACCAAAAATGATTTGTTCTGTATTCAATTGTAAATTGCTAAGGTCAAAAGTCAGTTGCTGAACCTTATTATTATTATTTTCTTGTGTAATGGCTTCTGGAGTGTCTTTTCAACACAAATAATTTCGCCAATGTCGAGTGATTAAGTGAAGCCAGTAGAAGAGGAAGAAGTTACAAATATTGGCCGGTAAAAGATATATCTTTTAAATCTTTGTGAATTCGGCAGCTATGAACAACACTATTTTTCTAGATTAATAAATTTATCTTAGTTAATGGCTTCGCGTTTAGCATTTAGCCAATTTCAAGTATTTTTTAGACTACAGTTGTACGGTAGATATAAATTAAAATGGAGTCTCACAACACGTGTTATTACGGGAAGAACTCGGGTGAAAACCTTGCTGAACGCTATTTTCAATGATTAAAGGAAAAATGTCGGTCACTGCTTTCTGTCCAACATTGGTACCACTATTCTACTAAAGGTAGATAGACTGTAGCCGCCAGACGAGTATTTGCATCGGGTCTTTACAAATCTCATTTACATGCAAATAGGTACGCAATCACTTGCGAACTCACAATACAGGCTCTACGTAGAACGAATCGCAGATTTGTGCGCCGGCGACCCACATCGAATGGGTTCGGGTTTAGCATTTTGAATGGGTTTCAACAACTTAGGTAAAGGTTCCAACTGATTATATAAGCTGACAATTATTAGAATAATCATTTTTAACGCGATACCTTGGATTTTTTTTAAATTAAGTTTTAAGTTCTTTATCCTCAACAATTATAAATTATCATGAAAACATAAAAATTTGTAGTCAACAAATATCGGAAAAGCGCAGAAAAATTAAACAATCAAAGCATAAGTGTACTGCGAACCAAAAGAAACAGCGATAAAAATATTATAATATATTGTACTTTTTTGTATACATTTTATCCTTATATCTGATAGAACAAGTAATGTTCCGTCATAACATTGCAAGCAGACACTCTCTGGTTCAGCTTTGAAACTTTGTCACCAGGAGACAGTGTTGGAATGGCATACCTACAAATTTTCGTATTCGATAACAAAATGTAATGGTAAATAAAACTCTCACTCAGCACTCAGATTGAGGCCAATGAACCAACCAATCATCATCAGCTGGGGCACGAGCCTTCCCTTTGGATGGATAGGGAGAATGGGCCATAACCGCGGGCCCAATGCGGATTGGTGGTTGTTAACAACTGCTAATGCAGCCGGGACCAACGGCTTTACGTGCCGTTAGTCATTGCCGATGTAACAAATTTTTGGTCACCCATCCGATGACCGGCCTTTGCTAAAGTTGCTTAACCTCAGCACTCGCACCGGGTGCGTTAACCACTGCGCTATCGAGCTCCTTATAACACAACACAAACCATCCAATATTCTTTAAGAACTTTTAATGTCAGTGGCGATAAAATTACTGTTTCACCACACGATGTGCTACTTTACATTGTGGTGACATGGAGGCTGCGCATATGCCACAAGGACCGCAGATAATACCGCCGAAGCCAGTAATCCCATTTAATCATCATCATCATCAGCTCATTTTATGTCCCCACTACTGGGGCACGAGCCTTCCCTATGGTTGGATAGGGAGAGCGGGCCATAAACCACCACGCAGGCCCAGTGCGGATTGGTGGTTGTTAACGACTGCTATTGCAGCCGGGATCAATGGCTTTACGTGCCTTCCGAAGCACGGAGGAGCTCGAGATGATAAATTTTTGGTCACCCATCCAATGACCGGCCTTTGCGAAAATTGCTTAACCTCAGCACTCGCACACCGGGCGCGTTAACCACTGCGCCATCGAGCTCCTCAATCCCATTTACTCGAATCAAAACATGGACAATCGCTCGCTCGTTACAGATAATATGGATAGGTTTCGTTACAATTATTGGGGAGTAGGGGGTAACACTGTAATCGTTTCAATTTAAAGTAAATTAATGCATCTAGCTAGTTTTTTTTGTGACACTGAGCCACAGAAGAAGAAAAATGTCGGATTATTGTAATGAGACTTGATTTCACTGCTGGGCAAAGCCTTTCCCAAGTATGTTGATCTGGTGTCCATCCAGATCATCTCGCCACCACATTCTGGACAGAGCTTAGAGTTGCCGTTTATTAGGTAAGTATCCTTATTCACTTACAAATACATTTCAAAGCTTAAAACCTACATAGTCGTGTGAATAAAATCCCTACGCTCATTCAAGCGTCTCGACAGAGCTTACACTCGAAAGATAATGTTGAAAGAAGCACCAGGTGTGGGCTTAAATGTAGCACAAAACGTGAGCCGTGAGTTTTACACTGAATGCTCGCGAACGGCAGCTGTGTGCAACCGTCGTGCAAAGGGAAGTGGAAACTCAAAATAACCCAACTAGCAAAGTACCCTTACAAACAAAAGCTTGTAAGAGCTATGGCCTCATATAAGGATTAGGTGTGTTAAAATTAAGAGAGAAACCCTTATAATATACATGGTGGCACCCCAGTAGTGCCCCTTTGTGATCGTCTAGTAAGTTATAAGTATAACGAGTATGCTTTGTCAGATACAGAGATTCTACATTATAGGAGAGCTGGATTATCTTGATTAAATTACTTCCAATAGTCATTACGCATGTCTATACCAATACATCATCGAGTGAACCAAGCACAAACATCTTTCCATTCCACCTAGCTTGCTTCAACTTATGCATGGTCTATATACTCTTAAGTCAACTCTATGCAAGCACCCTCTAGAGGGATGTTGCGCACTTATTTCAGCTTAACGATTAGAAACCTATCTAGACTCGCTAGAAAGATAAAGACCAGCCATATATAATAAATATTATAATATTATAATATACCCTTATATAAAGCATGTTGTAAGTCTATTTAAGCTGTACATACATACATGTAACATGTTCTTAGAGTCGAATATCTTATACAAAGTATGAGTATTATAAAAAGTATCCACTTTTTCTTATTTTTACGTCGTCTTTCATATACTAATACTTATTATTAATAAATCTCAAAATGAAATTTTACAACGAAAGTCACGCGGAGAATGTTTTCTGAAGAAAGACCCATAACAATACGAGTAATATTATGTGTACCAAGACTAAACGAAAAAGCAAAAGTATTTCCGGGATCCTATAAAAAGATTGGTGGTTTTAACCACTCTTAGTCTTCTCTTGTCGGCAACTTTAGGTTAATTAGCCCCCTTCGTTCCGATCAGTGCCAGTGGTGATAATAGGCTGAAGAAGAAGTACAAAGAAGTTGTAGACGGTAGCCATTTAGGCAAGCTCTATGCGACAACCCTATCATTGGTAAAAGATCTGAAGTACTTGCATGTCACCGCGTTCCCTTCACATTCCATCAATACCGAATTGAACGTTTGTCGTATCCATATGGAAAGCAATCCCGGGTTAAGCATGCAGAGAGCATTCACAGAATTGACATTGCGGCGTGTCAGTCTTCATTTGGCGCCATCGATCAATTCGCAGGCTTAGCATAATTGATTGCGTGGATCGAAACGTCAATCTTGAAAATAGGGTACTCACAATCACAAATTGATTCTGTTGCATGGACATCTTATTATTATTTGATTTTGTTTCTGTTAAAGGCCTTTGTGCAAATCATGTATGACCTATTTATTGATTGATTTATTTATTATTAATATGGATTTCTTACAAAAAATACCTTCACAAAACACTATTAAATTACAATTCAGTGTTACTTACGGTTGGATGTTCTTTCGTTTTCATAATCACGGCATGCATGAATTTAAAAAAAACATGTATTCAGTTAATCACTTTAAAATTTAAACAAATTTTGTGATAAATTATTGATTAAAAAATAAAATAAAGCGAGAGTTAAGCCTAAAATTAAATCTTTAAATAAGAACTTAATGTTTAGCATGATATCTGTAGAGGTTAATTTTTGTTTCTTCTTGTATAAAAATGCTTACAAATTAAATTACTTACTTACTATCACTAAAAGGTACAAAATAAAAATAAATAATTTTTGCCTTTTTTGTCATGGCAGTCGTGTTTTTTTTTTTCTTAGTATGTATTTAAATAAACCAACTGCGTTATCTCAAAAATAGTTCTTATTCTAGTATAGTATAGTATGTTATTTATTATTAACGAGTATACTTACTTGCGTGCTTTTGTTTTTATTTGTTTTTTTATTTATTGGTTTTTGTATTTCACTTAGAGTCACTTACCTTAGTTTTTATGTCTTTTTTTTGTTAATCTTTTTATTTTAACTTATTTGCACTTTGTCACTCAACATAAATATAACTGTACCAACTAGTGGAAGTGGAAACTGTTAAGCTAATGTGATAACACAAATAAAATAATATTATAATTATAATTAAATAAAATATTATTATAATAATAACATAAGTTATTTAAGAAAGCTGTTGAATAATGAAATGAAATGAAATATATTTATTAGAACACAGTATAAACTTATGTACTTAAAACAAAACAAACATATCATATTTAGGTGTAAGTAATAAATAATAATAACAGAAATAATAAATAATACAGTAAGGCTAATAATAGGTCCACCATAAACTAATTGTCAGTATTGTTGTGGTCGCAGACGGTGATCACAAAAAAATATGATATCAATCTTTTCAACTACTTACAGAAAACAAAAAGTTTTAAAGTTACATAAATTTTCTAAGTAATTTTATTTTATATCAAATTAAAACTTAGAGACTAGTCAAATGCGTCTCTCAAGCGTTTTGCTTGTGAATTGAACTTAGAAGTTTGTATTAACAGTTCGGTAGTAAGACTCTTACCAGCTTCCTGTTTAGTAAGCTACCGCATTGTTAGTCCACCAATACCTGGCTATGCAAATAGTTTGACGAGTTTAACTAGATGCCATAGGATATTCGCCTTTATCTAACACCTCGTAAACTTTATCAACTCGAAAATTAATTATAAATTGAATTATGTATGTGTATAAAGGAGAATTTCCATTCGACTTGCGGTCTGCTGCAAGTTAAGCAACTTTTACAATACCGGGTCAATAGATGTGGGATTAAATCTATACTAATATTATGAAGCTGAAGAGTTTGTTTGTTTGTTTGGTTGAACGCGCTTATCTCAGAAACTACTGGTTCGAATTGAAAAATTATGCAATTGAGCAGGAGTGTACCTCTCAAGCCGTCATCTCCTGGCCTACCCAAAAAACTATGTGTGAATGAGACATAATCTTTAAAAGACAGATTCTCCGATTTCTTGGTTGGAGAGTCGTCGACGTGTTACAAGAGAGCGTGATTGACAGAGCGTTTCCTTAGAGTGTGCTTGATACTACAGCTGCGTACTAAGGAAAGATAAATAAATCAGTGAGAGAGACTAGTAGCGCATGAACAACGAACATGAAAGCCTTCTATAATTTAATATAATATTTCGACCCATAATTTACGTAATGCTTAGACTTTTTAAATCTAAAATGGTAGGTATTATTATGTTATTGTTTATTCAAGTAAATTGCAATACCTGAAAAGGGCAATAAAGTTTATAAGACACCTACATTTTACCAAGTATAAGATCTTTAATTAAACCCTGAGTGCCTTACAAAGAAACAAATAATATGCTCCGAATTGCGTGTTTTGTCTCTTTTACTCTATAATAATAACTATTCGGAGCTTATTCTTTGGTTATTTGTAAGGCACTTAGTATGGAATTAATATATTTACGAGTATATTTGTATTTCAACGTACTAGATTCTACATAAAAAGATTAGAAATAACATAAATATGTTTCCATATTCTTTACTTTATACTTATTCGATGGCGTAGCAGATTTGATGGGATTTTGCAAGCTAAGCACAGTGCACCGCAAAGGTGACTATATTAAAATATCTCGAGCTTCTCCTTGCTTCGAAAGGCACGTTAATTCCAATACCAAGGAAGCCGCAATGTGAACAATAGCCACACCGATATTACAAAGGTCTATCTATACGAAATAGGTCTTGAGAAAACATAAGTTTCTAGCCGACTATAATCTCGGTTATGTTGTTAAGGCTATTGTAGTGTTGGTAATATTTTATATAGGCGGCCAACGAAAAATAAAATACATTGAAAAATACATTGATACCTAAAACCTTTACCTACTCCTATATTTTACAGGAGGAGGAGCTCGATGGCGCAGTGGTTATCGCGCCCGGTTTGCAAGTGCTGAGGTTAAGCAGCTTTCGCAAAGGCCGGTCATCAGATGGATGACCAAAAATGTTTCATCTCGAGCTCCTCCGTGCTTCGGAAGGCACTTAAAGTCGTTGGTCTCGGCTGCATTAGCAGTCGTTATAAACCATCGCACCGCACCTGGGCCCGCGTGGTGGTTTATGGCCCGTTCTCCCTATCCATCCATAGGGAAGGCTCGTGCCCCAGCAGTGGGGACATTAAATGAGCTGATAATGATGATGATGATATTCTACAGTAGTAGCACCAGTATTCTACAGTTTTTTTCGACATGTAAGTATCCCTTTTTTCATTAAATATAGGGGTCAGTAACTGATTTTTCACTTTAGCAACAGTGGTCTAGTGGTTAAGACCACCGGCTTAGACCCAGAGGTCCCGGATTCGATTCCCAGCGTGGAGTACATGTTTGTGTACTCAATACAATACTTTTGTCGGCACTTCGGTAGAAAGTCCTTTGGTGCCGGCGCCGCCGCCATTGATGGAAAGTGTGGTTACATTTATAATATTACCTAGATTTTGGGGTAATTTGAGCAATTTCGGTACAAAAACTTGCGTTTTAAATTACGATAACTCTTTTGTTTTCATGAATAATATTTGTTTATTATTTTTTTTGTTATTGTTATTTGTGAACCTATGTACCCCTTTGCGATCGGACAGGGTTATTTTTACATAGTGTATAGAATACAGCAAATATTTATTCATACCTAACTAGCATAATTTAGCTGTCACTAACAACAAAATGGACAAAAGACTTAAAACTAGTGGTGTTGAATTGGTCTCCACTCAGCATAATATCGAGATACCTGGTTGGCACCCCGACGCTGATCTTCCGTGGAAACCAGAAAAATAATAATAATAATAAACAAACAAATAAAAGGTAGGTGACATCACTGCACCAGCACCATCAACCACATCAAATCAGATACATTATTCTGATCCCAAAATTAGTAGCTCCAGTATTTTATAGAAAATCGGAAATGTGAAACCATGAAAATATTTTACTCACTGCGATTCATCAATACAACCTATAGGCTTGACTTTTGAATAATATAAAAGATATTCGACGGTACTTTCGACGTTGTGCCCTTAATGCGGCCCTGGTAGCAGGTATAGTCAAGGGTCCTCGGAAGACAATACTGCCGTCTTTCGCCCGCTTAAGTTTCATCCCTCTTACCTAGGGACTCGGACATTTCAGGGAAGGAATATTATACGGGCTATAGTAAGTATAGTAACGGAGGAGTGGTGGAGTATGAACCTACTTTAGAGGAATTTACTTTTTAGTGGAATATTTTTGCAAATATTTATCAATCGATTAGGATGAAACAGCTCTTTTATTTAAATTGATTTAAATTGTTTGTTAGTTGTGTGAAGTGAGTTTGTGCCCTATCCTGTTGTGTATGTGTATTTTTAAATTATAGTTATCTTTATATATGTATAATATAAATATATAATATAAATAATCTGTGCGTGTGTATGAAATTGAACTCTTTCTAAAAGGCTGGACCGATTTTGTTGAAGTGAAGTGAAGTTTTTTGTGTGTGTTCAAGTGGATTCGAGAATGGTTTAGATTTACAATTGGACCCGGTAGGTGGCGCTGCTACAGTGGTCCATAATGGGATACGGGTGTTCCTAAGCGGACGAATGATTTGTTTGATTTGTTGTCATGGAAACGTTGTCATGGAAACTATCGGAACTATCAAAGCGGTACGAAGTCCATCAGCTAGTTATATTTTTTTTTAATAGTCTATTTTCTTAATTCATTCATTACTATAATTCTACCGTGTCGTTATTTTAAATAGTTTTACTTAAAATGTGGAAAAAGGCTATGTCAGAATCTGCTATTCAGGTTAATTCAGGTTATAGAATGTTCTGTAATATTTTTGTCATTGTTCTTTTTGCCTCTATTATAAAATTTATAATGGCTTTTATAATTTTCATATAAGTGTATGTGTAATGTACATAACATGAAACACAATGCGCATAGAACTAAACTATTATACAGGTAATAAACTAATATATTGCGTCAAAAAATTCCTCCGTATCGGAGTCGACTGGTAAAGTACCCAAGAGACTGGCGGCATTGCCACGTTGTTTGGCAATGCTTAGCATCTGGCCAAGGAAAAAGCCAGCCTTTGGGTCATGGGAAGTGTACATAACTGTTTTAGAGACAAATAAATATATTTTTTTATTATTATTATCGTCACTTACCATCATTTCGGATGTAGGCCAAGTTTCGGTTATGGAACGAAAAAAAAACAAAAAAAAATATTTAAGTAACGAAATACATTTAGGTTTAATATAGTTCTCGTTAAGATTTTTATATAAAGGCTGGTCGTTTCCCTAGCTTTAAAAGAAACCACTTTACTAGGACCAGCTGTTATCGGATTAAGTTTTAAAAGCGACTCATTATAGTGAACGGATAAAGATATCTACGGGAAAACGCTGGTTCTATCCAGCTAAAAGGAAACGGAGCAAGGAGGATCGGTTAAATGAAGTTAATTAGAAAAGGTCGGTCCATAGATGTATAAGTCGCATATATGTATAACTGATAGCCGATGGCGATTGAACATGACCCACTCGATCCTCAAAATGCCACTAGACATTCACATGGTACACTCAATACTCGCATATGCCCAACTGGGGCTTTGAATACCGTTAAAAGTTGGTATCGATACTTCTGTCAAACGACAATACCGGTAAAAAAAGTAACGGTATGCTTGGTATCGTTACCCGGGTGGCATTTTTACCGGTAAATTAACTAATCGTTCTACGCGGATTGGTTAAAACGCAATATTTAACAAAAAACGAACGTGCCTTACAGTAGTTGCATAATGATGTGTAACATTTAACATCTCACCTTTTGAAATCAATATTACAATAGAAAATAGATTTTTTTATTTTTTTTCCTTAAGTTGATGGCTTCGTGCGATCAGCATTGCATGCGATTGCGATTAGCACATTTAGCCAGTGTCAAAGTAATTTTTCTTACAAGTAATACATAAATAATAGTACATTGTTCACCGAGAGGAGAAAGTGACCGATTACCGTCGAGGGTGTCGTTTGAAGCCCGAGCCGTAGGCGAGGGCTTTAAAACACCCGAGATCGGGAATCGCAGTTTCTCTCGAGTGATACATAGTGCTTTATACTACACCTGATACTTTATCAAATTTATATATATCGAACAAATATGCGGGGAGAAAACGCATCTGAGCGGGAGAGAAAAGTGTATGAAAATCCATTTCTTACGTGGTTTTTGCGTTTTCTCGATATTTGTTCGATATGCAATGACGTACTTTCTACCGTAAATTTGATAAAGTATCAAGGTACTTTCCAAGCAGGTGTAGAGTATAAACAATATTTCCTTCCTCTAAATGATGATGATGATGAATGATATTAGAAATGAGAAGTGAGAAATGATATACCCCCCAACCCCTCAAGTATCTCAGTAAAGATGTGGGGCTTTTTTCCTCAGGCGACTTCTTGAGAGAATTTTAAAAGTGACGTTGCACTGTTTTGTTTCATTTGCCAACACTCATGCACACTCACGAACACTTAACGGTTAATAATCCACCATTATTTTACATTAATATTCGACATAACATAAATTTTAGAAAATAAAACAAAACCGCAGAAATGACTCTTTACTTTCCCGCCAAGAAGCTCCCGTCCAGCAACACTGGATAGAAAATAGTAGATAACTGGCCAAATAATTTTGTTTCAAAATAATATTTATCCACACTAACCAATATAATATACTTTATAGAAAAAAATGTTACTAACACTAGTGTGTTTTATTAGTATAAAATAAGGATATAAAGTCTGAAATAAAATATTTTTAATTTTTAATTTAATTTAATTAAACTTTGCAGGCATCGAGACCGTTCGATCGCAAACCCTTTTATACCGAGAATACTCCCTCTTTTAATTGGAAAGCGTCTTACCTAAATCCCACCCGATAACAAGTGATGATAAGACTGAAGATGGAGCGCGCTTCACCTGGACTACTCTGGCACTGGTTATTTTACCTCTAAATGTGGAAACATGATAACAAAGAACAACCAAGCGTTTGGCCTTCATATTACCTGTTCGCAAGGTACCTAAGGTCACTATAACCGGAATCCATAACTATTTAGGACCTGGCTGTCTAATCCTTTTTTTTAAGAAAGTCAGGCTAATGACTTTGCCTGATGTTAAGCAGAAGTAGACTGGCTATCTTATCTCTAGCTGCCGGAAGACAACAATGCTACAAACATTGATGTAATGGCGACATATTTAGATAAGATGGTGGTAGCTAGCCAGGCGGACAAACAAGCCCTACCACCAACCAAACCGAGTACACAAACATGTACCCCCCACTGGGAATCGTACTCGGGACCTCTGGGTCTATCTCTCTCTGGACCAGTGGTATTAACCAATAAAACACAGAGGCGGTCAACTCTAACTCTGCTACAATTATCCTACAACAGTACTGTTATTATGTTGAACGGAATTTGCCCGATGCAAAAAGTTCGAATAGTCAGAGTGAAACAGTAGGTAACCATGAACCACGTTTTACCAAATTCTGAAGAGCATAATAATATTTTAATAATTTTCATAATTTCAGAGAAAGTAACCAAAAAACAAGTTTCTATAAAGTTAATTATAATTTCATAGATATTTTGTCAAATCTTCAACCCGGTTTTTGGAATGCTTAGGATGCGAGTTTTCTGCGTCTAGCTTTTTAGGCTGTCCGTTGTCTGAATGACAACGATCACTGACTGACTAGTCAGTTAGGACAAAAGCTTATATTTATATCGATGATAAATAAACACTAGTAAAGAGTTTCATTTCTATACGGATTTCTTTTCGACAACAGCAAGAAACTTGAATATGATCATATTTTAGTATGAGTTTGGTTTCCATTACAGTTCTTTAAATAAATTGATTGACATAAATAAAAACAGGTGACAGTCAAAAAACAATGTTTCTTCAAAGCTTGTTAGATTGCGTTTGCTAACTATATTTACGTGGTGCGTGCCAAATGTTTCTAGCGAGCGGTTCGATGTGTCATTGTCTTAGGTTCGATGCGCGTCGCCCAGTCCATTGCCTTTGATTATTTTTAACGGAATCTTACATTTTTTTTTGTATTATTCAACTCCGTCTTCAAATTCGAACTGACGTATAGTACGATCTGAAATCGAATCAAAAATAGAATGACAGTGTATTAGACATGGGCGTTTTCGGTTTTCTATAATAACGGTTACGCAACCGATATTCAGTTTTCATATCGATATCAAAAACCGTTTTCAGATATCGATATCAGTAAGATAGTTTGCTAGTTTTGCTTCTAATATGCATAACTAGTTTTAGAAAACTGAAAACGATAGACAACACAACTCCAAATTACGTCATATTTCTATGACTATAAAGTGCGAAGCCAAATGAAACAACATTGCATATCAAAGTAGTGGCGAATATTCGCTTCGTCTCATTTACACCGTTAACATTATGCTTAGTTAGAAAGGGAAGATGCGAATATCAAAACATTTGGAGTTGTGCAGTAGTTTCAGTTTTCCATGGATATGGTGATATTGGTTACAGTGACGGTATAGAGTTTTTTTCATATCGCGTTCTCTTGCAGTTTTGGTTTTCGATTCGGTGTTAGTTTTTCTTATATCGGTTATGAAGTTTCCCATATCGATATGATATGATATAGGACTCATATCCGTTTTTGGTTACGTTTTTAATATCGAACTCATGCCTACAGTGTATGTATAACCACAAAATATAACTTGATCTGTCCTTGTGTTACTGCTATCAAAATTCATTAGTATTTGCCAAACCAACTTCAAAGTGAAATTAATTTGAATACAAAACCGAATATCGTATTTGGTCAATTGATTACTTCTTATAGATAGATAAAACATTATTGCAACTCGATAATAATAAAGATTGAACATAAAATAATTAAAAATAGTAACTATTACACGGTCTTATCGCTTTAAAGCCGCCAACCAATATAGGATATATGTAGCAATATATTGTTTTCTAAAGCTTACGCGAACACCACACATTCCAATGTAATATTTTTTACGAATCTTGTTTGTATATAAACTTAAAACCATTAAGAAGAACCATTTACACATTAACACTGTAACAGCCGATCACGTACTGGGTACGGGTGGGTGGGATTGTCTCAGGACGCTGTTCACGTCCTCTGTACGGCATTGACTTTCTTAGCGTTTGTTTTAAAATGACGTCCGTAGTACGTGATTTGCGTATAACCCCGGTGTAATGAATAAAAAAAATATATAGATGTATTACAAATAGTTTTTATTTTTTTAAATCTTACAATATCGGCAAAAATTGCCGGCGTACCAGGAAAGGCGCGCTTTAAAATAGTCGGCTGTTAAAGTATTAAGACAAGTATACCATAACTATTATTTATAGAACCATCTTTCTCAACCAAATGCATGGACATATTAATTTGAATATGTGTAGCGGGAGGCGGCCCCTTTGCCAGCCTGTTCCACATGGAGGAGAGGAGATGGAGGAGGGATGGAGATAAAATGTTTAGATTCAATTTGAAGGAGGTTTCACAGACCAACTGACTAACTATACTAACTTATGGTCATCCTGTGGTCGAATATCGACCGTAATGCATAAAATGTAATGTTATAATATATACGTATTCACATTTTGTCTCTGCACTCCTCAATGTGAACTTAAACTATGTGAAATCTCATACTCCTCTTTGAGCGCATTTTGCTTGAAAAGGTATGGTTCACTTGTACCTACTCGTAATAGTACTTTCTCCCTCCCTACGCTACTGTTACAAATTACCTCCGCTTCCATTTTTGGAAAATGTATGAAACAATGTTTATTTCATTTAAGACAAATTAGAGGTACATACATTTTACATTTTGTGACTCCTTCTCCATGTAAAGAAGAATAACCATATACCAGAATATAATTATGAAGAAGACCCAGGTTCGATTCCTGGCTGGGTCGGGTAGGCAATTAATTTTTTTACTGTATTTTCAGCTTCAGTGCAGCAATTAGCACTTAAAAATAAAAAGTAAAATTTACTATAGCGTTGTGTTATCAAATTTGTGGTATTTCATCAGTAATGAAGAATCTGCATAGCCATCGGTTGCAATATCCGTCGGATAGATGGCACTGTGCCGCTAAAGCACTCAAAAATTAAAAAGCAGTGTAAAAATTCAGTGCTTACGTCAGCCTTCCCGGTAGCATAATGGTCCTGGCTGGGTCGGGTAGGCATTTAATTTTTTACTGTATTTTATAAATTTTTAACTTTAAGTACTACACCAATATCAAACTTCTCCATGCGTGCCTCCAATTTGCTTAAAAAGAGTAACAAAAATAAAATTTTGTCATTAACCTACACACTGCCCCACTGCTGAGCCTTTATCATTGAAATCAAATCGTTGGCAACGATTCGTTGCTACTAGGTAGATTGACTGAATCACCACAGGGTTGATCAGTAATTATGAATAAGGGGCCAAATATACGACACTCACTTTTACGATTGATCTGACCTCAACTCGAACTCAAAACCTCCGGATATCAAGCCGAGCGCTTGCGCCACTTGGCCGCTAAATCGTTAATTAAATATGCACAGTTAATTACGCTAACTTATTCGTGAATCAAGCTAAAAGGTATAACTGGTGTGCATGTTTGCTTGCAACCCTGTGACTGGTGCAGCGTAATATATTTTTCATTGGTTTTCAATGCTATTGCAAATAAATAAGGTTCAAATTATGGTGGCATCTATATTGCCACCAGCTCTTTTTGCATGTGCATAGATGTGCTTTTATGCTGCATCCAAGCTCGATAAACGAATAAGCGGAATTGACATGACAATTGACATATTTTATTTCTGTGTTTATTTTTGTATGTCTTTGATTTACGCAAAGTAACACAGACACCATACATTGTGTTCATCTAAGTAAACATTTGTTTAATATTTGTTAAATTATATTTTTGTCAGGTTGATCTATATATTATTTGTTCAATCGAAATATTATATATAATTATGAATCATATAGAGTTTTGGAGGTATCCAGGACCAGAGGACCACAGATTCTACAAACGACCGCGTGAATAATATTTAAAAATCAGATCCATATTATGTTAATGTTTTATTTAATAACTTAATAATAGTTAATAAGAGATCTCCATAGAATAATTAATCTAAGGAGATCTCTTTATGTAAGGATCACATTTTTACTGTCGTTGCATACGTTACATAGGTATATATGCATTACATATGTATATATCCATGTAAATATAAATTATACATATGTATATATGCATAATTCGACCCAGGGTATGGTCGATCACCATTTCATTAGTTAAGCATGGTGACAAAGCCAATACCAAACAATTGTAGCGATGATTTGATTTTAATTATGAACGCCTTATTTTCAGTAAACTTGGTATTTGGAAAAGCGTTAAGTACCTACATAATTTACAGCTATGAGCTATTTACAAGAGGGTATGTTGTATGTCTCTTTTGTATTTTGTATCTTTTGTATCCGTCCTGTGTACAATACAAATTCTTTCTTCACAACTCTAATAAAAAGATAAAATCCTCCCCCTGTGGATCGGGGCTCCGTTGACTTATTCCGGCGGTGTGTAGCAAAGATATTGAAATATTTGGTCCTTATATGAAATTGACGTTTGGTATGAAGATTTTTTATAATATTATATTTTTCATACAAACGTTTTTTAATTTTCTTAGCATCTATTTAATGTTAACACTATACAAATTGTAGAGTAGTGTGTCTGTTTCACTAGCTAAATATAGCAGACATTAAAAAGAAAAAAAATCAAGTCCCTTCAAAGCTACAATGAAACAAAGGGTCAATTCCGCGATCAAAAAAAGAAGTCTATTTAAAAAAAAATTGGGCGATAAAGACTCAAAATTAATAATCATTGTTATTACTGAAACCTAAGTAAAGGTAGGAACATACTTAGTCCTAATTAAAGGTGTATAATAATATTAACAACCGGTATTGACTTTTAGAAGTAATACACCTATTAATAAGTGAGAAAAAAACGTCAATTTCATAGATAAGGGCCCAATATATCGCGCCGTCTTTTGTTACTCATTATCTGCATTATGTACTTACATACGCGGAAATGAGTAAGGTTTTGACAAACAGCTTTGTAACTTGTCTAATTTTTTACAACTTACGGATAAGCACTGGGCTTTCATCACACCTGATGTTAAGTGATGATAAGTCCGAAGGTGGAAGCGCACTTCACCAGGATTCCTCAACTACTGAGGCACTGGCTATCTTATCTCTGCCGGAACACAACAATGCTACAAACATTGATGTTATGGCGACATATTTAGGTAAGATAGTGGCAAACAAGCCCTACCACGAACCAAACATGAACCGAATCGAACCCAGGACCTCTGGGTCGAAACCGGTGGTCTTAACCAGTAGACCGCAGAGGCGATAAAAATGTATTGCTGTGTCAAGAACTTCCTTATGTCTGTTAGTATTTACACGTTTATTTTTTTTATTGTCATAGATAAGGTTTTTGGTAAAACGGGACCCTGTTAATAAGACTCCGCCGTCCGTCCGTTTGTCTGTCTGTCTGTCCGTCTGGCACAAGGCTGTATCTCATGAACCGTGATAGTTAGACAGTTGAAATTTTCACAGATGATGTATTTCTGTTGCCGCTTTAACAACAAATACTAAAAAACAGAATAAAATAAATATTGAAGGGGGCTCCCATATGACAAACGTGATTTTTTGCTCGTTTTTGCTCGATAATGATAATGGCAACAGGGTAGACGTTTGTAATATTCACAGAATATTTAGTTATTATTCACTTTAAAAATAAATAATTAAATTAAAATAAAACAAATATTTAGGGGGGGCTCCCATACAACAAACGTGATTTTTTTCCAATTTTCTCGGTCTTAATAACGATAACAGGTAGAAACTTGAAATATTTTTATAGATAATGGTACGGAACCCTTCGTGCGCGAGTCCGACTCGCACTTGGCCGGTTTTTAAGTTTGTTTAAAAGTCGCTTCGTCGAATATTTAAAGGTTATACCTAAGATTATACATACTTAAGAGTTTGCGGTAAAGCCCTCTAAGCATGTTATTTTTAATGGGAAGCAAAAGCTTCAAAGTTAGGAATAAGATTTAAAAAAAAGTTTTAGTTACGAAAAACCGTTTTTAACCGTAACTCTTTCCTAAAAGTGTAACTCTAAAGTTTTGTTTATCTACATTTCGGTTTGTTTTAGCAAATCTTTATTGTGTGATTCCTAGTTCATACTCAAACTAAGCTTCATTCAAAAACAATCAAAACATGCGTGTTTGACTTGTCGACCAAACTAATTTAGCAACATCAGATCTCTCGGTTAACAGACTTCGCAACAATCAGAGCGCTCGCGACAACAATCCAACTCGCCTGAATGAGGCGCCGCTTTATCTTGACAACGGAGGGAGGCGACGTCTATTCGCGTGCATAGCGCTAAACAGATGCGACCGGCCATTGTTTACGGCCGCTATTCCAATAAACACGACGTTTCCCGAGGGTATCGGGGAACACTAGCTCCGGGACTACAACGTACTTACGTACGCGATCGCTCATGCTGAATTTTTCCGCCGTAATTTTCCGCGGGCCACTCCAAACTTTTCATTGTGAACTTCGACACGCACCACGAACTTCGCAAAGGACGCTGGAGACCGCAGCGTTCAGGTTATTTATACCACGAAAGTAAACCCGAACGTGCTTGATTTATAGTGGCCTCGTAAACGCGCCGCTCCAGCGTGATTCACGGTAGCACAGAAAGCTTTTAACGATCACGATTCTAACCGTGTTTTTTGATCTGCGTCTCCGATCTTCCGCTTGCGCAGAAATCCAGAATCGACACTTAAAAACTCATCGCGGCATCGGCGCGGACGCCTGCCAAGTTTCGTTGAAAAAGTTTCACAAATACCATCGGAGGTGAACGAACGTGGACTGACCTCCTTTCTGTGTGATGTTGAAGGTGCGGAGCCGGTAGGAGTCCTCGTCGGGCTCCTCCTCGGGCTGGTGCGCGGCGGCGGTGCGGGGGACGTCGAGGAAGGCATTGGACCGCCTCGGCTGACTGTGCTGCCCCGGGGGCGGCCGGCGTCGAGCGGACGCCTGCCTCCTGACTTGGGGTGGAGTTTCAGTTTCTGCGAGCCTCGGTTCCGAGCTGTAGCGGGCTCGCGTCTCTCTGTCCAGCTGTTGCTGCTGCTGCTGCCGGCGCTGGCGCACGCTGCGCCCGCCCGTGATGCGCGCCGACTGCGAGCGGGCGGCTGGGCGGCGGCGCGGCGCCGGCGTGGTCTCCATGGGCGCCGCGAGCGCCTCCATACTCGCGGAGGCCGGCGCGCATATCGACTGCGAACGCTTCGTACGTCCGTTCGTGGCCATCGTCGCGGCGGTACTGCCGCCCGCCCGCCCCGCCGCTAGGGCGGCCGGTTACTTGTTGCACCGTGGATTATAAGATCGCTGCTCTTTTGAATGTCACTAATTCGTGCCCCTTTATACACGGCTAGCGATGTAAAGCGTTTGCGGCGAACGAATATTGGGCGGGCGGATTATTAGATCGTCGTGTTGTCTATTCTTATTTAGCTTGTTGTTTTGCAAAGTGAATGAAAAAGTTTCCGAGTCACTTTTGTACAGTTCTTCCGCTTGAGAGTTGGATGTTTTCTTTTTTTTGTGAGTGCACTTTCCTTGAGAAATCTTTACGGTGACTGTCTGGTGAAGTTTGGTCGGGTTGACGTTCAGTTTGTTTCTTACTTTGAGTAGGTAGTTAAATAAAGCTTTTATACGTACTAGTAGTAATAAATATAATTTACTGAATGATTATTTGACATTAATTACTAAATGTAGATATGTCAGACAAAACGTACCATATTATTATTTATCAATACTAACCCTATGGATAGAAATACTACACAGAGGTTCCGTAGGTACCCCAGTAGTGGGAACATAAAATTTTCTGGTAATGACGATAAGCATAGGCGCGAAAATAAGTCTGCAGTATGCGAACATTCCCTAGAGGAGCCCAACCATTACATCAGATTTGATAAACCGCAAGTACTCGCTAGAGAACAACGATTCATCCCTAGGATGATACGCGAAGCTATTGAAATTAAAAAACATCCTAATTTTAATAGAGAAGATGGTTGGAGACTACCACCAGCCTGGGACCCCATCATACAAAATATTAAATCCCAGCCCCAACACCATACTGCCAGACCAAAATATACTGTAAGCTCTTTCTGCGTAAAACGGAACGCACCCGATTAAATTAAATGAGGGTATACAAGCTACTAACTAATTATGAGATGACCAACACCTCAGTCTCCCTGTGACCACGGACCCTGCAAAGGATTCGAAACGTCAGGATAAACATTAAATAATGTGTAAAATAAAATAAACGCGAGTAGATCCGTAAAAGTTGTTTCATTTAAAAGACAAAGTGTTGGAAAATTTCCACGAGCGGGATTCGAACCCGCACCCCATGACATGCCCTGTCAGGTGCACTACTAACTATGCTATCGTGGCTCCACGATAGCATAGTAGTAGTGCACCTTTTGTCTAATTTGTTCGCAACAATATTTGCGTAAAGTTATATGTAAATAATCATAAATTTAAAAAAAGACAGGGAATAAAAATCCGCGAGCAGGATTCGAACCCGCACCCCCGCACTAATTTCGGCGAGTTGGCAATATCCTACTCGCTGAAATAGCCACGATAGCATAGTTGGTAGTGCACCTGACCCAGCATGTCATGGAGTGTGGGTTCAAATCCCGCTCGTGGAATTTTTTCAAAGCTTTTCAATGTTTTATTTTAAGTTAATTGGAATTGTATGGAAATTAGTTTGAACGTCTAGATTAGGTATAAGTATGTTTTGTACTCCACAACTCAGACCAAATAAAAAGTTAAGACAGAACTCTGCGAACAGCGAAGTGAAGCCGGGTCAAACTACGCCTCGCCGTGTACATACACAATTACACGCACACACGTACAACGAAACTACGCCTTAACTTGTCAGTTTAGGTACGCGGCTCGTGGGAGCAAGTCGTTTTGAAAAATCATAAATTTATCTGTGAAAATGCCGAATTGTGTTGTGAAAGAGTTTAAGAAACAATCTTCAAAAGATAAAAAGCGAGATGGAATCATATTTCACACGTAAGTAACTTGGAAACCAATATTTTTCTATGAATCAAAATAAAATTTAAACGTCATTGCTTGAAACACAAGTGTTGCCATTATGAAGTGTTTTTGTTTACCCTATTATTGGGTATTGTGACGTCTATGACACGCAACGTAACGTTACTTGTTTCTTATAATGCTTATCAGTAATTTTTTACCGACTTCAAAAAACGAGGAGGTAAGTACTCAATTCGACTGTATTTTTTTAATGTTTATGAATACGCGACGCGATATCTTCGCTGTTAGTGAACTGATTAACTATGTTTTTTTTTTCGTTAAGTAAAGGCCGGCAGCGCGTCGGCGATTCCTCTGGTTTTGCGGGTGTCCATGGGCGGCAGTGATTACTCTACATCAGGTGACCCACCTGCTCGTTTGCCTCCTTCTTTTATAAAATAAATTAATCAATAAATATCTTAAGGGTACCCATCCTTCTCCCTCATCCCTTAATTATGTTATCAAAATTGGTTCGGTATAATAGCAAATTGAAAAAACGGACCTGACATGAAGTCAAAGATGCAAAGCGATTAAAGAAAGTAAAAGGAAACATACAAGAAATTAATTAAACATAAAGGTTTTTAATTAAATAATTTGAATAAATAATGACAAGTTTTATTCCTGAAACACTTTTTCCATTTCTTTTCTCCTACCGCCATCACTTTTTACCAACAGCTTACGTCGGAATGGATCACTTTTATTTATATCATAGGATAACGTTATTAACTAATAACGTTAAAAATAATGTTGCTAATTTTTAACGTTATTTTTGTACTTTGGGGTAATTGAATTATCATGGCAACACCCGTTTAAACACACACATTTAAAAAACCGGCCTCACTTTGCTGTTCACAGAGTTCCGTCTTAACTTTTTATTTGGTCTGAGCTCCACAAAAGTAGTAAAACAATTCTCAATCTACAATTCCATCCATCATAATACTATTGTGTGAAACGGAATCCATTTTTTTGATTTCACGGCTCTTTCAACGTAGTTTACGTAAGGAGAAACCACTTTATACAAACCATCTCTGGTTCCTTATTGCAACCGCATAGAATTCCAAATGGCTTAACAGAAATGCTAAAGCAATTGGCTTGTTAATTATAATATCCGTGCGGCAAAAGCAATAAGAAACGACCTTTTTTCATTGAATGAAAAATACTGGCTTACGTTTTTTTTATTAGACTCATTCGGTAAACAAGCATCCAGTTACGTCATGTATGTACGTAACGCGCGAGTTACCGACCCCGAGGTCTTACTTTATGATTATGTTCACAACATCCGGTCTTGTGTGGAGAAAAAGGTCGCCGCAGATTCCAACACTATGTTTAACGCGCGCGTTACCGACCCTGAGGTCGTAGTTCATTTTTATACTCCACATAACTATGAAATTCAAATTTCAAAACATTTAGGTGTTTTCATAATTTACTACATGTAAAGGTGTTATTTTTAAAGTTAAATATTTTCTTAGTGGAGCGTGTCGAGGTTTTCTTCTCATACTCGTATTAGCATATTTATCTTTTTAATTCTCTTCCTCAGTAAAGATGGCTGCTAAGTATGGCATTGTCTTTGAGCTGATGAACCTGAAGTACTCCGTCTTCGGATAGGCTAGGAGTTCCATTATTTTCCTAGGTAGAGCGTCACAGTCGCACAGGAAGTGCTGTATTGACTCCTTTTCTCTTCACAGGCCCTACTCAAGCTGTTTGTTGATAATTGCATTTTGTGGAGCATTTGTTTGTGGCATACTTAGTGCCCAGTCAGGGCACTGCTGGTTAATCGGGCCAGCATATACCATCTCCACTAATAAACTTACTCTGTCTCAATTCAGATAGAAGAAAGTATAAAACTAATGGAGCTCGATGGCGCAGTGGTTAACGCGCCCGGTCCGCGAGTGCTGAGGTTAAGCAACATTCGCAAAGGCCGGTCATCGGATGGGTGACCAAAAATTTATTATCTCGAGCTCCTCCGTGCTTCGGAAGGCACGTTAAGCCCGGCTGCATTAGCAGTCGTTAACAACCACCAATCCGCACTAGGCCCGCGTGGTGGTTTATGACCCGTTCTCCCTATCCATCCATAGGGAAGGCTCGTGCCCCAGCAGTGGGGACATAAATGAGCTGATGGTGACGATGATGATGATGATGATAAAACCAATCAAAGTCTCAGTCTCCCTGTAATCACGGAACCTGCAAAGGGGTCGTAACGTTTCGTATGCCAGCTATTTGAAAAATCGTGTTGCTTTAATCTATATTTCCTTTTTTCCTTTAGTTGATGGCTTTGTGTGGTTAGCAAATTTAGCCAGTGTCAATGTAATTTTTCTTACAAGTTATACATTTAAATAAACAATATTTCCTTCCTGTATGATGGTGATGAATGATAATAGTAGGTATCGAGTAGATATTAATGATATACCTCCCAACCCCTTGAGTATCTCAGTAAAGATGTGGGGCTTTACTGGGACCTCACGCGGGCTTCTTGAGAGAATTTGAAAGTGCCATTGCACTGTTTTGTTTTATTCGACAACAAATATTCAAGTTCACTAGCAGGGAGGGGAATTCTCTGCCATCGTCTGTGTTCCAAAAACTTATAACCTGAATGCCTTCAAGGCGAGAGTTAATAGGCATCTTCTGGGGCAGCTCGCTCCATCGTAGACTTCATCTACGCTCACCATCAGGCGAGATCAAGGTCAAGAGCTGTCTTATAAGATATAAAAAAACGAACATTTATCGGTCAAAATAAAAGTAATAATAGCAATAATAATATAGTATAAAAATTGTTTACGTGCCCTAAAGTCATACTCCAACATTTCTTTGTCCCGCTTTTTTAATTATGAGACTCTTACAAAAGAATTAAATACAAAAATGGTTATTGTCTTCAACGTAGGTACTCATTGTCTGGAGCAGGTTATCTAAATGAACAAGCTAAGCAACTTTCTGCAAAAGTGGATTTTTTCATAAAATTTTCCTTATTAATTTTCATTTCCTTGCTCGATACAGGGAGTATTTTATAAAAGTCAATTAGTACTTGACTTGCTTAGCAAGATGAGGAATCCGAGTGAAGTGCGCGTACCTTCGGCCTTATCGACACTTACCAGCAGGTGCCTCCCCGTTGTAAAAGGAAATACAAATAAATATATGTAGGTATATTATACCTCGGTGGCCGAGTGGCAGAACGCTCGGCCCTATACCCAAAGACCCCGGGTTCAATTCCCAGGTCGGTCGGCCTTTGCCCAGCAGTGGGACAGTTATAGGCTGTTTACTTTACTTTATATGTATAATTGAATACACGTTCCATTTTCAATGCATATTGGGTACTAGCTGTGCCCCGCGGTTTCACTCGCGTCAATTAGCGATTAGTCATAGCGTGATGTAATATAATAGCCTATAGCCTTCCTCAATAAATAGACTATTCAGCACAAAAATATTTTTTCAATTCGAACCAGTAGTTCCTGAGATTAGCGCGTTCAACCAAACAAACTCTTCAGCTTTATAATATTATAGTACAGATTACTTACAAGTAAATGCATGATATCCTAAAACAGGTTTTTTACTCGTTTAAGGGGGTGCAGCGAGGACGCAAAATTGCGAGTTTCAAGTTTCTTTATGACAACGGCGCACGACTACGAATACGCTCGCACACTAATATTTGTACAGAATAGGCTGGTGATTTAATTAGAGCAATGTTTACTTTCGTAAAATCATAGGCGTTTGGGTAAAAAATAATAAAAGTCTTAATATTTTCATATTCATGTTTTTTAATTGAAAAATAAGACAACAGTGACCTGCTGAATATCAATACAAACATTTTGATGTCGGATCATTGTTTCATTTGTGCTATATTTACAAAGTTTCTGAAGAAATAAGTTTTGAGATATCATTATTTTACGTATTGTTTATGCAGTTTCTGGGTATTTATTTCAAATTCCAACACAACCATGACCTAGTGAAAGGAAGGAAGCTAACCTACACTAGTCCTTTTAATGTATAAGACCTATTCAGAACCTAGAACTAGTGACTTAAAAAAACGTAAATTTTCAAATTCCGCGCTGCACCCCCTTAATCTTTACCTGAGAGAAAATAAAGAATTAAGGTCGATAAATCTATTGAAGTGTCTTGAATTTTATAAAAAAAAATAGGAATTTACTTAATATCGTACACTAAGTGAAAACAGGTAAATTCAACTTTATCGGCTGCCTAAGGTACAGCGAAGGTACAGCGATGGGAGCTGAAGGATTAGGGAGCTGAGGAGTTTAAGTTCTTTTCTTGAAAATTTCTGCGCATAAATAAAACTAAGTTATTAATATTTAATATGACAGCTTAGCCTCAAACCAAGATCGCTCATATTATTCCAAGATAATAATATGATCGACTTTGTATAGGAAGCTTTTGTATGTTCCGATTGCGAACATCATAAATAGCGAAAAGTTGTCAACGGAGACACGGGGGCAATTTTAATACAAAATAAACACACCATTAGATTTAAGAAAAAATGTTTTTACTGCCCGTGAATCAAAAATGTTTTTTTAAACATCCTTTATTATTACAACAGCCAATGGTATCACTTATAATACGTACATACGTACATACGTACATACGTACATACGTACATACGTACATACGTACATACATACATACGTACATACATACATACATACATACACACATACATACATACATACATACATACATACATACATACATACATACATACATACATACATACATACATACATACATACTTACATACATACATACTTACATCATCATCATCAGCTCATTTTATGTCCCCACTGCAGGGGCACGAGCCTTCCCTTTGGAGGGAGAACGGGCCATAAACCACCACGCGGGCCCAGTGCGGATTGGTGGTTGTTAACGACTGCTAATGCAGCTGGGACCAACGGCTTAACGTGCCTTCCGAAGCACGGAGAAGCTCGAGATGATTTTTTTTTTGGTCACCCATCCGATGACCGGCCTTTGCGAAAGTTGCTTAACCTCAGCACTAGCAGACCTGGTGCGTTAACCACTGCGCCATCGAGCATCGAACATACATACATACTTAAATAAAAATTATATGCTTATATTATTAGACAAACTATAACAATCTGTTACTAGCAGATGACTGAAGTAGTAAATGCTTGTGCTGTTTGGATTTAGAGGTTGAAAGTGATTTAGAATGACGGATTTCAGGCGGTAGTTGGTTCCAAAGGAACGTAGCTTTGACTGTAAAAGAGTCCTTAAAATATCCATTTTTTTTTTTTGAGAGAGTTTGCTGATTGCCTTTGACGGCATTTTCAGCTTCACGGCGGCGAGGAACGTTAAGGGTCCCTCAAGCCGTGTGAAACGAATCACCTTCGGAGGTTTTCTAGAGGGAACGGCATCGCGCACTAGTGCGCGTCCCCGTACCCTACTAGATTCTCCGAAGGGTTCGGATCGGATCGGGGGGCGAAACCACCCGAGGGCGCCTCTAAAGGCTCGGACCTCGGCTCGGGTAGACCGGGCCGTGGAGGAGGAGAGAAGCGCCCAGGTACATGTCTGTACCTGGTATAAAGCGCGTGTGAACCGGTTCTTCGTACCCTTGTTCTACGAGTACGGTGTCTTGGACCTAAGCTAGTGTGTATGTTTAGTGTATTCTGTAAATGTGTAGTGACATTTAGAGGATCGGGCGGGGGGGTTAAAATATCCAGACCGAGTAAAAGGAGGCTTTAGGACATTACCTGTATTTGACCTGAGATCCCGGTTGTGATTCACCCCGACCGACGCTTTTATGTCCAAGTCTTGGCCTATCTACTTAAACTGCTCTCTATTTATTTGTCTAGCTTTCTTTCTTTCTATCTTTCTATCTGTCTATTTATCTATCTGTCTGTATCTATGTATGTGTTGTCAAAGTTTCCTGCATCTGATACCACTCAGACCGGCTGAGCCTCAAAGGATAGTTAAATTCGCCTCAGGCAATAAGGCTTAGCGTAAATTGCCTGCGCTCGACGGCCAATTACCTTGATTGACAACGACCTCTCGTCAGATACTATAATTAAAGTTAAGTACGATGCAAGTTACAATAAACAAATAAATAACTGAGAAAAGTGTTGTTTTAAAATATTATAATATCTTATATTAATACGTGAAGCAAGAACTTTGTACCAGTTTTTATGAAAATTGCGCGGACGGAGGAGTATGAAATTTCGCACACTTATAGTTTATGTATAGAAGGTTATCCGAATGTTAATATTTTTTTTAAATTATGCATAAAAAATACTTTAAATCAACAAAAACAACATTACACACACTACCATGTATTTGACACACACGTATTGTTTGTCTTTAATTCGGCTGACATCTGTCAATGCCAATCCAAACTCACATTCTATCTTTTTAATTTTTCATTGCTTAGGATACAGTCCATGCAGCCTTAATAAAATAACGGTCGAATTTCGACCATTGGGCGACCACTAGTATATACAAATATATAATAATGCAGCGCGAAAACAACGCATCATCAGTCACCCTCACCCTACAAGGTGCCTTTTCACGCCAAAGAACAGCATTTCATTTTTTTGTATAGCTACCTAGTAGATGATATACACTTCTCATCAGAAAAATCGAAACTCTTCCCCGTTTTTATGGTTTCTGTCCTAATTTTTTCACAAAAGAGTTTTCATTCCATGAAAAAAATCACATGATTGTATAGCTGGCAGTATGGCCATTACATGACAAGCGAAAATTCTAATCGATGAAGAATCGTATAGAAGCAGTAATAAGAGTGTGTTGTTTTATCAATTTCTTTCATACTCCATACAGGGTTAAATTTTTTTTTTAAATATAAGAAGGAGGAAGACGAGCAGGCGGGTCACCTGATGGAGAGTAATCACCGCCGCCCATGGACACCCGAAAAACCAGAGAAATCGCAGACGCGTTGCCGGCCTTTGACTTGTTGAACAAAATACGAAACCTATGAAAATTTAATTTGAATTTAGAACATTAACATTAGGATTTGAAAACCTTTATATATTTATTATATACTATTAAACGACATTTGACATATATTCCTAAATATACACATTTTTCTGATAATCCTCACAAAACATAAACTTGCAAGGTGTTTCGATTTTTATGATGGGAAGTGTATATTAGACACTCCTTGCTCATGAATAAGATCCCGATGACGTAATTGCCTAATCGCTCGTGGCTACTTTTTAAAACATTTTCTAAAAAGATTATCTTTCAAAATGATTTAGTTATTTGTTTATCAAATTTATCATAGCTTTGTTTATCAAAACGTGTCTGAATAACTAGATAATTTTATTAAACATGGAGAGAGAAGGCGGATGCTTAGTTTTTCCTCACTTTGTTCTAATTTCTTTGTTATTAAAGACTTATTATTGATTTACAGGTTCGAAGAAGGTTGGATATTGTTGCTGAAACTGTTGCTGAAACAAAAAAAATATAGTCTGTAATTTTATAGTTTTGCAGTTTTAAGCGTTGGTATATAGGTGGTATAGAGTATGGCGAAGAGCTCGATGGCGCAGTGGGTAACGCGCCCGGTCTGCGAGTGCTGAGGTTAAGCAACTTTCGCAAAGGCCGGTCATCGGATGGGTGACCAAAAATGTATCATCTCGAGCTCCTACGTGCTTCGGAAGGTACGTAAAGCCGTTGCTCCCGGCTGCATTAGCAGTCGTTAACAACCACCAATCCGCACTGGGCCCACGTTTTTTTTATTGTATATGTAGTAAATTATTATAATATTGTATGATTTGGTTGGTAATGACATACTTTTTTAGAGTTCCGTACCCAAAGGGTAAAACGGACCCGTCCGTCCGTCCGTCCGTCAGTCCGTCAGTCAGTCAGTCAGTCAGTCAGTCAGTCAGTCAGTCAGTCAGTCAGTCAGCCAGTCAGTCAGTCAGTCAGTCAGTCAATCACTCAGTCAGTCAGTGAGTAAAATAAGTAAATAAGTATAAATCTTCTGTGCGTGTGTATGTTATTGAACTCCTTCTAAACGGCTGGACCGATTTGGATGAAATTTTCTCTGTGTGTTCAAGTGGATTCTAGAATGGTTTAGATATACAATTGAATCCGGTAGGTGGCGCTGTTATAGGTCTGTCTGTCAAAGCGGTACAAAGTCCGCCGGTCAGCTAGTGCTATAAATATTGCTTTGCAGATGTCCAAACAGACAAACAAAAACATCGTTTTGCTGTATTTACGCGCCAAATTGAATGTAAACTACAGGACCAACTTTCATGCACACCTATTTGTGGGATGGGTGACGGTGACACCGCAATGTAACTGAAGCTTTGAATTTGGCGACGAGCGTGAACCTATCGCGAGCGTCCATTGACTGCATTTGCAGGTTTTCATAAAGTATGCTCGTTTGCACGTTTAAGCAGTTGAAGCAGTAAACGTCTTTTGGCTAAGATGATGATGATTATGATAATGATGTTGAATACTAAATATTCCAAGACCAGTATTTAGTTGTAAGGCATTGTCGAGTTTTGAATTGTCAAGCACGATATTTTAGTCTCAGATCATAGTTGGAAACTCCTTATTGACAAATTATTTAAAAATTTATATTTAAACTGAAATCTTATATGAAGAGTTACGTTGCAAATTAATGCACATATTTAATAATCATCAATATGAATGCTTTAAAAAGTAAATTGTCAAGTGCAGGTTTTCGCGCCTGTATACTGCAAAATCAAAAGATACATTTTGCATTCGATTAGAAACCGTTGACGGAAAACAAAATCCAATTCATTTTAAGAAAATCGAGTTCTTTATGTCCCTGCCACCAGACCCTTTGGAGGGCCAGAAAGGGTTCGAAATGTACATAAAATACATATAGTAAACGCAAATAGATCCTTTTATAAAGGATTTCATCGCATCAATACTCTTAAAGCACATATTTTGGCCAGACAATTAAACAAATAGTTCCAACTTTTTGTTTGATTGCCAGATAGCTCGAAACGTTATTTTTAGTAAGTTCACATAACAGAAAACTGTATAACTTGACGACATCGATATTACGTGAATTAAAATAATATTCTCCACAGTTAATTTACGGTGTGTAGCACGGCCGGTTCTATTAAAAAAGCAAACAGCACGAATAGCGAGCGCCTATTTTGTTACCAATTCCCGTCGGCGTGAGTGTGTGACGCGCGTTCGTTACTCCATCCGACGTGCGCAAACTTGCAGTGTAGTGTTATATTGATTCCACTGCAAACAATCTGCAGCTGAGTTCTGTGGCTGTTGCTGCGATGTTCCAATTATACAGAACATGTCGTTACAACGGATTTATGATTAGAAATATTGGTCATTGGACGGGAGTACGCTTGCTTACTGCTCCAGAAAGCATCTGAGGATGTGTCATCACTTCGCTTTAAGGAACCTTTAGTAGAACCGTCCCTAAAACAGAGATTGAAATAGTCCTAAGCTCCGGTTACTTTGTAAAAGAAAATTGCAATTCCTTTTATCAAATACTAGCTGACCCGGCGGATTTCGTACCGCTTTGACAGTTTCCATCATTGAGTTAAATATATATCAATGGTTTTCATGACAACAAAACAAACAAATAATTTTGTAATGGAAAATAACATTGTCGTTGTTAGTATTTTATTTAATATATTTTTTAGTATAGCCTATGTTACTTAGCGCTAATGTAGCATTCTAATGGTGAAAGATTTTTTTAAATCGGTTAGTAGTTTTCGAGTTTATTCGTTGCAAACATACATACAAAAATACAATTTATAATATTAGTATAGATAATTTCTTTCATTAAACACATCCTGCAAAGGATTCCTAACATTGAAATAAAACAATTCGTAAATAAAATAGACGCAAGATGCCCGTATTTAATTTCGCATTTAATTTCAATATGCATACAGTTCTCATAAACTTTGCAGATAAATAAATAATAATAAAAAAACCATTTTATTTTAAATAACATAATTCCAACTTGAATGCACTTCTCGCCTGCATCCGCATCTTTTAACACCATTACCATGACGATCGGTCAATAATCAAAGAAGCTACATCACTTTTTGTATACGGAAATACTCGTTTTTCTACAATACCAAATCTAAAGGGACCACCTACAGGTCACAATTATTAACCGATTTTAAATAAAATTTTTTGCCATTTTGTAGCTAAACTAATACTCCAGGACTCTTTTTTTCATTTTTTCTTAAGTCGGTTTTTTTTTAATTTTTTTTACATTTATCAAAATTCCAAAAAAGTTTCTACCTGATTTTCAAAATTCAAACGCTCACACGTGTCTCGATAAATCGCTCAACTCTTGGTACTATTTCCATCTCGATTCTCCCAAAATCCTCGGAGCTAAGGCCAAAAATACGTATCAGGCGATTTGCATCTGATAACCATTTTCAATGGTAAAAATTGTAATTTAATAAATTAGAGTTTTTTAAGGAAAAGTAAATCTGCGTAAATATGATTTTGCATGTTATCATAGTGTTCTGTATACTTGGTTGCTATGTTTCGGGAATATACACTTATTATCAAATATTCTGTATAATACCTAGTATGCCCATTCCTCGTGCCTGCATCTCATTTGTTTCATAGGTAGGTGTATTGAATCCAGCTCTTAGTATAATTACGCCTCCCTGTCTAATGCCGGCTATCCGTCTATAGGACGAGCAATCGGTCCCAAGCGTGCTATTTAATATTCAGAGTCCAAGGGTTATATTACCATACACTTTCATAGCAAAACATTATGGTACCGAGAGGAGTAAGGCGATTTCTTTGTGAAAAAAAAAAGTTCTAGTGGTAGTAACTAAGTAACTAGATAGCGTAGTAATTACAAAAAATGTTTCTAATCCAAATACCTTATTATATTCATATGTACTTCGTCTGGTGTTAAAGAGAATGTGAACACCATGTAAAAAGAGTTTACCTTAAAAACATTTATTATTAATAATAAACAAAGCATAAGCTTCTGAACTTTTTAATGTTTATCCTGACGTTTCGAACCCTTTGCAGGGCCCGTGGTCACTGGGAGACTGAGGTGTTGGTCGTCTCATAATTAATATATAATTAAAAGACAATCTCTTCCAGCCAATCCTAGCTAGCAGAGCTGTGGTGTAGTAAGCAAGTCAGCGGGACTAAAAAGTTGGAAAATAATATACTGTACCACAATAAACAAACTTAAACTAATTATCTAAGACCTTTGCAATTCAATAAATTATATCATAAATATGGATACATATACATGCCGCTGGATGCGAGCAGCACGAAACCGGTCGTTGTGGAGATCCTTGGGGAGGCCTTTGTCCAGCAGTGGACGTCTTTTGACTCAGATGATGATGATGATGATGATGATGATGCATACATACTTAAATACGAGTATACAAATATGATCAAAACAATTTTTTTTAAATAACTAGTGGCCCGCTCGCGACTTGGTCCGCTTGACCCTTTCACGGGCAATACATTTTTTTAGATTTTCATTGGTTTTCAATTTTATTATTAAAGACTACTAAAATCATATTTATTTAATAACCTATAATCATAATTTCAATCTGTAAATAAACAGTACCTATATTAAAAAAAAAAAATTAAAAAAAAAGAACTTAACTAAATAATAAATTATGCGTTAATATACAAAACCAACTTAATTAATTTATTAAAAATAAGAATACACATTTAAAACAATGATAAAATAGGTATTATTTATATTTTTTGGAAAACTTATGTAAACATTGTGGAATAATATTAACTCTGAATATTTTTCAAGAAAAGTAACAGTATAATGCTGTTGTTGTTGATCGAGCACAAAGTACGCTCATGCCACTTCCAGTGTCGTTAGTTCAACGTGTATTTGTTGTCGGGGCTACTTGCCGAGGAGGGGGTTACTGCGGTACTTGTACGGACCGCTCCTAGCGGTCGAACCAGAGTTTTAATAAAACTACCTACGTGTTTTGTTAATTTTTGTTGATCGCTTTGTTTTTGTGTCGTTCAATGTGTTTTAAAATAATTTTGTATCTCTCATGTAAGTGAATTGTAAATTCTTTATGAGAAATAAAATATCTTTAACCCCATTCCAAGTGCACAAATTTCAATATTCGGTAGCAACATAGCTACCATTGCCTTCAAAAGGGTTAAGAACACCTATCCCATGATGGACCCGTATAGCAGCACCACCTACTGGGTCCAATTGTGTTTTCAAACCGTCCAGGAACTTAGACCAGGAACAGGAGTTAGGTGATAATACAATAATTCATTTATTTATTTAGACAACAAAGATCCTTTTTTGTTAGTAACAATTTGACTTATAAATATGTTAGTACAGTATTTTTAACATTTAAAATAACATTAAAATTAAAATTACAACGCATTAAATAATTAACAATAGACAAAACAGTTACCGATACTCCCCATGTACGATAAACAAGAAGAATTATATCTATAAAGATTATGTTGCTGCGCATCCATTATGAAAAAGAGTTTAATATTGTGTTGAAAAATAATCATTACAGTCAAGATTTTCGGCAAATTTTGTTGCGAACAAATTACAAATTGAAAAAAGACAAAGTGTTAAAAAAATCCACGAGCGGGATTCGAACTACTACTACACTACCTACTTTTACTCTTTAAGCCAAAGGAACCCCATTCAATGTCGACAACTACTAAGACAACTAAGACAACTACTACAGACAACTAATGCATAACCAAGTATAATTTTGGCAGCCTATTGAATCCAAAAATGAATGTTCAAAAATTTCAGCAGAAACCGGAAAGTAATATTCTGACTAATTATGACAAAGTCGCTAATTGAACAATTGAATATGCATGCTCCGAAAACTAGAAGAATAAAACAAAAAAACTTTCGATACAGTATTTTAAGGCGAAGGGTATAAAGGCACACTAGCGCCGCTAATATGTTCTATGTTAATGGTGATGGTTTCCGCACTTAGTCCTTAAGGCTAGGTATTCCTGTCAAAGTAGGCATATAGCGATGTCTCGGCGGCGTTTCGCGCGGACGTAGCGGTAGTGAACTCGCATGACACCGCCCGCCCGCTCGCCACCGATACAGTATAGAAATAAGCAGTAGGGTAATTTTATTTTGCTTTAGAAGTGCATTTTTATGATCAAACTTTGTTTAGTAGTGATAAAGTAGAGTTACGAGTTTCGTTAATAAATAAAGTAAGTAATTAATAATGAATTTATGTTTTTTGGTATCCATTTAATTATAATATTATTATTTATTTTCAAAATTATTTTTCTTACTTCAATTTCATGGGCTAAGTTAAGTATCCACCAGAAAGGATTGCACGGTTATTTATTTCAAAGAATGTTTGGCATAAATGGAATAAGGGTATCAAATTAAAATCAAAATATTATTATGTTTAATCTCAAAATTCTTCAAAATTTATTTCTCTTGTGCTTGTACCTGGTTGCAAATTTGATATGGTAAGGCTGTGGAGTCTACATAATTTACATTTTCCTTGTCATCTTGTAAGGACAACGTTCTTATTGGCATTCCACGTGCTTGTCTGTCACTATCTACAATGAAGATCAACGAGAATTTTTATTTAAATATGTAGATTTATAGTCACATCAAAACCAATTAACCAAAAAATAATTATTGAAATTGGACCAAAAATGACGAAGTTAGAGCGATTTTCGTGCTGCATTCTCAAAAACGCAGACGTCATCAGCTACGCTCGCACTCGCTCGGCAGTTGCCGCTTGCCGCCCGCCACTGTATTTTAAGAATAAACTCAAAAACTACTGAACCGATTTTAAAAATTCTTTCACTATTAGAATGCTACATTATCCCTGAGTAACATAAGTTATATTTATTACTAAAAAAGAATATTTAATAATAAATAAATAGAAATACGATTTGTTTATTGTTGTCAAATTGTTTTTTTGTGTTCCAAAAGACCCAAAAGGATTTCTAAACAGTCGGAATACAACAATGCTTTTAACATTTTTATTATGGCGCCGGTATTAGATAAGATGGTGGTAGCTAGCCAGGCGAACTTAACAAGCCCAACCACCAAACAAATCAAGAACGCGCTGCTGATAGGAATTGAACATTGGGACATTGGGTCTAAGTTCGGAGGCTTAGCCACTAGACCACAGAGGCGGTTAAATGTTTATTATTTGTTTTTTACTCAATCACGTGAACAGATTTAGATGAAATTTTGCACATAGATAGACCCGGATAGGACTATTTTTATTTACTTACAAAATATTCAGCTAACACACACAGATGATAAATTAATAAATAAAAAAACGTTTAAAACACAAACACAAAACATGAAACATATCAAAATATAAAACAAAAAAAAACGATTTTTTTTTACTTTAGGTTAGTAGGTACCTACTTATTAATGTGTCTGCGAAAAAGTACAGCATCTTAGAACTTATTTAAAAAATTAAAATCCAGGCGGACTTAACAAGCCCTACTATCAGCCAAACCGAGTAGGTACACAAAGATGTACCTCCCGCTAGGAATCGAACCTGGAACCTCTGGGTGTAAGACCGGTGGCTTAGCCACTAGACCACAGAAGCGGTTAAAATTTAATAAAAAGCTTGTTTTAATTTTTTTTTCACTTTTAACTTTTTAACATGTAAGTACGTACAGTCTAGGAGTTCCTCTGACCTCCTTTCAGTTTCATCATCAGATCTTGAGCACCACACAAGGTTAGTTTTTATCAAGACAAATAAAATAAGCACAAATATGGCGGGGTTACCTTGTTTCATTGCAAAGTTCCTAGTTAGCTCAGTAAGTGAAATGTGAATTTCTTATGAGTTAAATAAAACTCTATAACCTCAGTTCCTATGATCACCTTCCGACTGCATCATCAGACCAGTTCCATGATGCCATATTATTGAATTGCTATCGAAGTTGCGTAGATATACCAAGTTTCATCTCGATCGGTCCTCGGGAAGTGATCCAAATATTCCTTGTACGATTTGACCCGTACATACGGTCGCACGAGTCCGCACGACTTATGTACTGTGACATCATCGTGAGTGGCAAGCAGGCGCGCGCGTTTCAAAATAGCCATTCAGAAAAACATTAATAACTTCTTCATTTCTTGACGGATTATAATATTTTATGAATAAAATGCTTAGTAGTTGATTGCGCATACGATGTATATAGTAAAAATCAGATTAGCTATTATGTGATTGATCCTCATTTCCGGCATTAAACATTTCATGTAAAATTGGACCAACTTTGGCTCCATTTGCGTTTTCCAGAAATTATCGTCCCTTTCGATGCGTTTTGTAAGCAAAGGTTTATTTTCTCCAGCCCAGATTTCTAGCAGACAGAGTCGTCTTTCAGTAACGTGAAGCTGTCCTTGTATTTGATAGAACCAATTAGAATGGGTAGTAGGTTAAAAAATTTTTGGACCATTCAAAAGCACTTTTCTAAAGTTTATTTGAATAAAAAATATTTGACTTGGACTTTGACTAAAGAAGCATCGAAAATAGTTTCACGCATTCACAGTACATTTTATACGAATTTTAAAAATTTATTAAAAATATTCAAACGTAACGCCGGCAGCCGAAATTGTTTTAGGGAATCTTAGACGAGCTTCCCTGAGCCCCCTACGCATTCAGTTTTCTCAGATTCAGGCGACCTATTTCTAAATCCAACCCGGCAGAGGTACCGATATCTATAGACAAAATATGAATTATCAAAAATCGTAGCGATGCGATCTTCAGTACATAGTCATACTGATATTCTTATACTATCGAATTATAACCATAATATAAGTTTTAGACATGAATGCATGAATCTTTGTAAGCGTTTATTGTTTATTGCCCATTATGAATAACTTGCAATAATTATATAATTTTTTACGACAAAAACGGATTGATTGGCAGTCACGGAAAAAACTGACACAAGTCCGTCGTCCGTAAGCGCCCGAGCGCGACTGATCGGGCCTGCCGAGCAGCCGTACTCGCGCATTTCGTAGATATTTAAACATAGTAAATAAGACAATCATTTTATCATGTCAAACTCTGCGAATTCCCCTGCGAAATATTATTGTCTTCAATTGAGTACAAAAAATAAATGGAAAATATCAGTAGTTTAGTCATCATATTGAAAAAACATTGCAAAAAGGGGTAACTTTGGGATTTTTTTTAATCGAGTGAAGTTCATTGGATCTTGTAACTGAATGCGACTTCCACTAGATTAGATCCTTAACTAATACATACTTTTTTTCCAGAATTTAAAACCTTGTTTTCTATGTCTCAGATTGTTTGAAAAAACTCAATAGCGCGGCCTCTGCAGGAATACCTAGCCTTAAAGTGGACCATTGTACGTGAGCGCCGCTAATATATTAAATTTGATAACTGCTAAACTGGATTTTTTTTCAAATATTGCGGACCTTCCGACACTAGGCTAACATCTATTATTTAATAATTGTGCACTACTTTTAGGTTTGTTTTTGTATTCATTCGCTAACATCAACAGTGGCCATTGTTTGTGAATAATTGCGATAGCCTGTTTTGTGAATAAACCACGCAACAAAAGGTAGTGCACAATTATTAAATAAATACTATGGATGTTTTCCTGTTGTCGGACAGTACGCAATGTTTAAAAAAAGATCAATTGGTGGCGCTAGTGTGCCTTACCCTTCGCCTTAAGCTAGGATTATTTGTGTGGCTATGCTTCTTAAATAATGTTATTTAAGCTTTAGCTTGATATTTCAAAAGTACATTGAATATAATGTTTTACACAAAAAATTACTCATTAAACTAATTAGGTAAGACTATGAAAATACATCTATCAAGTTTCTTCGACTTTAGAGTTTTTTTATGTAATAAATTATTTTAAGAGCTTTTTTAGTTAGTTATTAAAGAAACAATATTGCAAGCTATCAAGTTGCCAATATAAAAAAAATGCCGAGTAGATCCACACCGGTCCAATCTAAGTGGCCGGTCATTACCATCTTATCACTATAGACGTAACAACATTTAGACACGACCTAGTCGGGCGTTCGCAAAATATTTTTATTTCAATTTTTGGCGTATTCTTGCGCGTTCAGGGTCGGCACCCTTGAAACTGCACTCTTGAAATCAGTTATCGGATGGGGGACCAAATTAAAATATCTTCTTTGTCCTTCGAAGGGCATGTTGTGCACCACCTGCCACCTTTTGTAGTGATGTCAGGGGGGGGGGGGTAACCACGAGCTCTTATAGCAGTATTATTTATTGCCTTTGTAAAAACGAGACGCGTGTAGCGGCGGATATACTCGCGTCTCTTTTCCACAACTGCAATAATACTGCTATAAGAGCTTATAGTCAGGGGGCTGATTTCAATGATGGAGGCCTTTGTCTAGCAGTTGGACAGTCATAGCACAGTATTACTATTTCATGCAGTAGGGCATCGCCTTTGATGTATGGCGATGCCGCCGGGCTGGCGCCGTCCGCGTAATATCCACGCGATCGTTCGCCGATATGCAAGGATGTCACAAAATTTGAAATCAAATAATCGTTAATATTTTTATAAAATAATCATTTATTATCAAGAATAAACTACAAGTATTATACATAGGTATCTCACAAAATTCGAAATCAAATAATCGTTAATATTTTTATAAAATAATCATTTATTAACAAGAATAAACTACGAGTATTATATATATAATGTTGCACTACTAAATATTAACGTGAAGGTTTATTTTTAGATTTCAATTTTTAACAATATATTGAATTCGCATTCGGACTGCTTAAAAAATTAAAAAAAAAAACAAGCCCAGAAATCTTAAATATAAACCTTAAAGAATTGATGAATATAGAACCTTGTTTGTATTAGCTAGTATTAGTTAATAGTTATGTGTTGTAAAAACGTTCATTATTTTTTAATGAGAAGTTGGCAAAATAAATAAAAAATCTATTTAGTCATTCTGTTGTTGGAGCACAAGAATTCAGTCATTTATTCTTGTAGTTGGACTACCCTGCACTTCACCAACAATATATATTTTACCATCCATGTAGCTACATACATTCCAACAAAGACAAAGTACAAGTTATTACGAAATTATAGGGAAATCTTACCTTGCGTCACGGAGAAATTATATATGAAATTTTAAATTCTTGTTGTGTTTCGACGTCGACTTACAATCGTATACAGAACAATGTTTATGCACCATTATATTCAATAAGAATCACTGAACGTAAATTTAAAAAAAAACCGTTTAAAACACGCAGTACGCGCACGTGGATGCCCTTCACGGTAGCTCCCACAGACTGCGCTTGTTTGTGGGACACTGGCCGCGGCGCCCGCTTCCCCGCGAGTTGCCCTCCCTTTCTCTGCGAAAGTACCTTCGTTGCCCAACTGTATGCTTTTAAAACTGTAGTCATAGGCATCATCACTTAGATTGTAAGTAGCTTTAATTGCGGATAACATAATAATAACTTAACTAACAATAACTTAATTTTACGATAAACAACAATCTCAGAAATTCCAGCGGTCACTTCTACATTTTCCTTGTACGTTGCAGATGCGTAAGCGCACGAAAACCTTCCTCAAAAGAGTCAGTCTGCCAGCAGCGGGCGTAGAGAACTGACGTCATGGTTTACCGGTTCATTTATTTCTTAACCTTCGTCGCTTGGTGCGGCGGCGCTGCTAGAGCAGGACAGTATGTGGTGCCAGCAGCCAAACTGGAAGCCATCTGGCCGAAAGGATTGAGAGTATCCGTTCCAGGTTAGTTTATATTAACTTTTACTATTTATCTACTCTTTGTTTATGATCATTACCATCATCAGCCTATCCCACTGCTGGGCTCAGCCTTTAGCCAATAGAGCATAAGAAGATTGGGCCATAACCCACCCCGCTGGCCCAATGCGTACTCAATGAGTTTGTCGTTGATAAATTGTAAATATAAGAATGAAACTCTAAATCCACATAACGGTAACAAAATGTATTTATATGTACTCCAGTGTTTTTATATTTATTATGTTTCATAAAGCAAACCTACTGTTAATATTTACAATTAATTTGACTACAATAAAACATTAAGGTTGAGTTTTTACAATGTCGACTATTACTAAAACTAAATGGCACTAACAACAACAAAATAATTATATTATGTGTAGCTTAAAGTTAAACGTTCGTAAATAAACATTTTTCCCATTTAAAAACTAGTTTGTGAATCACTAATAAGATATGTATCGGCATTACAAACAAACTTCATCATGTTTATTAAAAAATCAGTGGTATCATAACAATGTGATGCAGGTAGGAAAATATTTGGCAATTCTTTGTATTCAACCGGTCTTTAGGGTTCCGTAGCCAAATGGCAAAAAACGGAACCCTTATGGATTCGTCATGTCGGTCTGTGTGTCTGTCTGTCTGTCTATCCGGCCGCATGTGTGACATTGCCACTTTTTTCCGAAACTATAAGAACTATACTGTTGAAACTTGGTAAGTAGATGTATTATGTGAACCGCATTAAGATTTTCACACAAAAATAGAAAAAAAACAATAAATTTTGGGGGTTCCCCATACTTAGAACTGAAACTCAACATTTGTTTTTTCATTAAACCCATACGTGTGTGGTATTTATAGATAGGTCTTCAAAAATGATATTGAGGTTTCTAATATCATTTTTTCTCAACAGAATAGTTTACGCGAGAGACACTTCCAAAGTGGTAAAATGTGTGTCCCCCCTGTAACTTCTAAAATAAGAGAATGATAAAACTAAAAAAAATATATGATGTACATTACCATGCAAACTTCCACCAAAAATTGGTTTGAATGAGATCTAGTAAGTAGTTTTTTTTTAATACGTCATAAAGTACGTAACCCTTCGTGCGCGAGTCCGACTCGCACTTGGCCGGTTTTTTTTTATCAAGCGACAAAATACTTTAAACTTATTGTACCTACACATAAGACTGTCAAACTTTAATAGACATTGAACCTAAAGCATAAAGTTCAAAAACCTATTTAAAAAACCTATGTAAAATGCTTTGCCCATACACCGGGGCTAGGAACGACCCTGGGTTATATAAGACTGTCCTCTTCTTCCTACGTCCAGCTAGCTAGCTCGACGAGGGGAGGGGAGGTATATCCACTAAAAATCTAGAACCATCCCTGCTTTGCCACGGGGATGGCTCGGGATCACGAATGGCAAGCACTGAGTTATGATAGGTGGACCTGCTGTCGTCTGTACCTAATAGAGTTTTGTTTATCATTCAGTATGTAGTTTTTAATTATATGCTCTCTACCTACTTGCTTGTAATAGTACAGTGAGTTTATGGGTGTCTTAATACGTGATGCTCCGGGGCGAGAACAACTTAAGCTAGGTAAATGCCCTTTCTGAAAGTTACTTAACCTTAGTTATCACAGACCAGGCGTATTAACCACTGCGCCATTGAGCTCTTCATCATAAAAGAGGGGAGGCGTTTTGTTTTAAAAATGTTAAAATTATTGTTTACGTTGAAAACCGAATAACCCTCATCATTCTGTATGTACATGTCAAAGAGTCAACTTCATTTTTAACCGACTTCAAAAAAGAAGGAGGTTCTATGTTCGACGCGTATATTTTTTTTTAATGAAAATATACGAAATATTCCAAAATGAAATATGATGATGACGATGGAATTTAAACATAGATAACATAATTGCAACTGCATTATTATTTATTTAAACTGGTTTTCACCTGCCACTTTGCGCGATCGAAGATCAATTCATTAAATCAATCAATTAAAGAACTAATCAACATTTTATAGTTCTACAGAAAACCAGTGCTTTGGTACTCATGGCATGCACGTACATAGTTCTGGTGTGAGGAAATCATTTATTCAACAATAAAAAAAACTAGCTTCAATAATGTTTTGGATGCTAAATAACGATTTAAAAAAATCTTTCTTCTTTTATTTAAACTGTTTTTTATATATCTTATATGATGATGTTAAGTGATGATAATAGCAATGGTTGAAGTGAACTTCACCTGGAATCCTCAACTACTGAGGCACTGGCTATCTTATCTCTAGCTGCCGGAACACATCATTGCTGCAAACATTGATGTTATGGTTTATATAGAAGCAATTGAAATATTTGAGGTGTAGAATTACTTATGTGAAGAAAGAGTGTTGTAAAAATGTGCACGAGCGGGAATATAGAGCCAGCACTTTTTGATAGATCTGATGTCGATGATGCAGCTGTATATGTACTACATACTAGAGTTCTCTAGAGTACGTGTATCTCCGAAACTATACACGATAGTTACTTCTACTTACATAAATATAAAAAAAAACCATCACGAGATACTGGTTTTAACGAGGACGAAGTCGCAGGCGAACCCTAGTATAAAATAAAATTAAACATATTATGCACAATAAATAAGCACCTACATACAAATTTCCCAAATAAACGCCAGAGTCAACATAGCGCAAAAAACTATCATGTTTGGTTTTTTACTTACCACATAGGTTCAACGCTTCATGTCGGTAACTATAAATTGTCGAAAGCCAATGAACTGTGATGTCCACTGGTTTATCTCAAACGATAAGAAACACCCTGCCGCCGGTCGTGAGAGAATCCACTTTTTGTATCCTAACCTGTTCTTGGATGCGAAAAACTGTCTGGAGGCACAAAATAAGGAGATTGCAGAAGGTCAGCTTCATACAATCGCACAAGAGCAACGCACACATAGGCAAACCCTTCGCGGACACGGACACCCGTTTCAAATTAACTCGGCACCTGGCTCGAAAACGTCGCTTACACTCAGGCGCCGACTTAACTTGACAGTAGTTTGGCAAAGACTTAGGCGATTCATAAGTTTAGTACAAACGGGTAGGAATTCGCAACAGCTGCGCTCGGCAGGCTTATTACCGAAAAAGCAACCAGTTGTTAATTGTACAACTGCAACGCGACTGCTCAAGTTGCGTTTGATAAATTGGTATTACGCACAATGTATGTTAACTATTTACATACATTTTATTCGCAAATGCACTAAGCGAGCGATCATTGAGCGAATTGTGTCCGTAATACCAATTGCAATACGCGTTGCAATTGTACAATTAACGACTGGTTGCTTTTATCTATACTAATATTATAAAGCTGAAGAAATTGTGTTTGTTCGTTTGGTTGAACGCGCTTATCTGAGGAACTACTGGTTCGAATTGAAAAATTATTTTTGTGTTGAATAGTCCATTTATTGAGGAAGGCTATAGGCTATATTACATCACACTATGATTATTAACGCGGGTGAAACCGCGGGGCACAGCTAGACGGTGATAAGCCGCGAACTTTTACGAGCTATTCCGAGATTCGTGCCCGTGGGAGGTTGTCTATGTTACGTAGCTCAAGCGCATGTGTTATGCTTACCTTCTGAGTTTCCTTATTTTGTGCTGGAGATAACCTTCTACTTACTTGTTTTGCATAAAGCCAATTATTTCGGTAGTTTAAGTGTTGAAAAAACCAGTTCAATTATCTGATGTCGAAAAAATATTATGAACTGCTCACATTATATTTTACACTAAGATTATTCTCGTTTATTTCACAGATTTTTTTTTCTGTCATTTGGATCCAGCCATTTGGCTGAGGTGATGATGATTTACTTTTTGGATAATGTTGGCTAACAAAATTAGTAAGCTTCTTTATTTTTAGCTGTATAGTACCAACACACTTTGTTATTGTTTGATAAAGATAAAGATAAAGATAAAGATACTTTATTTGTTTGCACATGTGTAAAAAAAAAGATATTATAATTTATTTTAGGTTCAACATGCCGTACCACAAACGGTGTACAAATTAAGTTTATACAAATTAAAATAGACGTCCATGCTTATTAATAAAATCAAAAATTATAACCACAAACAATATTAAATTAATTTTAAATATCAGAGATGTCAATAATAATTACTTGCACAAAATAAAAAATTAAAAATAAATCAAAAGTATTATGCTGACAATAAAATTATACTATTTCACAAATTATCATTTAAAAAATCCGATATGGTGTAATAACATTTTTCGCAAAGTATATTTTTTATTTTATTTTTAAATTGAAAAGAATTTGTTGTTCGAAATAAAAAAATGAATGAGCCTTACAGTCTTAGAGCGTTGGTTTAATGCTAAGGTTTAATGCTCTAAGCTTACAGTAGTACATCTCACCTTTTGAAATCAATTTTTTTTTCATTTGTGCGATTAGCACATTTAGCCAGTGTCAAAGTAATTTTTCTTACAAGTAATACATAAATAAACAATATTTCTTTCCTGTATGATGGTGATTGAATGATTTTTGTTTTATTTTCTAAAATTTGTGCTATATCGAATATTAATGTGAAATAATAGTGGATTATTAACCGTTAAATGTTCGTGAGTGTGCATGAGTGTTGGCAAATGAAACAAAACAGTGCAACGTCACTTTCAAATTCTCTCAAGAAGTCCGCCCGAGGACTTAGTAAAGCCCCACATCTTTGCTGAGATACTCGAAGGGTTGGGGGGGTATATCATTTCTCAATTCTCATTTCTATTATCATTCATCATCATCATACAGGAAATATATTGTTTATTTATGTATTACTAAGAAAAATTACTTACGAATAGTCTTGATGGATTTCATCCAGAGCCGTAAAACAATACACAAAAAAAAAAGAGAATGCAGTAAATACTCATAAGAAGATATGTCACACTGACACATCCTATCTGCCGCGCAATTTATTAATGATTAAAGAACATGTAAACATTTTTTTATATAAAAATACAGTGAAAAAATTAAACGCCCAACCGACCCAGCCAGGAATCGAACCCGGGTTTTCCGCAATCCGGGCGGCTGCACTGACCATTATGCTACCGGGAAGGCTGACGTAAGCAGCGTTAAGTGTAGCAATTAACACTTAAAAATAAAAAGTAAAAACATGTGAACAGTTTCGAGAAAATAGATCGTAATGTCAGCACCTCAAATATCATAATCACAAACACAGTAAGTTGTACAGTCAAGGGCATAAATATATATACGTTCCCAAGGCGTCAAAAATATCTATACAGTTGATTAGCTAGAAATATCTGTACGGTAATCCGGTCAAAAATATGTGATCATTTTATTAGTCAAAAAGATCTAGACATTTACATGGCCATAAATAAATGTATAGTGTCAGTCAAATATATGTAGGCAAATAGGAAGCCATAAATATCTATACACGCAACTCTCAAATACATAAGAACAAAACCCAAGCCAAAAATATCTATACATCAGTCAAAAATATCTAAACAAACAAGTTTTCTAATTTTGAATTATGACAATCACCGAAAAGAGTACCGTTCTGTCATGATCGCTTTGTCCTTTTCATTTTGATCGTGACGTCATTGACGTGTCATTGACTGAATTTTGTTTGTAACATATTAATACTAGACGTAGGTTATAATAATAAAGTTCTTTCGATTTCTGTCTTCTTTCGAGTTCTGATTTCGTAAAATTTAAGAGCACTTAGATTTTTATTGCATAATATAAAAGATCACATTTTCAATTTTATGAGCTAGTATTTCTTAGCTCATAAGACCCACTTTGTTATGAATTGTGCCTTCAGAAGCACAAAATGATATCTTTTTACCCGACTGTCCGAAGAAAAGAAGAGTTACGTTTTCAAAGCGTGCGTATGTATGTATGTATGTATGTCTGTTTTGTTCACACACTCCGTAGCCTCCGTAAACGGCTGGACGGATTTTGACCTGTGAGGTACCATTAGATTTGTTCTTAACTGCCGGTGTGACATAGTGTAGGTATATAATAATTATTTCAATACAGCATCCGTGAAAAAAAATATGGAGGTCTAGAAATAATATTTTATATTGCAACAATATGGGTATGAAATAAAAGCTAATATTTTGCCTATTCTGAATATATGCGTAGGTATAACACTTTTAAGCTATCATTTTCATATAAACATCACAAAGAAGTAGATACATACATAAATTTTAAAGTAGGAGTACCTAATTTAGGTCACTTTTAGAAGCTGTCGGGTTTTTTTAAATAATTTATACTTGTAAAGAATCGTTATGACGTTTGTGCACACCGGAGTTTATTTTTGATACTTAGCAACAAATAAAACAAATTACTAAAAACTACATTTTTTTATTTGAAAAACTTAGGTAAATTACTTTCATCATCATGAAAAAAAAGCTACACATTTTATTTTTTTTAAACTTAAATTACCTACGTTCATCATAAAATCTCCATATTTTCTTCATATTATCAACCTAATATTTTGTATACCCTCCATCTGCATCTTTCACCGCTTGCAAACGGTCTTTCATCGAGTTAACCATATTTGCACATACGTCAAAAATATCTATAGGTACACCTTTATACCACACTGGCAATAAGGTCCGTGTATACATATTAATGCCCTTAACTATATAGATATTTTTGGTTTGGGTTTTGTTCTTATGAATGTGAGAATTGCGTGTATAGATATTATTGCCCTTGACTGTATAGATATTTTTGGCTTGGGTTTTGTTCTAATGTTGCGTGTATAGATATTTATGACTTCCTATTTGCCTACATATATTTGACTAATACTATACATTTATTTATGGTCATGTAAATGTCTAGATCTTTTTGACTAATAAAATGATCACATATTTTTTACCGGATTACCGTACAGATATTTCTGGCTAGTCAACTGCACAGATATTTTTGACGCCTTGGGAATGTATATATATTTATGCCCTTGACTGTACTTAATGCGTTCATAAATCGTGCGGCAGTATCACACTGTTACGATCACATTTCTACGAAATCACTCCCACAAATATTATTACCTACAACGGACATTGGGCTTAAGGTGTCGATCACTGGTCGCATGTGTGGTGTGTACAACACATCAAAAATAAAATAATATGATGACAATGATTTGGATGAGGAGCTCGAAGGCGCAGTGGTTAACGCGCCCGGTCAGCGAGTGCTGAGGTTAAGCAACTCTCGCAAAGGCTGGTCATCGGATGGGTGACCAAAAATGTATCATCTCGAGCTTCTCCGTGCTTCGGAAGGCACGTGAAGCCGTTGGTCCCGGCTACATTAGTTAACGACTTAACAACCACCAATCCGCAATGGGCCCGCGTGGTGGTTAATAGCCCATTCTCCCTATCTATCCATACATAGGGAAGGCTCGTGCCCCAGCAGTGGCACGAGCCATAACATAAAATGAGCTGATAATGATGATAATGATGATGATGATGATTTGGATCCCTTTGCAGAGTTCGCGGTCACAGGAAGACTGAGATGTTGGTCGTCTTAAAAATAATTTGATCTTATGTCTTATCATTTTTTTTGATCGGATTCGTTCCGTTTCACGCAAAAAAAGCTTACATTTTCTTTCGGTGATGCTCAAACTAGGATTTAGGCAAATCAACAGAAGATGCAATAACTGCTCTAAGCTCGCTAGTAGTACAAAAAATCGATAAAAATAAAAAGTGTCTAGCTGTATTTCTAGATATCAAAAAAACATTTGACACCATCTCTATCCCCATTCTTTTGCAAAAGTTGGAAAATGTCGGAATAAGAGAAGTTCCCTTAGCTCTTTTTAAAGATTACCTTTCTAACAGGATTCAAAAGGTTGAACTAGAGAATTATATCAGTGAGGACACAGATGTGACCTATGGCGTACCCCAGGGTAGCGTACTGGGTCCTACGCTGTTCTTAATCTACATTAATGGTCTCTGCAGTCCAAATATAGAAAATGCAAATATCTTCTCCTATGCTGACGACACAGCTGTAGTCTTCACTGGGGATTCGTGGGACCATGTGAGGAATGTAGCAGAAACTGGAGTTGCTCAGATCGCTAAATGGCTAAAAGACCATCTTCTGTCCCTAAATTACTCTAAAACCAATTACACATGTTTTGCTATTTACGATCAGAAACATCCAAGTGATGAGTACAGCCTAAAAATACACAAATGTAGTGACCTTGCGACAAAAAACTGTGATTGTCCTATTATTAACAAAGTGACACACATTAAGTACCTGGGGGTCGACCGCCTAACTCTCTCGCTTTCGATCGCTTTGAAGGCGAGGCAAGGAGAAGGCGTCATCTTGTCATTTCGAAAGCAATATGAATGCAATATCGAAAGCTATAGGCTATGGCTTTCGATATTATTTGATATTATATTTTGATATTATATTAGAAAGCAAGGTGAGGGTCTCGCTTTCAAAGCGATCGAAAGCGAGAGTGTTAGGCGGTTGGGGGGCTGGGCGTTGTCATAGACCAACGAGTCTCCTGGTACAATCATTTGGAATATGTTAGTGGCAGAGTTCGAAAACTAAATTGGATTTTTAAATCATTAAGACACGTAGTACCTAAAAAAATAATTACAGATCCTAATAAAACATCTAGGAGCCTCCTCACCGAAATATATGTTGCTCTGGCTCAATCCGTTTTGACATATTGCATCCCAATTTGGGGTGGGGCGGCAAAAACAAAGTTCATTGAAACGGAGCGAGCACAGAGAGCATTAATAAAAATAATGTATTTTAAAAAAAGAAGATTCCCAACAGAAGAGTTATATCAGATTACAGACCTGTTATCGGTAAGAAAGTTGTACATATTGCAGATCATTCTAAAAAAGCATAAAGAACTGCCTTTTGATAAAAATAAAATAACAAAAAGGAGGAAAGATATCGTAGCAGAGATTCCCATAACAAAAACATCAATGGCTAGCATGCAATATGATAAGCGATCTGCGATATTATACAACAAATTAAACAAGCAGTTAGAAATATATACTAAAATACTGAAACAAAATAAATCTACTATTACTAAATGGCTTAGACTATTGAATTATGAAGATACGGAGTTACTTTTAAATAAATAGCAATTGAACCATGTATAACACTATCCAAACAAAATAGATAAGTAAATCAAACAAAATTCGTAGCACACAACAAACACAGATGATCATGGACGCATAGGCAATCATACACACACACTAACACACATAAATATAAACATACAAACGCGCGCACACACAAACTCATACACGCACACACGGTGTGTGCACACACGGTGTGAGTACCCACATACACCCTCACACACACACACACACACACACACACACACATACACACACACACACACACACATATATACACACGCGCACGTAAAGACAGAACCACACACATAATTACTAATTTTAATTTTAATTTAAATTACTAATTTTTATTAAATAAAATGTATAAATATAATTAAATAATTAAATAAGATAACCATTGCTATGGAAGAGCGATATCTCCTGGAACAGGCTTAACAGCTTAAAAGGAGACTCCTGTCCCTAAAGAATGTAAAACAAAATATTGTTACAGAAAATAAACATATTTTATTTTATTTATTTTTTTATTTTAATTTGTCAAGGAGTATGGTTATCGAAATCGTATCAAAGGCTTTTGCGAGATCAAGGAATATGGCAAAACATTTATTTTGTGAGTCCAGTTGCCTTACAATGTAGTCAGTGAGCTGATGTACTGCATCGTCAGTCGATCTGTTAGATCTAAAGCCGTACTGAGTCGCAGCTAAGAGTCTGTTCTTCTCTAAGTATTTTACTAGTCTATTATAAATAAGTCTTTCTAAGATCTTAGAAATTGAAGGTAAAATAGCAATGGGGCGATATTTATTGATACAATTTTTGTTTCCATTTTTATAAATGGGACGAATAAGGGTCTTCTTTAACACATGGGAGAAGATTCCTTTCAACAAGCATTGATTAAAAAGATATGTAAGCGGGTTATGAAAGCGGAAGGGATTTTGTCAATTCCAGTAGCAGCACAGTCATTTCTTAAGCTCATGATTATTTGTTCAACTTCGGCTTCGTCAGTGTCAAATAAGGCGAAAGAGTTTAATACTGGCGAGTTGGAATGGTGCTGGATAGAGGAAAATGACCGCATGTTACTGAGTTTCGCTTTTTCAGCTAGGTTTTTTCCAATATTGATAAAGAAATCGTTTACACAGTTAAGAGAATGTGCCGCCGTAGCAGAATTTGCAATAAGTTGATGGGCAGACGGTTTGCCTTTGTTGTGTAGGTGATGTTTTTGATGACTTTCCATAATTTCTTTTTGTCATGACCTGCTTTTTGAATTTCTGTCCGTTCATACTGTCTCTTTAATTTTTTTAATAAATTGTTACAAAAATTCCGATATCTGTAATATGTAGTTTTATTAATTTCATTGTCTGGATTTTTGTTGAAGGTTCTATGTAGTTTATCACGATGTCGTATACAGCGTAATAGTCCGGGAGATATCCAGGGTTTAATTATTTTATTACGACGTGATGACACAGTAATCTGTGTGTTAGCCTCAATAATATTAGTAAGAGATGTTATTAAATATTCGGTCGATTTGTTAACGTCATTTGAGTTGTAAAAAGTAGTCAAGTCTAGTCACAGATTCGTAATGTACTGTATGTTTTTTAATAACTGTGCACTACTTTTTGTTGCGTGGTTTATTTACAAAACGGGCTATCGCATTTATTCACAAACAATGGCCACTGTTGGTGTTAGCGAATGAATACAAAAACAAACCTAAAAGTAGTGCACAATTATTAAATAATAGATGTTTGCCTAGTGTCGGAAGGTCCGCAATGTTTAAAAAAAATCCAGTTTAGCAGTTATCAAATTAAATCCATTAGCGGCGCTAGTGTGCCTCATCCTTCGCCTTAAATAAAAAATTACTTTGATTTTTATATACTTATATGATACGTGGGCCTACGTATCATTATAGGGATGTTTTTTTTGTGCCTGTATTTGATTTACTTACAAACATTCATGTACGATTTGTGTATTTGTACTAAACCATAGTTTTCCATCATTCCAGACGATGGCTTCTCCTTGTTCGCTTTCCACGGCAAGCTCAACGAAGAGATGGAAGGTCTGGAAGCTGGCCAATGGGCGCGGGACGTCACCAAGCCTAAGGAGGGCAAATGGTGGTTCAGAGACAGGAACGCGGAGCTCAAGATCGGAGACAAGATCTACTTCTGGACGTATGTCATCAAGGACGGCTTAGGATACCGACAGGATAACGGAGAGTGGACTGTCACCGGTAAGGAGCTAAGGATTTTTATATACAAATTTTTGAACTGTACTTTAAGTGATTATTTGCATATAATTTTACGCAAGTTTTACCATAGCATAGTTGGTAGTGCACATGACCCGACATATCATGGGGTGCGGGTTCGAATCCCGCCCGAATTTCTTTGACACTTTATCTTTTTTTGAAAATTGTACTGGAAGTGTCGATAGCCGATTGGATAGATGCTCGAGTTGAGTCCGAGAATTCGTGGTTCAGTCCCCACGGATCATCGGATTCGTGTAGTAAGCTACTAAATAGTAGCGTACTAAGTACTTAGTAATAGTAGGTAGTAATAATAATAATAATAATAATAATAATAAGTATATTTATTTTCCAAAAAAAAACAGACAAAAAGGTCTATGGCTCAGTGTTTGCAGGAGACCCACAAACCCTGTTATTCTGCCATAGCATAGTACGAGTGTTAACTCTTCTAGTTCTGTTAGAACTAATCTATATATTAATACGTGGAGCAAAAATTTTGTACCCGTTTTTACGAGAATTGCGCGGACGGAGGAGTATGAAACTTCGCACACTTATAGTTTATATAGAAAAGGTTATCCGAATGTTGGTATTTTTTTTAAATTACCTATGCATAAAAATGCATTAATTCAACAAAAACAACATTATACACACTACCATGTATTTGACACACACGTATTGTTTGTCTTTAATGCGGCCGACATCTGTCAATGCCAATCCAAAGTCACATTCTATCTTTTTTAATTTTTCATTGCTTAGGATACAATCCGTGCAGCCTTAATAAAATTACGGTCGAATTTCCACCACCACCACCAATATTTATTAATGTGTAAATAAAGTTATTAAATATTCATGTTTAAATTAATGTGCCCATCCTGGTGATAGAATTAAGCCCAGAGTCAACTGAAAAGCGACACACTAATAACTACTTCTGTCGCCATATGTTATTGTTATGGCGACAGACTTAGGTAAAATAACGGTAGCTAACCAGACTTACTGTAAACCCCACAACCAACAATCACACTAATAATAAATGCGAAAGTTTGTGTATATGTGTGTATACTTGTTGCTTCTTCACGTTGCTACGGATAGATGGATTTGGATGAAATTCGGCATACAGATTTTATAACAGAGTTTATAACCTGTATTAACACATGGGACTTTTTATCTCGATATTCCCATGGGAACGGGAACCACGCGGGTGGAACTGCAGGCGGCCGCTAGTATATAATAAAAGCCAGTTTATCAGTTGGGAATCGAGAACGTTCTGCATCTGAGACCGATAATCTAATCACTAGACCATGAGACAAAATTACGATGGTAACGGTATTCTTGTTAACCGTAGCGTGACTATTTTAATGGCAAATTATGTTTTTTTGGCATCTTCAAAACCTCCTGGCTAGTTGGGTACTTACATACATTAGGTCAATGACCGATTTCTGTTTTTTTAAACGAATATCGACCGGCTAGTCGTTGGCCCAGAGATTCCGGGTTTTATATTACTCTATTTGGTTTGCATGTCGCCATAACGTTAAGCTAGTAGCATTGTAGTTTTCCTACAGTTAAAGATAAGGAAGCCAGTTCCTCAATCCTAATTTTCGTCAGCTCATTTATGTTCCCACTGCTGGGGCACGAGCCTTCCCTGTGGATGGATAGGGAAAACGGGCCATAAACCACCACGCGGGCCCAATGCGGATTGGTGGTTGTTAACGACTGCTAATGCAGCCGGCTTTACGTGCTTTCCGAAGCACGGAGATGATTAATTTTTTGGTCACCCATCCGATGACCAGCTTTCGCAAAAGTTGCTTAATCTCAGCACTCGCAGACCGGGTGCGTTAACCACTGCGCCATCGAGCTCCTTTTTAGTTCCTCAATAGTTGAAGGTAAATTAATGACGGTCATTAATTTACTTTCTTATGAGTCTTTAGATTTGTCATAACAATTTATATCTAAAGACTATTGAGTCTATGAGTTGACGATTCTCATCGTCAGACAGAAGTCTTCCTTTTTTTTAATGCTTACAAGACCAACTCAACCCTATCATATATCAGTCCGAATGAGACAACCAGTGATCGGCATGTACAGGCTAATTTACCTAAATTTGCCGACAAGACTTTGTTATCCCACGACTGTCTTATTCCACGTTAACCACCAAAATGATTCACCAGAATGAATTTTTATCGAATCTTGGATCCCGGAAATAGTTTTTATAGTTAATTTAACCACGAAAAGGAAGGAAGAGGTGTGAGAGAGAATTAATTATACCTTATTGATAGATACTAAGATTAGTACCTTAGTTTGCGTTTTTGATAACTTAAGGTCAAAAATGTATCTAACTGAACGATTTCATTTATTTTTCAAGAATACGTGAACGAGGATGGCACATCAGCGGACCCCACCATAATCCCCTCGTCGTCCGAACGTCCTACGGTCACTACTGGTGGAACTAGACCTGGAACTGTTACCCAATCTCCTCCTAGACCGCCACCTCAGTCCTGCCAGACCTCGCAGACCGTCGTCGAGGGCCGCAACTCAGTCTGCAAAGGCAGCCTACTCTTCAGAGAGGAGTTTGAGAAGAACGCACTGAGGGACTTGAAGAATTGGGAGGCGGAAGTCAAGTTCCCTGAGCAACCGGTAAGTCTTATATTTGAGCAAGAAATTACTGAAGTATATGATCAACCTTTAAGGAACGAGCAACGTATCTGCGATTTCTCTGGCGTTGTCCCCATGGATAACATGTGGCGGTAATTATTTTCTGTCAGGTGATTCGCTTGCTCGTTTGCCACCTCTTACAAAAACCAACTTACAGTCTAAATAGCTGGACCGACCGACGAATAGAAGGCAGGCAGGTCTTTTTCATGATAGGCAAGAGGTAAGAGGGGATTTTTACAAATTTCCTCGAGATCACGGGAGGACGAATTCAAGGGTGTTCACTATTACTTAATATAAATGATCATCAATACTTCCTTAACAAAAATTAAGAGTTGAACTTGATTTCAAGTCGTTGTTTAAAACACAAAAAATTGGGGTACCTTACACGTTGTGCAATTTATTTTAATAAATATACAAAATAATTAAATAAGCATACTGTTTAACAATTTGTACACTAAAATAAAGATTAATGAGGTTAAATCTATTTATTGTACTCTAGTATCATTGACGCTTGAAATAACCAAAGACAAGTACTTTCCTGTTTCCACTTTCCTTGTAGTCAGAATCAGAAGCAGGATAATATGGCTATAACTTTTTTTTTCAGGACTATCCTTTCAATGTGTACACGACAGACGGGACCTTGACGGTAGAAGACGGAAGCCTCAACGTCATTCCTGTGCTCCTCGATGAAGGCAGTATTAACGAACAACTGGATCTCAATAACAGGTAAAACTATAGCCGTAACTATGATGTAACATTGTAAATATAACTATAGTTTTCTTACTTCGTATATACAACAAAGCAGGGTCATTGCTTCAAGGACAAACAAATATTCTAGAAAAGATGTTTCACACCACGAAAGCGCAAGCAGAGGTAAAAAAAGTAATCCCGATCCGATCCGAACCTCTCGGAGAATCGAGTAGGGAGCGGGGACAATTTCCTCTAGAAAATCTCAATCAGTGTTTTGATTATACGGCTTGAAGAACCCTTTGAGTTTCTCGCCACCCCCAAAAAAGACCGTTCACTCTGAAAATGCACTCTGTCTAGGCAATCAGCGAATTTTGAAAACGTTAGATATTTATTTCTTCGGTTTAGTGTCACAATATTGAGGTACAAGTTACAAAACTTGTACCTCAATATTGTACTTTTTATACTTGTATTTTCCATGAACGTATAAATATAACAATCATGTTAAACAATGAACCTAAAACTAAAAACCTTAAAACATATAATACAATAACTAAAATAAATTATTAAAAGGAGTCCCTTTAGGCAAGGTACCGAAGATACTGGCAGCGTTCCCCCTTTGAATTGCTAGACTAATTCTTTGTCCGAGGTAGCTGCCAGCTCTTCGGTCTCCTGTGATTTCGACTAACCTTTTTGCTATTTCCTTAAAATTCAAAAAAATTCAAAATTCAAAATCATTTATTCAGTTTAGGCTACAAATAGCTCTTATGAACGTCATTATGCCATCGGTTCGTAAGTCTACTTTGGGCGGGAGATCTTGTACTGAGAAGAACCGGCAAGAAACTCAGCAAGTGTCCAGATCTTTTCTCCCTTACATCGTCAAAAATATTGGAAAATGCCCTATCATAAAAGGACATTTTCCATCACAAATAAAAAAAAAAACACATAATATAAAGGACAATCACATGAGAAAAAAAAAATAGTTTGCAAAAACACCATTTACCAGTTAAATTTTTTACAATGTCATACAGTACTAGTAAAAGTCAAAACCTGTCTAAGAAAAAACAAAGTTAAACTATAGTTGATAATAATAAAATTAAGACAAGTATGCAAGAGCAGACCAGCCTCCACAGGCGGCACCCGTTCACGAGTATGACATAATGAATCAGCCATCGCTTCGCTCAACCATATTTTAGGGAACGTAACGACCCGACGCACATGCCACCACCGCAGAGACAATAAAGAGAGCATGACACACCCAAGCTACTCTAAATCAAAACTAATTGAAATGTTTAACGTAACGCTATTTGTTATCTGTAGGACACTGTTTATAAAGGCTATCATATCAGTATAATTTTTTATTATAAAAAGTAGTTAAGTATGCGTTTCTTGTTATAGCCAGGCTGTTTTATCATCTAAATATTCTCTGACTGTATAATAACCTTTTTTAAGTAAAGAAGACTTTACATGTTTTTTAAACTTATCTAGAGGTAAATCTAGTACAGTGTTTGGTATTTTATTATAATAGTGTATACCTTGCCCCAAGAAAGAACCAAGGACCTTCTGTAACCTGAACAGTGGCATCACAAGTTTTGTCTTACTTCTAGTATTAAAATTGTGTACGTCACCGTGTTTGGTAAATGAATTGATATTGCAACGTACAAAAACTATACAATTATAAATAAATTGAGAAGCCACTGTCAACACACCAATCTCTTTAAAAAGATTTCTTAAAGAAGTTCTTGAACCTAGTCTATAGATTGTTCTTACTGCTCGTTTTTGTAAAATGAATATAGTTTCAATATCAGCCGCTGTTCCCCACAGTAAGAGGCCATACGACATGACACTATGAAAATAACTAAAGTAAACTGTTCTAGCAGTTTCAACGTCTGTTAACTGCCTTATTTTTCTAATGGCATAAGCAGCAGAACTGACTTAAAAAGCCTTATAGCGCTAGGACCCCACGGACCAAGGGTCTCGACACAGTTTTTTATTCTACAAAGAATAAAAAACTTACAGCACCTATTTTATGTGATTACTAATCTTGGTCTGAAAATGTAAGCTGGTTTAGTATAATTGTTTAATTTTAATGATTCAGTCATGCTTCTGATCATAAGCGACGTAGATTTGCAAACATTGGATACATTGCTATTGGACTAATATGGCAGATGATGATGATGACGATGATGAGATACATTACAACGCTACATTTGATTTAATTGTCCTTCAGATGCACAGGTCAACTGGACACGACGGAGTGCAAGCGTCACGCTTCGGGAGCGCAGATCCTTCCGCCTGTCATGACCGGAAAGATCACATCCAAGAACAAGTTCAACTTCAAGTTTGGCAGGGTCGAGATCAGGGCGAAACTGCCTTCCGGCGACTGGCTCATACCAGGTAAGACATTATCATGTCGCTATCAGCTCATTTTATGTCTACACTACTGGTCCACTCGCTATGGTTGAAAAAACCTTAAGTTTTGAGCCAACCATAAAATCCGGTTAGGCTGCAAAAGAATAGAGAAGGCCAACAAAAAAGTCTTTTACATGTTTTCAATATGCCATTTAGTATATTGTTCTTCTACTTCTATCTAATAACAAAAGTTCTTTTCAGAAATTCTTTATGTAAGCTGGTAGACTTTCCACTTCTAAAGTAGCTAGGGAAGTGGCGCCAGTAGTCGACAAGAACCAGTGATCTTTTAATCATTAACACTTTAACAGCCGACTATTTTAAAGCGCGTCTTTCCTGGTATTGTAAGATTTATAAAATAAAAATTACGAGTATTTGTAATACATCTATATATTTTTTAAAATTCATTACACCGGGGTTACACGTAAATCACGTACCACAGACGTCATTTTAAAACAAACGCTAAGAAAGTCAATGCCGTACAGAGGACGTGATCAGCGTCCTGAGACGGCCCATGAGCGGCGGTGATTACTTTCACCATCAGGTGACCCGCCTGCTCGTTTGCCTCCTTTTAACATTAAAAATAAATCAAAAGTTTCTTGTCCATGATCTAATAAAACCGTTTCCATTCCAGAACTGAACCTGGAACCCAAAGACAGCTTATACGGCACTCGGCGCTACGAGTCAGGACTGATGCGAGTGGCTTTCGCGAGAGGAAACCCTGCGGACGCCAAGACTTTGTGTGGTGGACCGGTGCTCTCCGACTCAGAGCCGTACAGGTCGTTGCTGATGAAGCAAAAGATTGGCATCGACAACTGGAATAAGGACTTCCACAACTACACCCTGGTTTGGAAACCGAGTAAGTGAGAATTACTTTTGATATTTTTGATCTTCTTATACCCACACAGAGAGTGTTACACGAGTAGTGGAATTAATTTGGTACCTTAAGATTAGGCAAATGACTCTGGTCTACCTGATGTTATGCAGATGCTGTATTCAGATGCAAGGACACTAATAGAGCAAGACCTATAAAGGAAGTGTCAGTATGCAAAAGACTATTAACCTAAACATCCTTCGTACTTTGGAAAACCTTGATAACCTGGGCTTGTTCAGGAATTGAGCACTTGACTCGTTGGTATTGTTCATCTGATCCGGTATGCTCGAGGAGCTCGATGGCGCAGTGGTTAACGCGCCCGGTCTGAGAGTGCTGAGGTTAAGCAACTTTCGCAAAGGTGATTCGGATGGGTGACAAACAATTTATCATCTCGAGCTCCTCCGTGCTTCGGAAGGCACGTGAAGCCGTTGGTCCCGGCTGCATTAGCAGTCGTTAACAACCACCAACCTGCAGTGGGCCCGCGTGGTGGTTCATGGCACGTTCTCTCTATCCATCCATAGGGAAGGCTCGTGCCCTAGCAGTGGGGACATAAAATGAGCTGATGATGATGATGATGATGATGATGATGATGATGATCCGGTATGATATGGTGAGGGTTCAAATCCCGCTGGTGGAAAAATTTTCATCACATTTCCAATTTGTAATTTGTTGGCAGCAAAATTAAATAAACCCAAATATTTTTTTTAATGGCGTTTTTATAGTTATGTTTTTTCTTTTTTCTAGACGGCATTGACCTATTGGTGGATGGTGATCTGTACGGCAGCGTGGATCCCGGCGCAGGCTTCTCCGCCAGCGGCAGGGAGCATCTGGTACCCCACGCTGGTCTCTGGAACAAGGGCACCATCATGGCTCCCTTGGACGAACTGGTACTTTTTTACACAATAACAAAAGACGCACCTCCGAAAGAATATAAAAATACACAACATGATCCTTAGACACCCCAACTCGTTTTTATTATAGAAGAATTATACAAATTATTATTATAAATTTTCGGGGATTTGCATTTCTGGCAAATTAGAAACTTTATGGTAATTTCTCGCGATCTAATTGCGCGATTGCATTCAAACTGTGAATGCAACGTTGCCGCTTGGCACCGGCGTCGACTGAACTGAAAAAACGATGGAGTTAAGTAAATTTAAAAAGCGGCACATTTAAAAGTAGTTTTTTTATAAAATCAGATCCATTTTTTTTATTAGTGGAAGTGATTCCACTCTCGAGTCTGAAGAAACTAATTTCAGGTTTTGCGCAATTTTGTTAATACGCTGTATAATATTATAATAGAGTATACTAGAACACTCCTCCTTCCTATGATATTTGGATCCTGGAATAGTCTACCAGCACACAATTTTCCGCCTTCCAATCATATGGGGTCCTTAAAACGATGCGTGAAGAGATACATTGTGGCCCAGCAGGCTGAGAGTTACTGATGCGACGTCGTTTCACACTGCACCAATTATTTTCGCTACAGGACTCCGTTTCCACTTTACATCAAGTGGAGTGGAGTCATATGCCGTACTAACTATAAGAAAACGAGAAGCGCTTGGCTATCATCTCACTGGTTTAATCATCTAATGGTAAATGACAATGATGCATTTACCGATGGCGCGTTCTGGTGGTGGTGGGCTCTATGCACGGGACCCTATCTATCTTATTCAAGATAAAACAGGTATCGTCAAACCCTATATAATTTAAACGAATAATGCTTTGTACACACGTAAATACTGTTTTAGTTGTTGATGGAAAATGTTTCTTTCCTCCACCAGTTCCACGTATCGCTCGGCCTTCGAGTAGGCGGCGTCCACGACTTCCCCGATTCTGACTACAAACCCTGGAAGAACCGCAGCAGCAAGGCCATGCTGATGTTTTGGGAGGCCAGGAGCCTCTGGCAGACTACCTGGTACGACGCGCGCCTGCTCGTCGACTACGTCAGGGTCTACGCCCTCTGAGGATTGTCTGGCTATGATTAATTAATACTCAATAAACTTATGGAAATTATGAATGTTGTTTTCGTTGTATCCCACCTCAGACATATTGACAGTTTGAATATGGGATAACCAGTTCCCAAAGGACTCCGTAAATGAGCTTTATCATCACTTAACTTGACGACCCTAAACCGTCTGCGGGCTTTGCAAGTAGAGGTTCTATAGAGGCACAAATGAATGCGAGTATGGAGCCTATCCGGTGGTACAGACGGCAGCACATCAACCTAACCAAAACTGTCAAATTTCTTCAATACATTTTCAACCATATCCTTAAGGCGTAAAGTTTAAATTCTATTGAGGAGACAGTTTGTGGTAAGTTGATGTGCTATGTGCGGGCGTGTGTACTTGGTTGGATTTTACAATGCTTAAGTAGCTTGGGTATGTGATCATCAACCTGCATTTGGGAAGGGTGGTGATTAAGCCAATACCCATCAATTGGTTAACACCATAGGAATATAAACTAATCTAATACCTTTAAACGAGCAATTCTTGTATATATGTATATATATATAATCAAGAACAACAACCACCAATCCGCAATGGGTCCGCGTGGTGGTTTATGGCCCGTTCTCCCTATCCATCCATAGGGAAGGCTCGTGCCCCAGCAGTGGGGACATAAAATGAGCTGATGATTATGATGATGATGATATAATCTTAATCTCGGAAACGGCTCCAACGATTTCATGAAATTGAGTAAGCAGGGGGTTCCTGGGGCGATAAATCGATCTAGCTAGGGTTCATTTTTAGAAAACGTCGTTTTATCCGTAAAAAATACCGGTCATTCAGGTACTATAAATAAGAAACATAACTTGACAAAACAAATTAAAAAACGATAAGTAGAAGATGTCAAACTGTGGGCTCATGGAAACGGTCTGAGAAATGCTAGCAGCACTACCTCTCTGGATGGCCAGACATCTCCTTTCCTCTCCCGGACTACACGTGCTGGTCTTAGGAACCACCATCATACTGTACAGACAATCAGTACTCGTACCAAAAAATTTGGCAAGTCGTTCCTCTGTAAGACCATTCGGCTTTGGAATTCTTTGCCGGCGCATGTGTTTTCCAGCTCCTATAGTCCCGGGTCTTCACTTTATATACAAGATATTTCTATATTCGTGCATAAAAACATGAACCTATTCACAAAAGTTGTAAACACTCATAATGTAAACACACGCAATAAATATAGGCTATACCTACCGCCATCTAGAATAAATATGCTCAATCGCAGTCCACACTACATGTCCATAAAAATATTTAATAAATTACCAAATTATATTAAAAATGAAAAAAATGCTGTAGTATTTAAAAGAAAATTAAATGTATTTCTAATTAAAAATTGTTTCTATTCTGTAGATGAATATTTTAATTTTAATGTTAATAATTGATGTTTTTATTTTTTAATAATTGATGTTTTTATTTATTGGTAAATGTAATTTAATTTCTATTATATTGTTATTTTAATTTATTTAATATTAATTTTTTATCTCATCATCATTTAATTTTTATGTATAATTTAAATATAAGTTTAAAAATATATATTTTTAAACTGTATATTTGTAATACCTGCAAAAGGTCACTAAGTTATAAAGCCACATAAAATATATTTCACCTGTATGATACACTTAGTTATGCAAATAAATATTTTGATTTGATTTTGAATAAATGATTTTGAATTTTGAATTTTGAATTTTGAATTTTGATCTTTTAAGCGGGGCGTGAAACGGCATTTATGCAGGCCGTCATGAGTGGGTGCGCTTGTCACCGTGCTTGTTCCACGGTGAGGAGCGCTCTCATTATTTTGGACTGCATCGGCTGCTTACCATCAGGCAGGATGTGGTCACTATGACGTGCCAATATAAAAAAAAAAACTTATGCGCTGGCAGAGGTAACTGCCAGCCTTCTTGTCACCGAAGGCCTTTAATAAAGAAAGCACTTAGGTAACATTTTGCCCAGCAGTGACAGTATAGGGTATTTACTTTATTTTACCATTAGCATCGATGCGCGAATCACATAACATATATCCTGAATCCAAGAAGAACCAGTGCCGGCAAGAGCTTTTTCTTCTAACATATAATTCGGATAAGTATAGGTTTAATTGTATTTCGTTAGACAAGGCGGATGTCGGATTTCCCCATACTCAAGTTGAACTGTGGTTAATTGTTAGAGTAGGAGGCGTCGGTCGTGACTCCAGTTTTCCTGTTTGTTGTCATGTCTTCTTGTACAGTTACCAACGTTAGATAAGGGTCGCCACTAACGACATTATTTATATAACATTATCTAATGTTACTTGGGAATTTCTGTGATTTTCAAACTAATACAATGAGTGAAGTTGTGTTGTTTTTGTGTTGTTTGTGCATGTTATTGGGCATTATATTACTTCTTTCATCATCGTCTTGTGTGTTTGTACTTATCTTATCTTAATTTGCCTTATCATTCTTACCATCAGGTAAGATGATGAGTGCGAGTCGGACTTGCGCACGAAGGGTTCCGTACTATTATCTATAAAAATATTTTTCAAGTTTCTACCTGTTATCGTTATTAAGACCGAGAAAAAAATTGAAAAAAAACACGTTTGTTGTATGGAAGCCTCTCTTAATTATTTATTTTATTTTAATTATAAAATAGAATAGAATAGAAAACATTTATTAGTGACACAGCACACATCATTACATCAAAAATTCAAAAAATAATTGGCACTAACAGGTGCCGCTCAGCATGATGTCAGGGCTCCTAGTTTATAGGAAAATCTGACGCTGGTCTTTCGCGAACACCTTAGTGTGGGAGGGAGCACAACCACAAAGCAACAACAATACACACTTATACTTATTACATACACCTATACACAAAAACTTACACTTACACACTACTTATACACTACATCAACGACCATCGAATACGAATGGTCGCCCAGCAGACGAAATTCAACCGTTTCACAAATAACAAAGAATACTGAACAGGTAAGGTAAGGTATACAGGGCATGCAGGGCTCATGTTCCTACCTTAAAACTCAAGACCACTATGAATGTTGATATTATTAGACTGACTGACTACTGATATTATTAGTAAACATATTTTTATTATAGAAATTCTTACGGCATGGTTTTCTGAAGATGTAGCAAGTGTTTTTTTATTTTAAATTTAAAACTATTTGTACTTGGAGAATCACGTATTCGTGGGGGGATGTTATTATACTATTCCAACACTTTGTTGCGCAATATTTAAAACTACCTCGAAACGCAGATGTTTTAAACTTGGAAGTCAATAGACGAGACTGACGCTCACGCTTTGTAAAATTCAATTTCTTGAAAAGATAAAACGGTTTTTTATTTTTTGTTATATTGCATAATGAAGATGCAAAATGAAGGGTGCGCCGTGATTCGTTTAATAAATCACAGTTGTTTATTAATGGGGATACGTGGGTTCTGGGGGGAATTCGAAAACAGAAGCGGGCACATGCGTTCTGAACTCGTTGTATTAGTTTTCTTGTATACGAACAAGAAGACATCCACCGAGAACTTAATCCGCATAATTTAATTTAGATAGAATTAATGGTTCAGTGATAAGTACCTACCTACTTATTCGTAATTCGACAATAAGATACGGCCTTATTCGGTAAAGGACACTTAATCTGTAAAAGCATTGCTTCACAATTTAATTATTAATTTTTAAAGTGATATATAACTAAATATTCTCGGAGGAGCTCGATGGCGCAGTGGTTAACGCGCCTGGTCTGCGAGTGCTGAGGTTAAGCAACTTTCGCAAAGGCCGGTCATCGGATGGGTGACCAAAAATGTATCATCTCGAGCTCCTCCGTGCTTCGGAAGGCACGTTAAGCCGTGGGTCCCGGCTCCATTAGCAGTCGTTAACAACCACCAATCCGCACTGGGCCCGCGTGGTGGTTTATGGCCCGTTCTCCCTATCCATCCATAGGGAAGGCTCGTGCCCCAGCAGTGGGGACATAAATGAGCTGATGATGATGTGTCATAGTGGTATAGCACTCGGCCCGAGACACGGTCCCGGGTTCAATTCCCAGGTAGCGCATAGTGTGTTTCGGATTTTTCGACGCACATCCCGAGTTTGTGGTTACCAACCCGCCGCATTTGGCAGTGATGATTAAACCATTTCCCATCAATTGTAGTGATTACCTGATTTCAATGATGGAGGTCTTTGCCTAGCTGTGTAGAGGCATGGGGTATATACCCTTACTTCCAGCTTTTCCCACCTTCCCACATGGATCGGATCATATTCCACCACTCTATGAATGTCTGTTTGTAGGTTCAACGACTGCTATCAGAAATCTTGTAGGCATTTTTTGTCGACGCCGACTTAACCGCAGAACGAATTAAAATGTAACTATTTAAAATAAACATAGCATCGCGGTGAGAAGTTAATAAAAACTAGTAAATAATTGGCCACATCATTTGAATCCGGTATGAGATAACGTTGTTGTCGTCCATCAGACGATCAGTCGGCGATCGGTCGCGGCACAGCACGGATGTACCGTCTCTTTCTCGCGTAAACAATTAAAAAGTGATGACATAACAATTAGCGATGTGTGGAAGAATCTGTTGTGTGGTGCTGTTCGTGTTTCTGAACGTCGTCAGCTGTTATGAAGTTCCTGAAGCGCGGTTAGAAGCTATCTACCCTAAAGGACTTAGGGTTTCTATTCCGGGTAAGTTATATTTTGAATTGTTGACATTTACTGGTATAGACTTTTTTATGGTTAAAATATGATTATTGAAAAGCGTCGGTAGCCGTACGAATAAATACTCGGGTTGGATGCGAGAAATCGTGGTTCATCCCCATCTCCGTTCCATCCCATCACCATATTCCATATCTAACTTAAATATTTAATTTGTTTATTTTTTCTTTTTGTGTTTTTTTTTTTACATGTTGTGATAGTCCGTTATATTATGTGTTTTTATTTGTGATGGAAAGTGTCCTTTTATGATAGGGGGGCATTTTCCAATATTTTTGACGCTGTAAGGGAGAAAAGATCTGGACACTTGCTGAGTTACTTGCCGGTTCTTCTCAGTACAAGGTCCGGCCCAGAGTAGACTTACGAACCGATGGCATAATGACGTTCATAAGAGCTATTTGTAGCCTAAACTGAATAAATGATATTGGGTTTTGAATTTTGAATTTAACACAAGAATATCAGCTATCCACTTATGTGCTCTGGTTACCACAGAACAATTGAATTCTATTGTGTCTGGGCCCGAAAGCGTATGTGTATCTACATAGCTTAACAGCGAAGTAATAATAATGTTTATATAAAAAAAATCTATACTAAAGGAGTAAAGTTTGTGACTTCGTTTATTTGTTGAAGGAAGGAAACTCTGGAACTACTGGTTCAATGCCAAAAATTCTTTCACTGATAGAATGCTACATTACTTTCGGGTAACATAGGCTCTATTTTAATAAAGAGTTTCTTTGTAAAGTTTCAAACCTACGCGGACGAAGTCCCGAGTAATGTGCCCGAGTAATGTAGTATATATAAGCTTAAAAATTTCTTACAAAGCGGTATATCAATTTGACGTATTAACCAAAGTTGGACGATCGTGCATAGCACTACAAGTTGTGTCAGAGATGCAAGATCGTGCACTTGAATTTTGTGTTAAACGGGGCTTTTTCTATTTATCTACAAAATTTTCCTTATAACCCTATGACCATGAGTCTAGCATTTTTAAGGTACCAGTTGGCAGCCGGCTCCACGCAGCAGCAGCAGCAGACGACTTGTCGTCGCAATACTACTGGTTTCTATGTATTTCTTTGACGACGACGCCGAGCGACGTGTCGCTAGCTACGGAGGGACTTTCATACAAATACATACAGTAGTGTTGCGACGACACATCGTCTGCTGCTGCATGGAGTCGGCTGCTAACTGGTACCTTTAATGTCTCTAACTAAAATCGAAAGCTTTGCGTCACCTGTCATGAATAGTAGCATCCATATAATCCTTATGGATTTTAAGGGTGCTACTATTCTATTATCTCTTACTAAAAAAACTACAAAAGAAGGAGACTGCAGGAATCTCGGAACAGCTCGAACAGTCCGAGTGCAGCTGTTCCGAGATTCGTGTCTGTGAGAGGTTGTCTATGTATGCGTTGCACGAACACGTTTTTATGAAGCTTTTTTTAAATATCTTACGGTTAAGCACTTGGCCTTAATTACATGTGATGTTAAGTGATGATCAGGCCGAATGTGGAAGCGGACTTCACCCGGAATCCTCTACTACTGAGGCCTTTCTGCAGTCTCCTTATTTTGTGCTTAAACTTACTATTCTAGTAGTAGGTACAGATCGCGCCTCACTTCTAGTCCCCTCTGAAGTTGGCGCGATTAGCGTCGCAGTAGTAGAAAATAGGCGTCACAGTAGGACGAAGGCAGGGACGAGCGACAGGGCCTGACTGTGTACAGCTGCAAGCAACTTCAGAGGGGACTAGAAGTTTGACGCGAACTATACTTACCTTTTTAAGGTCACGGTCACAGATATAATGTGATTTTCACACCCCGTAAATAAATTAAAATTTACAATGTGAGCGTTTTCGATTGTTGCTTTGCCATATATGGAGTTGTTAACTCCTCCTGTTTATAAAGAACTAGCTGTGCCCCGCGGTTTCACCCGCGTTAATAGTCATAGTGTGATTTAGTATAGCCTATAGCCTTCCTTAATAAATGGACTACTCAACACAAAAATAATTTTTCAATTCGAACCAGTAGTTCCTGAGATTAGCGCGTTCAACCAAACAAACAAACTCTTCAGCTTGATAATATTATGTATAGATTTAGTTTTCGAATCTGTATTGGAGGGGTAAATACTGTAACAATGCAAATAGTACCTAAAGCAAAGTAAATTATTGCAAAAGGAAGAATAACAAAAAACGTTTCATTTCAATTTTTTTTTTTAAGTTTCAACATTCAATTAGACCAAAATGTTTTGATTATTATATACACACAACATGTTACTTCATTTGTTAGCATAACCACAGTTTTGTGTCATAGTTAACTGCAGTTAATGCGCTGCGGTCAACTTTAGCTGACCGCAGCGCATTAACTGTATAGTTAGTTTAGATTCGGGTGGCCAGGTGATATTTTAAAGGAAATATGACAATATTATTGTCATTTGGTTATCAAACTATTAAACTATCCGATCTATCGAATCAAAACCCGAACCTTAAGTTATTATTTGTTACTACTTACTTTAAATTGATTATTTTATTATTTTGATGTAATCGGTCGTTATTTATTTTATTCTTTAATTTACTAAAATGTTTTGTAAATTGATTTTAAATGTATTTATATTTTCTATATATATACAAAAAACACACACAAACCCGTCGTCGCCTTTATGTCTTCTATGTCTAAAAACATTTTCGAACGAAGCAATGAAGCCTTCAAGACTGCAAGATCATTTGAATAAAATGCATCCAGATAAGAAAGACAAGAATGTAGCATATTTTCAAGACCTAGAGAAAAAGCATAATACTCAGCCAAGTGTATCAAAACTATTTTCGGCGGCTACGCTGCTAAGCAAAATGACGACGGACTTCGAGCTTCGTACAATATCTCTTTGTTAATTGCTCAAAAAGGCAAACCACACAACATCGGAGAAGAGTTAATTTTGCCAGCAATAAAGGAAGTAATAACTACTGTGCTTCATAAACCGGCCGCAAATATTTTCCGAAAAATTCCTTTGAGTAATAATTCTGTGCAAAGACGAATTGATAAAATGGCTGAAAACATTGAAGAATCATTGTGCAATCATCTGATGACTAGTCAATTCTCAATTCAGCTCGATGAGTCCACTTTACCAACTAATGAAGCGTTGTTGCTATCTTACGTGAGGTTTATTAAAGATGAGAAAATACGTGAAGAACTATTGTTTGCCAGAAATTTGGAGACAGATATAAAAGGCGAAACCATATTCAATACATTGGAAATTTTGTGAAGAGAAAGAGATTCCTTTGAAAAATATTATATCAGTTGCTACGGATGGCGCTCCGGCTATGACAGGGCGCCATAAAGGCTTCATAGCGTACTTAAAGAATAAAATTCCAGATGTCCTTGCTATACATTGCGTTATTCATAGACAACATTTGGTTGCTAGAAACTTAAGTGAACGACTATTTCAATCACTGCAATATGTCATCAAAGCAGTCAATAAAATCCGTAGCAGCTCTTTGAATGATAGATTATTTCATCAGCTTTGTGTTACTAATGACGAAGATTTCAACCGTTTGTTGCTTCATACTGAAGTTCGTTGGCTGTCAAGAGGCAATTGTCTGATTCGATTTTACAACCTGTTTGACTCTGTGATAGAGTTCTTGGAAACTAAAGATACAGAACTGCGCAACAAGCTCATAACATCAAAGAATGATATAGCTTACATGACAGACCTGTATAAATTGTTCAACGACATGAACCTCCAACTGCAAGGCGATGAACTAAATTTAATTAAAACAAAAAATGTCGTTGCTGCTGTCGCAGCCAAACTGCTTCTGCACAAAAAGAATATGGGCAGACGTGAGTTTCACAATTTTCCGAATTTATCAGTATCCTGCAGTAACGACGACTTGTTTGCCTACTGCCAACATTTGAAAAACCTCCACATTGACTTCACCGAACGATACCAGGACATTTTAAACTTGGAAATACCAGACTTGGTGTTGGATCCGTTTTCAAATGTCAACACAGCAATGTCACCTCAGCTGGAAGAAGAACTTATAGAATTGACAACAAACGAAGAAATAAAAATCAAGTTCAAAAATGGATATCAAGAATTTTGGCTACAAAAACCGATCCCGCAATTGTACCCTGGATTGTGGTTAATTGATCAACGATTCTTGATAGCATTCCCATCGTCATATTTGTGTGAACGTGGATTTAGTGCTGTGGCAACGCTGCTTACTAAAAAGAGAAATCGTTTGCGTGTTGCCGAACGTGGCGACTTGCGGCTGTTTTTGAGTAAATTGGAACCTGATATCAACAAACTTATTGAACAGCATCAGATTCAACCTTCACATTAGTTTTTATATAAGAATTGATTATGTTTGATTTATTTTCAATAATAGATACTCTATCCGAATATTATAAAGTTGCGTTTCAATAATCAGTTATAAGTACTTAGCGGTTTTTAAGTATGTTTAAAAAGGAGGGCGTTAAAAAATAATTTATTCTTAAAGTGGGCAGTAGACAAAAAAAGGTTGGGAACCCCTGATCTAGGTACTAAGCAACTGGCTATCTTAACTTTAGCTATCAGAATACCTACACCTATTTTACTAACATTCATGTTATCATTATTAATCATTTATTTCAGATAATTACAATCCATATAATCGTCTGAATTGTGTTAGTAGTTACTTAAGACTATGTTACTTTTAAAATAAAATATAAATAAATAAGGTCGAGTCTTAATATAAAGATCTTACATACTAGGGCACTGGCCCGTGTAGTGACTGCCAGTGCCATAAGAAAGGGTCATTTGTGCTCTCTGCGACCACGGTCAAGAGGCTGAGGGCCTACTACGAACCACGTTCGACGTGTTGCCTTCCTGTCACACTTACGCACGAATTTACAAGTGCGACAGAGAGGCAACACGCCGAACGTGGTTCGTGGTAGGCCCCTGTTTCGGCTGGCCCGGGTCCGCTGCACTATCGAGACCGCTCTTTTGCGCATGACGGCATGAAAGCCATCAACACCGGCCTCTGCAAACATCCTAGAGGCGCTGCAGAAGCGAGGCAGCCGCAGTGCAACAGCATCCTAAACGCATCATTATATTGAACGCGAAGGGAGTCCAGCGCTCACTTTGCCAAATATAGACATTCAGGATATCTATATACTAAGGTTTTCGTTATGCCTCGTCAAATATAATAAATAAATAAATAAAATGTATTTAATTGAGATCTGTATCCATAGTGTTAGTAACAATATTTAACTTAAAACCTATGTTAGTACATAATTAATTGGTAAAATAATGGTTTTGGTGTGTTTGACGAGATGGACGCGGGTCCAATGCTGCATTGTAGTGCTGTCTACGTCCAGTCTCGTCACGACCGTCCACCACAACATAGACACCCAGGATATCGATACTAAGGTTTATTTTTTATGTGATTATGGATTTGATGATATGGCATTTTCCAATATTTTTGACGCTGTAAGGGAGAAAAGAGCTTGACACTTGCTGAGTTTTGCCGGTTCTTCTCAGTACAAAATCTCCCGCCCAGAGTATACTTACGAACCGATGGTATAGTGACATTCATAATAGTTATTTGAAGCCTAAACTGAATAAATGATTTTGGATTTTGATTTTTTCTTTTCAATCAATCTCTATTTCCAACAGACGATGGCTACTCCCTCTTCGCATTCCATGGCAAACTCAACGAGGAAATGGAAGGTCTCGAGGCTGGCACTTGGTCCCGGGACATCACCAAGGCCAAAGAAGGCCGGTGGATTTTCAGAGACAGGAATGTAGACCTTAAAATCGGCGACAAAATCTATTTCTGGACGTACGTCATCAAGGATGGGTTGGGATACAGACAAGACAATGGGGAGTGGACGGTGACAGGTCAGTATCTATAAGTAATAGCTTTTTGATAGCAATTAAATTATATTTAGAAATTAAAAATAAATTAACAAAAACTAAGAGATTCTTAGTTTTTTGTGCGCCTGCCTTTAGCTTCAGTAAAACCCGATCAGTGTATCAATTTTGACCATAATTTTTTCTCGCCATTATTTTTTTATCTTGATAATTAATAATAAGGATAAATGAGAAATTATATACCTACATCTGAACGTACTTTGTACCTACACGATGGCAAATCAACGTGCAAGAACTTCGTACCTACCTGAGGTCACGGCTTTTATCCGATCAATTTTATCCGATAAACATTTTTCGCATTTATAAAGATATTTCTATAAAATTAGTAGAAACCACCCGGGACCCCAGAGCTAGCAGCTACTTGGGCAGCGTAGCATTGCTATTCAACGTAGCAATGCTACTAGCTTACTGGGCACTCTGCATGATGGGGATGATTTGGGGATTTTTTTAATTTTTAGATCTTATCTTATCTAATCTTAGTGGGGCATGCTGAGGTAACCCTCTTGCAGTAACACTTCGACCCATCGGGATCTTTTGTGCAACCTCGTCCTTTCACTCTTCTTCCTCTGTAAAGATAGATGCCATAAGTTTGGCCACGTCCTTAAGAGCGAAGAGCCTGTAGTCCTCCGGTTTCGGATAAGCCGACCCCAGAAGTCCAATTCTTTTCCTAGCCAGAGAGTCGCAGTCACACAGTAGGTGCTGCATTGACTCCGTTTCCTCTCCACATGCCCTACATAAGCTGTTAAGCTGCTATTTTTAGATAGTAGTAGTTATTGTAGTTTTTTATAAGTTTAATTTTAAGTAGTTTAATTATTATCTTGTTATTGTCATTGTTTGTAAATAAATTAGTTTATATGAAAATTGGTATTTGTGTTTTTCGCATAATATTATTAATTTGGTTTGAAGTTTGTCATTTCAAATTAGAGTACAAACCACGGAATAACTATTCGAAGCATAATCTCTGTTTATTTGTAAGGGGGTATGATTACATCTTGTTTTTGTGACTTTTTCAGGCTACGTCGACGAAGCCGGTAACCCAGTCGACCCCACCACCGGGGAAGTCATATCCGGGGAAATCTCACCCGGATTGTCAGAGGAGGGCATTCCCCCAAGTTCCCCCGCATCTCCAGCGGAAGCTACTCCCATGACGGCTGTAATTACCCCCACAGGAGATATAAAATACCCCTGTGAGGTATCGGCATCTAAGGCGTCGGTGCCAGGGTTCATTTGCAAGGGCCAACTTCTGTTTGAAGACAACTTCAATGCTAACCTTGACAAGGGGAAGGTGTGGACGACGGAGATCATGTTCCCAGGAGACCCGGTTTGTACCTCTATAGCATCATCATCATCAGCTCATTTTTATGTCCCCACTGCTGGAGCACGAGCCTTACCTATGGATGGATAGGGAGAACGGGCTGTAAACCATCACCAAGGCACAGTGCGGATTGGTAGTTGTTAACGACTGCTAATGCAGCCGGGACCAACGGCTTTACATGCTTTTTGAAGCATGGTGGAGCTCGAGATGATACACTTTTGGTCACCCATTCAATTACTGGCCTTCGTGAACGTTGTTTAACCTTAGCAATCGCAGCCCGGGCGCTTTAATAACTGCGCCATCGAGCTCCTCCTCAACTAATTAAAGTCTAGGGGCCATCAACACCACCTCATTGTATGTCCCCGTGTTTAGTTTATTTCAGGTTCATTAATGGGCTACTGAATTGATTTATTTTAGACCTAGATATTGACCTACTTTTTACCTAACTAAATGAAAATTAAGTAAATTACTGCACTTAATGCAAGTCAATTCAATATAAAGCCTTTTTTATAATTAACAAAAACACTTGAGTTTTAATTTCGTTTGCTTTGACTGTTCGATGAAGGAGTGGCTGAAAACTTAAATTTTATTTTATTATGAATATATTCTCATATATAATATTGGCTAAAATAGATTTTTATCAAAACTCTTTCAAAGTGTGCGTTTATTCGATTCAATTCGTCTTTGCATTTTGTAAAAAGCTATGAAAATTCCTTTTGAATATGAAAAAAATATTGTATTGTTGTAGTTGTTTGTAGTGTTGTTTTTTTATATAATTTTGACTCTGAGGGCAAAATTTCTGGCAAAAAAGAGGGAGAAATTCCTCTAAAAGAACTTAGAACTTTAGTTATAATGCTTTGTATTTTCGACTTCAATCGTTAACACGCCATAATTTTTCGCCAATTTCACCCTACAGGACTATCCCTTCAACGTGTACCTTAACGACCGGAACCTGCGCGTCAGGGACAGCAAGCTGATCATCCGACCGGTCACCCTCGAGTCCAAGTACGGTGAGGATTACACAATGCAGTCACTGGACCTTACAGCCAGGTATGCCAAATCTAGAAAAATAGTGTTTACAAGATGAAATTTTACTATAAAAAATGAACCAGTCTCAAGAAGCTTTAAGATACTCTCTTAAATGTATTACGTTGATTGTTTCTCCTCCAGTGTTAGAATCTTTCCTATCTACAGAAAATTTTAACGAAGAAAGTAAGATTATTAATATAAACATGAAACAGAAACGGTCCTAGAATAGATCCCTGAGGCACACTCATCTTTACAATCGAACCTCCTGAGATATTTTTTTCATTTTTATTGGAAAGGTAAGATTTGATTAAATCCAGTGCAGTCCCATGAACGCCATATTGAAACAATTTACCAATTAAAGTGAGATTATCAACACAATCAAAAGCTTTAGAGAGACCACAGAAAATACCTACGGTATCAAGTGAAGTCTCTCAAGCCTTTATAATCACCAGTCTTTCGTGAAACCGAACTGATCATCGTGTAAACTTCTTTTGATTCTAAAATGTGCATTCATCTGTACAAATATTATAGACTCGAATATTTTACTGAGTGCTAGTAGAACTAAAACCGGTCTATAGTTAGTTCCAAATTTATAAAAGGGAATTAATTACTTTACTGTTCGTTCTTCAATAAATCTGAAAATGAACCTACATTTATTAAGTACTTAATCCTGCAAAATTTGGGTCCCCGTAAATCTTCTGTTCTTTTCTTATTTATGAATTTATATGTTTTAAATATTTTTAGATCTGATAAATGTCTAGAATTAAAATGTAGCATTTATAAATTTAGATTTAGTTTTAATAATTCTTGTGTTTTAGTAGAGGACATTTTTAATGGTTTGGTTGTGTCAGTAGGCGTATCGACAAATTAAGAATCAAAAGAGTTAGCTATTTGAAGTTTATTTTCAATCAATTTAAGTGCTAATCTTGACACCTTTTTACTCACTTTACCAGTTTCATAATTAATAATGTTCCAAGTAGCCTTGACCTTATCTTTAAAGTAATTAATGAATAATTTGGAATATTTCTTAGCATAAATGATCAATCCAAAAACGAAAGTATCTCAATGATGCAGATCTTTTTTCTATTAAGGGCCTAAAAGTTCAAATAATTTTTTAACGCAAATTTTGTTGCGAACAAATTACATTTATAAATAGCTTGCTTACTTCTTAACAGATCTTTAATATTTGTAAAAATATTATGATCGGATGTTAGTGACGGTAGTTGTTGACATTGAATGGGCGCCTTTGGCTTTCAAAGTAAAAAGTGTTGAATAATTTCGGCGGACTGGTTAGAACCACGATAGCTCAATTGGAAGAGCACCTGACCCGGAATGTCAGAAGGGTGCAGGTTCAAATCCTGCTCGTGGAAATTTTTTCAACATTTGTGTTTTTGGCCTAAAAGTTTTTCGATTTTTTATCGTTGCAAAATAACAATATCTTTTGTCTTTTATTACCTAACTTATCAACACTTTACTTTTGGTTTTACAATTAACAAATAAGTACATTATCAATACATGTTTCTGATTGAGGTGTGATTCGAGTTGGCTCATGAAATAGATAATCTAAGTTATAACATTACCGGTACCAGTACCGACCCAGCAAGCAAATCAATATTAGTCACATATTATATAACAATGGACTTATTGCAAGCAAATATACTATTTATCTCTGCACTAGCAATTTCACATGCGCGTTCAACGGAATAACCTACTGTCTTTTCGTTCTTTACACTTTATTGAATGTTTGACAAGAATTTATGAACTAAACCAAAAAGGTGGTTTAAAAAATTGGTTGTCTGCAAAGTCGGTTTACTGACGATAGTTGAACGAGACAACGTCTTAAGAAGGTGTCGGGAGGTGTTGGGGGTGTCGGGGGGTGTTGGGGGTACGTACCGCGGTGGCGATGCCGGCCACGGGCTTGCACAGCAGCCTGCAGCAGCCCGTCGAACAGGTAGGCGGGAGGAGTTGGGGGTGTCGGGAGGTGTTGGGGGTAAGTACCGCGGTGGCGATGCCGGACACGGGCTTGCACAGCAGCACGGCTAAATTTCTACTCAGCCGATTGTGCTTCTTTGTCGCTCGTTCCGCGCTCTCGCTTGCACTTCAAGCCTTACATGGAACGCCTCAGAGCGAGATAACGCCGAACTTTTTCGTGCGTGCAGCCGGCTCTATCAAATTATAAGACGTTGTCACGTCAAAAATGAATATTTAATTATTCTGCGATTAATGGACAATGTTTTCCTGCTTTGAGCACGACGCTTTTATAGTATATAAAATCGGTATTATAAGTTGGAAGCCATTATCATCTGTCTGCATCGTAGCTCTCAAACAGATGAGCCGATATCAATTATTCGACAACCTTATCTTGGGGATGATCTTAGCTAAGTTTGATGGAAATAAGAGAAGCCGATCTCAAGATAATTTACCTTGTTGAATTGGTCATTGTATTTTTGTGTAATACTTTCAAATTTTGTTTAAAATATTGTGTCTTCATAAACAATCATGGTCGCTTTTATTAGAGTAATTATTATTAACAACATTAACGATTAAATGAGGTCATTATATTAAAGCCGTTATTACTTAAGTGAATCAATATTTTTGTTGTTTTGTGTGTTAAAACAACAAAAACTATGTTAATAATGCCTTTTGTCCTGATATGACTCTTATAATGTTATGACTTCTTCTAAGGACCGTACCGATACTACCAATAGTTGAATGGTTACTGAAATGTCCCACGCTGGTCTGGGACGTGAAAATAATGTACATCTATTCGTTCGGCTACCTAGCCATATTAGGTATACCTATGATGAATCATCCATCAGCTACAAAACTTGAGGCAATTAAGAAAATATGGCAATTACAAGCAAACAGATTCTTAACAGTTAAAACCAGTTTACAACAATTAACTTGGGCGTATCATAATGAAAAAACATAGTAAGAACAGAAACGTGTAAGGTAAATTAAACATAGTAAATTAAACATGGCTTGAGCGACGGCGCAGTGGTTAATGCGCCCGGTCTGCAAGTACTAAGTTTAAGCAACTTTCGCAAAGGCTGGTCGTCGTCAGTCGTATGAGTGACCAAAAATTTGTCATCTCGAGCTCCTCCGTGCTTCGGAAGGCATGTAAAGCCGTTGGTCCCGGCTGCAGTCGTTAACAACCACTAATTCGCACTGGGCTCGCGTGGTGGTTTATGACCTTTTCTCCCTATCCATCCATAGGGAAAGCTCGTGCCCAAGCAGACGGAACATAAAATGAGCTGATGATGATGATAAATCTCATATCTTGCCATATTACTCACCAGGTGTACCGGCATGGTGGGCACGGACCAGTGCTTCCGCGAAGCCTTCGGGCCGCAGATCCTGCCACCCGTCATCACCGCCAAGGTCACGACCAAGAACCGCTTCAGCTTCAAGTTCGGCCGCGTCGAAGTCAGCGCCAAAATGCCAATTGGTGATTGGCTGGTTCCAAGTAAGCTTTCGACATTGCTTTTGTCGCAACTCTTTCATAGTCCAGGTTTCAATTCCCTGTTTTCTTTGACTGGACGTGGGAAATGCGAGCACCCGCGGACCTGGAGTTTATAATCCTAGGGCTAGTGGGACTCGTTTTTATTTCTTCGAGCCATAAATTTAAAAATTGAAGAGAAGAAGAGAACCAGGACGCTGCTTAAATCATCATCATCATCATTTCATACGGGAGATACCCATTGTTGAGTATAGGCCTCTTTTCGTACCTGCCACTCATCTCTGTCTCAAGCCATACGCATCCATGGCTTTCCCGATAACCGGGTAATGTCGTCAGTCCACCTTGCCACCGGACGACCGACGCTTCTATGACCAAGTCTTAGCCGCCACTCGGTAATTACTTTGCTCCACCGGCCATCACCTCGTCTAGCTAAGTGTCCTGCCTAACTCCACTTGAGTCCCATCATCCTTTTATCGTTATCTTGGACTTTAGTTTGTTGTCGGATTTTGGTACTTGGGACTCGGTCTTGAAGTCTGATGCCGAGCATGGCACGCTTCATGGCCCTTTGTGCTACACCTATTCTGTGCACGATCTCCTTAGTAAGCGTCCATGTCCCGGCACCATACGTCATAGTTGGCAGAATACATTGGTTATAAGGCCGGGTCTTCAAGCACTGTGGGATTTTTCTCGAGTGCAAAACATCTTCCAGCTTACCGAATGCCGCCCAGCCGAGCTGCACCCTTCTGTCTATCTCCCGGATCTGATGCTCCTTTCCAAAAGATAGAACATGTCCAAGATACACGAAATGGTCAACCACCTCCAACCTCTCGCCCCTAACCGTAATGGGTGAAGCCGAGAAACCGGAAATATTTGACATCACTTTTGTTTTGGACATGTTCATCCTTAGACCAACCTTCAAAGAAGTATTATACAGTTGACCTATCATAGTATGAAGATCGACAGAATCTTCCGCGAACACTACTATATCGTCTGCAAAGGTGAGATGCGACAGAAAGACATCATTGATATTAATAACTTTAGAGTTCCATGCAAGCGTCTTCATCACGTCTTCTAAGACAGCAGTGCAGAGCTTGGGTGATATAGTGTCTCCCTGTCGCACCTCACTTTGGTGGGTATGGGTTCGGTAAGTGCGTGCAAACGAACCTGCATCTTTGCGGAACTGTATAGCTCCCTTAGCATTCAATAGCTGCTTAAATGTTATAAAATTATATCTTTAATATTAATTAATTAAGATCGAGTAACATTACTTGGTATTGAGAAGTGGGAGTTAATAACTCACGCTTTAAGGTTGGTAACGCTAGTTATACTTATTTATTATCTGTCACAGTAATTCAGTTGGAGCCTCGCGACAACGTATATGGTGTAAGGAACTACGCTTCAGGCATCATGCGAGTGGCATGCGCCAAGGGGAACGCGCAGTACTCCAAGAAGCTGGTGGGAGGCCCGATCATGTGCGACTCTGAACCTTACAGGTGAAGACATAAAATCTATTTTATTTGAAGAAGTGCTTTGGCCTTACCCTACCTAACAGTAAGGATGATGGCAAAATAAGAAATGACAATGATAAAGCAGAAAGTAGAAGCTATCTACTATTAAATGTATATTTAAGAGTGTTTATATATTTTAGCATTCCATAAATAATTAAATCTTTGCAAACGAAAAAGTTTGTAATAGATACTAAAAATGTATAAGTTCATAATCTCAATTATCGTTATACTTAAGTATTTAAAACTGTTTTTTTTGCGTTTGTTTACTATGTTATTAAAAGATTTTTCTTTGAGGGTAAAATAAAGAGCAAGCAAGAGCATATTACCTAGCAATTAATATATTTTCAGGAACGTACATCTAAAGGAGAAAATTGGAAACGACCAGTGGGCAAAGGAATTCCATAACTACACTCTAGAATGGAGACCAGGTACGTGTTCACTCACTGCCAGTATGATATTGAACTATAGAAACTGTAATAACAAGAATAAAAATTGAAATAGAAATAGAAAAATATTTATTCAGCATCCCGCAGGCTTATTACCGAAAAAAGCAACCAGTCGTTAATTGTACAATTGCAACGCGACTGCTCTAGTTGCGGTTGATACATTGGTATTACGAACTCAAATCGCTCAATGTATGTAAACTATTACCCTCGCGCTATATGTACGCACGGTCGTACGTAAGGTGGCCCGCTAATTATACCTACAGCGCGGGACGGGTTCGCAAATGCACTAAGCGAGCGATCATTGACGCAACTAGAGAGAGAAAGAGAGAGAGAGAAACATTTATTGACCACACATAACTACATAAAAAATTAAATAAAAATAAAAACAAACAATAGGTCAATCAGGACCCCGCCTCAGCTTGTGTAAAGCAGTTGCGTTGCATTTGTACAATTCAAAACTGGTTGACGTTGCAATTGTTCAATTAAAAACTAGTTGTTTTTTTCGGTAATAACCCTACCGTATGTTGAATTAATGTTTTTCTATTTCTACAACGTGTAACAAAAAGGTGTGGTCAAAATGAAAAGATCCAAAGTGTTTCCCATCTAGAACTTATATGTGATGTTGTTAAGACATAATTATTAACTTTAATTTGTCATGCAATGGTTAATGAAATATTTATATTTGTGAAGTAATGCGCGTCAGGCGCGCATACGCAAGCAGCGGTGGTCGTAAATGTTAGTACAACAGAGGTTACTAAACCACTAAAACTGCCTGTGACTTGTTTATTTTGATGTGACGTCACAAATTCATAACAGAAATATTTAATTAAAAATGGCATAATAAATTAAAGTTAATAGTTATGTCTTAGTAACTTTGTATACAAAAATAAAAATAAAATAAATAAAATAAATGTTTCCCACACTCACACCAATTATCTAGCCCCAAGAAAAGCTTCCTTAAGAAACTCGTTATATGGTTAACTAGACAACGGATAAACATACTTAATATACTTAAATACATACTTATTATACATAGGAAACACCCAGACCCGAAACAATATAGAAAAACAGGTATTTCTAAATTGATCCGACCGGGGATCGAACCCGGGACCTCAGAGATAGCGACACCATGTGAAAACCGGTGTACAAGCCACTCGACCAAGGAGGTCGTAAGTATACAAGATCTAGATCGCATACACTTTGGATCTTTTCCTTTTGACCATACCTTTCTGTTACACGTTGTGTAGTTAAACCAACTTCCTTAATGCTGGAACTCATGCAACCTGCAACTGACGATACAATAGCTAGCTAATAGATAAATCAAATAAAACAAAAATTAACAGGTTTTAGGACGAACTGTGTATAGGGCGAGCTCCTACTAAGTCAATTCGCTGTTCGTCCTAATTTTAGGACGAACTGCTTGTTAGACCAAATGCGTGTAGGACGAACGCCTAACAAATCCTTTGGAAGGCAGGCAAAGCTTTGGTCTCCCCGATATCGTAAAATGATAGTCGCATTGTACAATATACATGGGGCGGACAAAGCTAACAAGCAAAGCAAACCTTACTAATGACGAAAACGAAAAGTATTTGAAAAACTAGAATTTATTTTCAAAATTCTAGTTTTCAAATTTTTCAAACATAAAATTTCGATTTTAAAGTTCAATTATTAAGATTATAAAAAAAATATACTTAATAGGATTGGGCACCAAACCAAAAAGGTGCTCTAATTTCACGCTTTATGTGGTCGGCCATTGGATGGGTGACCAAAAATTTATCATCTCGATCTTCTCCGTACTTCGAAAGACACGTAAAGCCATTGTTCGTCCCGGCTGTATTAGCAGTCGTTAACAACCATAAATCGGCACTGAGCCCGTGTGGTGGTATATGGCTCGTTCTCCCTATCCATCCATAGCAGTGGGGACATAAAAATGAGCTGATGATGATATAACTTTTCAGACGGCATATCACTGTCCGTCGATGGTGAAAAGTACGGGGAAATCACCCCTGGCATCGGCTTCTCTGACGAGGCGAAGAACCTGAATGTGCAGGCAGCGTCCCAGTGGCTGAAGGGGACTAACATGGCGCCCTTTGATGAAATGGTAAGGAATAATACCATTTGGAAGCTGAAAAAGGTCTTCTCTTGTTTTACTTTCACGTCATTTTGGTGTATGCATTATAATATTAAAACGTCACAGACCAAGTTTTAAATGTCATCGAACTTAGAGTCAAAAATATAAATAAATAGATTTTTTTTTAATTTTTGCATTCACAGTGTTATATACAATCTGTTAAAAAAAATAAGCAATAATATTTAAGGGTGCGTACATATACCCTGTAAAGACTTCACTGTTTAAATATCACCATTAAATGTGGTTAAAAAAATCATATTTTTTTAAATTAAGTTTAATGTTAATATTTTGTACAACCCTATTTTGTTATTAATTGACAAGCGCAAGCGCAGTGCCGGATGAGTGACCTTTGACACGTGGCACGCTTGTACCCCCGCCGTCTCCCCCGCGCCGCGCTCTCAGCCCGCCCGCGCCCGCCCTTTTTTTCTAAAAAATATAAATTTCTCAGCTACCTCTTACTTGTGAAAAAAACAGTTATCACCAAACATTTAGGCTGCTCAAATTTTATTGCTTATTTTTTGCAATTGAAGCTGGTCGCAGTGTCTCAAGACGAAAGTCAGACAGTATGTATGTTGTGCGTATGTTGCCAGTGATGACATACGGGACTGAGACGTGGTCGCTCACTATGGGCCTTATCAGAAGGCTCAAGGTCACTCAAAGAGCAATGGAGAAGGCTATGCTCAGGGTTTCTCTGCGTGATCGAACCAGAAATGAGGAGATCCGCAGAAGAACAAAGGTAACCGACATAGCCCGAAGAGTTGCTAAGCTCAAGTGGCAGTGGGCAGGGCACACACACACAGGGATGGTCGCTGGGGCGGAATAGTCCTTGAGTGACGTACGCGTACCGGATACGCAGTGTGAGCAGGCCTCCAACAAGGTGGACCGACGATCTGGTGATGGTCGCGGGAAGCCGCTGGATGCGAGCAGCACAAAACCGGTCGTTGTGGAGATCCTTGGGGGAGGCCTTTTTCCAGCAGTGGACGTATTTTGGGCTAAGATGATGATGATGATGAAGCAGCTCGTGATAGGCTTTTATACAAATGGCTTAAAGTGTCTTTAGAATTTGTTTTTTCCCAGTTCTACATATCTATCGGGCTGAACGTGGGCGGTGTCCACGAGTTCCCGGACAGCCCCAGCAAGCCCTGGAAGAACAGCGCCGCCAAAGCCATGCTCAACTTCTGGACGGCCAAGGAGCAGTGGTTCCCAACCTGGTACGAGGACACCAGCCAGATGCAGGTGGACTACGTCAGGGTCTACGCGCTGTGAGGTCCTGGAGATATTGCGAGTAGGTTCAATTCTATAATATGTAACTATAATCAGCAGGTTTTCAAAAATAAGGAATTTTGATTTATGTATTCTTGGTGTATCCTTACAAGGCTTACAGAGTAAGAGTAGATAGTGTTGATTGATTTCGGCGAGTTGAATTGAGCCACGATAGCATAGTTGGTAGTGCACCTGACCCGGCATGTCATGGGTGCGGGTTCGAATCCCGCTCGTGGAATTTTTTCAACACTTTGTCTTTTTTCAATTTGTTAATTGTTCGCAACAATATTTGCTTAAAATTATATGTAAATAATCAATGTTACTGACATTGATGTTATGGATACCTTTTCATTTAAGATGACAAATGGCAAAACAAGTATCCACCAGCCAAATCGAGTTTACAAGATGTAAAAAAAAACTCTGTCCGATCCGTTTAGGTGTTATTATGTATCGATATTCAGTTCTATTACATAAGTAATCATTTTGAAAAATAAAATGAAAAAAATTTACTGCGATAAAAATTTTGTTAATGACAAATCTTACATGGCAATACTTTTGTCGGCTTTTCGGTAGGTAGGAGCTTTGGCGCCGCCGCCATTGATGGAAAGTGTGGTCACATTTATAATATTAGTTAGATTTTTGGGTAATTTGAGCAATTTCGGTACAAAAAACTTGCGTTTTAAATTACGATAACTCTTTTATTTTCTTGAATAATATTTGTTTATTATGTTTTTTATTATTGTTATTTGTATACGTATGTCAGTCGGACAGGGTTTTTTTTACATATTGTATATTTATTTATGTACCCCGTTCGGAACCAAACTCGGCACAGCTACGTATGAAACCGGTGGTTTAACCATTAGACCTGTTGTCTACAGATATGGTTTTAATTACGGACAAATTAAGAAAACAATTATGTTTAAAGTTTAGTGCCAATTGCATGAATAATATTCGCACTATAAATTAATTTTAAAATTTTTTTTTAAGAATGTTACGTTTCTTTTTCAGACAGAGATGTGAACAACAGATAGACGCGTGACTACAGAAATAAAATTTACAATAAAGTAATGTTACCTACTTATTGCTTTTATTTTTGAATTTTTCTTACTTACAGCCTTACTAACATTATCAAACATAATAGACCAAGATCCCAAGGGCGCCAGACCTTACTTATTTACTCAAAGACCAAGTGTTGGATTAAATAGAGTTACTAAGTACTTTGAGTGTTTGCAAACTTGCTAGCTAGTCGATGACCAATCAACAGACGTGCTAAAGGTACTAAAAAACATTAATATCTTTTTTTACACAGTCTCAGTGCTGATAATCATGTATGTTTTAGAGAATAACTATTACTGAAAATTAATAATAAATACTGTCATACACTTCCCGTGGGCGGTCATTTGGGCCAGACACTATAAATTGTTGTGGCCTTAGACCTTAATAATCCAACACATTAATTTGGTCTTTGAGAAAATAATTAGTCTGGCGATCTTGGGATCCTGCTCTATCAAATGTAAGCTCGCGGGAATTGGCGTTGTCTTAAGGGTGTCAATGATGATACGTACAACAGTGACTGGTAGTAGGATTGTGCCCATTATCAGACGAGATGGCGACCACCCTATTACCTATTTGTGCCGCAAAGCAGCATATTTTGCATTGCTGTGTTCCTGAGAGAAGTGATGTAACTAAATAAATAAATAAGTTTGCAAAATATTTAAAACAGCATGAGACGGATTGGCAAAGAAATTTCATCTATCACTACGACTTATGGAACTATCATGGTTACGCTATTTAAAGCTTTTACGAATATGCGGCCCTTCGGCCTCCCCAAAAGTGCTGCGTTAAAATCATTATTTCACTTCACTGAATTGATAAACTTTTGAATCGTCTACAATAAATTATTAATCACTTTGGTAACAGAAATTCGTGCTTTTTCAAATTATCTCTTTGAAAAATGGTTAAGGGGGTGCAGCGCGGAATTTGAAAATTTACGTGTTTTTAAGTCACTGGTGCTAGGCGCTGAATAGGTCATATACATTGAAAGGACTAGTGTAGGTTAGCTTGATCTTTTCACAAGGTCATGGTTGTCTTGGAATTTGAAACAAATATCCAGAAACTGCATAAACATTACGTAAAATAATGATATTTAAAAACTTATTTCTTCAGAAACTTTGTAAATATAGCACAAATTAAACAATGATCCGACATTAAAATGTTTGTATTGATATTCCGCAGGTCACTGTTGTCTTATTTTTCAATTAAAAAACATGAATATGAAAATATTAAGAGTTTTATAATTTTTTACCCAAACGCCTCTGATTTTACGAAAGTAAACATTGCTCTAATTAAATCACCAGCCTACTCGGTACAGATATTAGTGTGCGTGCGTATTCGTAGTCGTGCGCCGTTGTCACACCACTGCCACGCGCCGCTCGCTCGCTATCATAAAGAAACTTTAAACTCGCAGTTTTGCGTCCGCGCTGCACCCCCTTAACTTTTGGAAAACTTATTCTCGCTTAAGCTTACCAAGTTGTCAAAAATCAGGATGGTAAAGACATTAAAGTCCTCAAATGTGACTCTATTTACAAACCCTAGGTCTCTGAATTAAGAAACAGGTTTTTACTTACAGCTGTTGAGGTCATTCACAGTGCATAGGTATGCCACATTGAACAAAGGTCATTTAGAGGTTTAATGAAGTGAAATTTTATGTTTGACTTCGATTAAAGCCAGGACCGCTAACTAGGTCTAAACCCGTTGGACTAGTCACAAAGACAACTGGACTTTAAACGTAAGGTAGTCAGACGCATCTTTATAAGATAATAAAATATTAAAAGCAAGACTATTGTGTAATATTTTGATAGGTTGTTGTTATAAAAAATTTAGAGTGCCAAACTAACTATTTTTTCTTTATATCTTTGTTTGTTTGTTTATTTGTTTCTTTCAAAATTCAAAATAATTTATTCAGTTTAGGCTACAAGTTGCTCTTGTGAATGTCACTATGCCATCGGGTCGTAAGTCTGGGGAGATAGTAGTAGTACTCTGGGGAGATCTTGTAAGTGTCCAGCTCTATTCTCCCTTACAGCGTCAAAAATATTGGAAAATGCCCTATCATAACAGGACACTTTCCATTACAAATAAACACAAAAAATATAGAAGACAACCACAACATCTAAAAAGAACAATATAAAAAATATAAGTTAACAAATTTACATCAGGTAAAAGTTTCAATTTCCACAATGTCATACAGTACCACTACAGTACTCTCGTAAAAGTCAAAAATTGTTTAAGAAAAACAAAGTCAAACTTTAGTGAATATTACTAAAAATAAGATAATTATGCAAATGCAGACTAGCTTCCACAGGCGGCACCCGTTCACGAGTATGACATATGAATCAGCCATCGCTTCACTCAACCATATTTTAGGGAACGTAACGACCCGACGCACACGCCTCCACCGCAGAGACAATAAAGAGAGCAAGACACACTCAAGATACTCTAAATCTATTTAACGCAACGCTGTTTGTTATCTGTAGGACACTGCTGATAAAGTCTATCATATCAGTATAAAAATTATATAAATTAATTTTATTACATTGATTCAAATAGAGTAGTTTCTTTCCTTCTTTCTTTCTTACTTTCTTGCATGCTTTCTTTTTAAGACAGAGCAAGCGAACTCAAGAGCAACGAAAAATTCATAATTACTCTAGTACACACGGCGGAAGATCAACCTAGCCAAAACTGCCAAATTTCTACAATCAATTATGAATTTTATTATTTAGTTTTAAGGATTTCATTGGAGAAATTTGACAGGTTTGGGTAGGTTGATCTGTCGCCGACTGTACAAGGGACTCCCCCAAACAAACGTCTACACGACTTAACGGTAGTTCCCCTAAGGCAAATCAAATTAACGATTCTTGTTAATAACTGAGTCATACATTTTGAGAAATCAGCTTTGTTAAATAATAGCATTATCATGGAATACACAAATATTAAATTCTTAGAAAACATATTATAGAAATCCGGTGTTTTTATTACAATACTTCACTCGTATACGATTTCACTCGCGTTTATTTTGTCCTGACATATGTCGAACCGATTGTAGAGTGTGAACCTACATTGAAATGAACACTAAGATACAGTTTTCGCGTAAACTTTAGCAAAAAATAGTTTTGTTATTATTTATCACAAAAAAAAAATTATTTTTGAAACATTGATTTACAGCACATTACAATATGAAACGAGCGAAGAGCTCAAATATGCAGCGTGTTGCGCGTTCATGTTCAAGTAGTAGCACCAGTAATCGACACTTTAAGCCCAGTGTTCGACCAGTTTTCGTCGCCAAACAATAAGAAGAGCTCAAATATGCAGCGTCTTGTGCGTTCATGTTCATGAGTGGCACCGTAATCGACACTTTAAACCCAGTGTTCGACCAGTTTTCGTCGCCAAACAATAAGAAGAGCTCAAATATGCAGCGTCTTGTGCGTTCATGTTCATGAGTGGCACCGTAATCGACACTTTAAACCCAGTGTTCGACCAGTTTTCGTCGCCAAACAACAACATAATATTTTCATTGCAATTTTACAGGACGACAGCTAGAAAGCAGGTGGTATGTATTCAATTGTTGCTAATGACAGAAGTCAGTTACTGGCCCCTATTTTTAATAAATTAAAAGAAAAAATGTTGATCACTAGTTCTAGTCGAGGTCACTGGTACCATTGCCCTAGGTACTCGTATATAGCTAATCTGTAACAGTTGGATATGACTTGTGTGAATTTAAAGTCAGTCAAGTTAAGTAGATATTAAATTACAATCATTTTTTAAAGTTATGAATAACCTGCGTAAATTCCCGTTAAAGTGAAGATTCTGCAATCAAATCGGTATTCGTTAAAGCGTCTGGGTTATCATACATTTTAGGTTATCATTATAACACAACACACTCAATATAATCACTCTGGTCTGTCTATGATTTTGTAAGTGTGACGTCTTCACTGACCTACTCACTTTTTGATGTGTAACATCTTTCCGCTCGCTTTCTATATAAACAATTTGTAGGAGTGTTTTCGTGAAATGGGACAAAAGTATGTGTAACAGTGTAACAGGAAGTCGGGAAAGGGCGCAAGCGCGCGCCATTTTGGTAAATTTAAAATCGATATTATGAACATGACATATTATTATTATATGTGACATATTGTGTCATTTGACTATCAAAGGTCATTTTGATATGTCAAATGTCTTCTAATGAGTATTTACTGCATTTATTTTATAGTTAAAAATGATGTAATACCTGACCCATTTTTTTCAGAATATAATGTTATAATTGCTTATTACTAAGGTGAGATGTCAAATGTTACACATCATATGCGACTAAGCTAAGCTGTAAGGCTTGCTGGTTTTTTTTAAGTAACATATTATTTTTGCTTGGCGTTTCGACCTCTTGGCATTTTTTTTTTGAAGAGATATTGCTGATTGCCTCAGACGGCATTTTCAGCTTCACTGAGCTTGTTTGGGGGTGGCGAGAAACTTAAAGGGTTTTTCAAGCCGTGTGAAACGAATCACCTTCGGAGGTTTTCTAGAGGGAACTCCGAAGGGTTTGGATCGGATTGGGGGACCTCTTGGCAGGTGCCATGGAATCCATATATCTTCATGATGGTCACAGAACGACTAAAGACAAAGTGTTTTATATCAATGCAGGTAATATTCACATACACTTTCGAAAAAAATGGTAAAATAATTCTCTTCTTAACAAAAGTCTGATGAAAAAAAAACAATTTTACTATTTTATTTATAAAGAGGCAAAATTTGTGACTTTGTGTAATAAAGAGGTAAATTTTGAAAAATATCGATAACTTAAACAAACAGTGATAATAGTTTTTCCTCCAAATTCCGTAGGAAGGTCTGCACAGCATATTGATTCATTATAACGAGTCGCATTATACTTACTGCATAATAATTTTTTTATCATTAACCCGTTCTGTTGTCATAATTGTTTGAGCGTCAGTTGCAAAATGGCCGGCGCGGGCGCAGGACGTGTGTTGAGCTTAATTTTTGTTTTTGTATTTTTTGGATTAAGTAGTGCCCAAGGTGGATTCAGTGTTCCTGATGTGACGTTTGAAGTGTTACAGCCCAGAGGCTTTAGAGTTTCAATACCTGGTATGTACCGATTAAAATTACTCTGTTTTCATTGAAGTATCAGTAAGATAAATAACAAAACTATTTTTAGACCAATATTTCTTGGTAAAGTTGGTATGAGCCTGATAGTATATTTGTTATGGAAACCCCTCCTATGATAGGGAATGCATTTTCCACATAATATATAATATGTTATTCAGGCACTATGCTAGAAAGGTAGAAGGGAGGGGGGCAAGGACCTTTCAAGTTCCTTGCCGGTTTATCTAGCACAAACAAATAGTCCTCCACCGAAGATTTAAAACCAATTGTGTATTGAGTAGTGATAGTGACCTTTATAAGAGCTAGATAGTCTAATCTGCGTTCAAAATTAGAACCTCACAAACAAAGAAATATGAGTTTAGTTTTTTTTTTTGGAATTACGAAAAAATTTCTTGTCTTTGCCACATTTATAGCAGCAATAATATTTATTGTTTTCTTATATGTATATAGCTATGATATTGCTTATTTTATTTACAAATACATATATAAGTAAAGAAAATAACCTATTTACTATCCCACTGCTGGGCAAAGGATTCCATTATTGAACAAATATACCTATTAAAAACTATATTTTTTTTTAAACATTTCATTATTTCCCTACAATGCAATTAGACATCATGCGTAAGGTTGTCGATCTTACCTACATACCTAAGTACTACGGTGCTACAGTCCTGTCTGCGCCGGCTGCGGCGCGGCGCCGCTATTCTTTTTTTATATTAAAACTAGCGACCCGCCCCAGCTTCGCACGGGTGCAATGCTGATATTATCAGTGTTTCTCTACTATACTATGCATGTATTATACATATAAACCTTCCTCTTGAATCACTCTATCTATTAAAAAAAACCGCATCATAATCCGTTGCGTAGTTTCAAAGATTTAAGCATACAAAGGGACATAGGGACAGAGGAAGCGACTTTGTTTTATACTATGTAGTTTTAAGCATACAAAGGGACATAAGGACAGAGAAAGCGACTTTGTTTTATACTATGTAGTGAAGAGGGAAACGAGCAGGCGGGTCATCTGATGGTAAGTAATCGCCGCCGCCCATGGACACGATGCGTTGCCGGCGTTGAGGAAGAAGTTGGATCTTGAGGAGGCAGTAGGAATTGAGAGGGGGGAGGGGTGAGAGATATGGGGTCTTTCAAACGAGGCGTGTAGAGGCACCTTGTGGGCCGGCAGAGTGAGAGTAACAATTGTCGTCGCATTTGGATTCCATATTCACTTAACATCAGTGGAAATGGAGTCATTTGCCATGCTACGTATAAAAAAAAGAGAGATGGGCCTCCGGTACTTTCACTCACCAGACGAAACACAACAGCAACGAGTGACATTGTTTCACGACGATATTCTGTAAGAGGATGGTATTATGCCGAGCGTACCGGCCTATTTCGTGCTGCAACGCAGAGTGGCTCTACCACTCACAGACAAATCATTTGATTTAGACCCAAATCATTTAATAAAGTACTTAATAGGTTACTAATTACCCGTTTGGTATTGAAAGTATTATTTTATTTTAATCATTAAATAACTATGCTGTTACCAATATAATAACGTGCTGATTTATACTAATCTTATAAAGAGGAAACCTTTGTATTTTTGTATGTATGTAGGTATGTTTGCAACGAATAAACTCAAAAACTACTGGACCGATTTAAAAAATTCTTTCACCATTAAAATGCTACATTAGCGCTGAGTAACATAAGCTATATTAAAAAAAATGAAATGATTAAAAATAAAAGCTAGTACTAAATAAACCCAAAGTCATCGCGCCAATGCCTAACTGGGAATATTAAGCACTACCTTTTGGAAAGAGTTTGCAGTTGACCTCAGACGGCTTTTACATGGACACCGGATTTTTTTGGGGTCGGCAAGAAGCTTAAGAAACTTAAGGCAAGACGTGAGATCGAAATACCATCAGAAGGTTTCTAAAAGGGGTTGGCATTACGCAAGCCTGTCCCTACTAGATTCTCCGAGGGGTTCAGATCGAATCGCGAGCGGAACAACCTGATGAGTGAGCCTCTAATAAAGGCTAGGACCTCGGTTCGGATTGACCGGGTCGTAGGGGTGGGGAGAAGCGCCCACCTATATATATAGAATAGAATAGAGCGCTCTTGTTCTACGAGTATGGTACCTTGGGGCTACTATGCATGTGTAGTGTAGTGTATTTGGGTGTCTAGAGTGGCATTTCAGGATTTTTTAGGGTATTTTGCCCAAAATAAACTATATTAAATAATATTTTAGAGGCCATAGTGCGTGTGCGAGTTTCATTTGCCATTCGGAAAACGAGATTTTTTATGGTATTGACTTCTACAAGAATTGTCTGAACACATATTCTTAGTAACTTACAATACAATTTCTTGCGACGATGTTTTTGAAGGTTATGTCTAAAAAGAATACTCTACTCTTGAATATCACGTTTTTGTTCATTCTATCTATACTAATATTATAAAGATGAAACCTTTGTATTTTTATATGTATGTATGTGTGTATGTATGTATGTATGTATGTTTGCAACGAATAAACTCAAAAACTACTGGACCGATTTTAAAAAAATATTTCACCATTAGAATGCTACATTAGCGCTGAGTAACAGGTAATTAAAAAAAAATACTAAAAACGATAATTTAATTTTCCAATACAAAATGATTTGTTTGTTTTGTTGTCATGGAAACCATTGATATATATTCAACTCAATGATAGAAACTGTCAAAGCAGTACGAAGTCAGCCAGGTGCTAAATAAAGCACTAGTTTGTTGTTAGGGTGAGTAAACGCGTTCAAGCAAATATGTTTGAATTGTTTATTTATCCGACTTCAAAGTAACGGAGGTTTTCAGTCTGTTCTCTATATTTTTTTATGTAAATTCGCGCATAAATACTCCGACATAAATGCACTAATTAGTCATATAACGATAATTTATTTTGTTTGTAAGAGTTTTTCAAGTCATGTATTGTACCTTTAATGGCTCCGCACACTGGACGACTTGTCGCTGCGTCTAGTCGCCTGAAAATTATAGTCTCATATTCAATATTAAAAAATTGAAACTAAGTAACTATTAATAAAATACAAATTATTGTATTTTAAATAACGCTTTTTTCGATTTCTGTTTTCGATAAAAATGATATTTTCCGCAGTGGCAAATGTTATTTAAAGTGTATCTGGCGAATTCAAATATTAACATGTTTCTTCTTGTTCAATGTACCTAGTTACTTATGAGTTCCATGCTAATAACAAATGTACAGAAACATGGTAAATGTCAGGTTCAGTCATAAAGTAACATAAGGAAGGTATCCATCATCATCAGCAACATCAGCTCATTTTATGTCCCCACTGCTGGGGCACGAGCCTTCCCTATGGATGGATAGGGAAGACGGGCCATAAACCACCACGCGGGACCAGTGCAGATTGGTAGTTGGTAACGAATGCTAATACAGCCGGGACCAACGGCTATACGTGTTTTCCGAACACGGAGGAGCTCAATATGATAAATTTTTGGTCACCCATCCGATGACCGGCCTTAGCGAAAGTTACTTAACCTCAGCACTCGAAGACCGGGCGCGTTAGCAACTGCGCCATCGAGCTCCTCAGCAAGGAAGGTATTCACTCAATGCGTTACCGTAAAAATATTCAATTAACAAAATGTTTGAAATAAGTTTGTTTGTAAATGTACGGTCTCTTGCAAATCAAGGCTAAATGTGTTATTTTTTCCATATTATACTTTTTTACATTATTTACTACCTAAAAATGTCCTGTTCAATTTTGTTTCGGATCGTTAAATGAAATTTCATTAATGGTTTGGAAAGTAGTGGTGAATAAGGTGTAGGTGTCTGTATAAGGTCAGGGGGGTAACCATGAGCTCTTATAGCAGTATTATTGCAGTTGTGAGAACGAGACGCGTGTAGCGGCGAATATACTCGCGTCTCTTTTCCACAACTGCAATAATACTGCTATAAGAGCTCATAGTCAGGGGGCAGCCTTGGCAAGGAAATGATCATATAATTATGGTTTAGTTGTGCTAATTAAATGAATAAATAAATAGATAAACAAACAAATAAATAAATAAATAAATATACGGCTGGTAAACTGCTTGGCTAGAGTCCGCGCCCCGCGCTTCTTTGGACTCCTTCCGTGAGTGGACAATAAAATTGTAAATATCTTTTACTCTGTCCATCAGACGTCTCCCAGATGTCACTCTTCGTGTTCCAAGGCAACGTGAACCGAAAGATCAACAGCAACTCAGTCGGGAACCTCAAGGGTGAGGTGTTACAGCCGACCGACGGCCGCTGGGTCTTCGAGGACCGGAGTACCGAGCTGAAGATCGGTGATGTCATCAACTACTATGTCTTCGTGTCGGTGAACAGAATCGGATACTTAAAGGATAACTTGAGTTACACCGTCACTGGTAAGTTCCTGAATAGTGGGTATCTTAAGAGACTTTTTTTCTTATTTTTTAATGGTTGGCGCGGCAAATCTCTTCTCCACCTGGTGTTAAGTGTAAATGGAGTTCAGACGTGAAGACAACTGGTGCAGCGTGAAAAAAACGCAGCATCAGTTACCTCACCCTGCCGGCCCACAATGTCCGACATAACCTTCGTCGCCAAATCTTTATATATATAGGGTCACATTTTATCAACTGCAAATATTTTGAGGATAAGTTCAACAACATATATAAACTATTTTTATGAAAAAACCTTACATTTTTATACGCTAGTTTTCAAGAAATACGCCAAAAGACATTTCGATTAAACAGTAAAATAAAGTACTTTCGGTAGTTTCAATCCAAAGGAGCCGAAACAGAGAAGCCGCAATGCCTTCACCGCTTACACGTGCGCCTAGTTTCATTCAAAAATATCGACAGAGAAGCCGGCCATAAAAATATTACAATTCTTGTGTCAGGAAAAGTTAAAAAAAAACTAGCCTGAATTTTTTTTAATGCTAGGGCCTTATTTCTCTGATAAAATTAGATGTTTTGTCAAAATATTTGCAGATGATAAAAAGTGACCTTATATATATAAATCTTCTGTGCGTGTGTATGTTATTGAACTCCTTCTAAACGGATGGACCGATTTGGATGAAATTTGCTGTGTGTGTTCAAGTGGACCTGGTAGGTGGCGTTGCTATAGGGGTCATTAATGGGATACGGGTGTTCTTAAGCGTACGAATGATTTGTTTGTTTTGTTGTCATGGAAACTGTCAAAGCGGTACGAAATCCGCCGGTCAGGTAGTAATAACATAGATTTTCATTAATCTTTTACGGAATGACGTCTTCAGGTGGTCAGATTTGGATTGTTGCTAATATCATAATCTGTTGTTGTACGCTTATTTTTACACTGTCGTACAGGGATGCCACTACCCTTATTCTTCTACCTTTCCATTTAAGGGTGCGCAGACCAAAAAAAACCAAAAGTGTAGTCTCTGTTAAGTTGATGTATGATGAAAATACTATCGTAATACATAAATAAAATATATATATTTAGTATCAAAGGGAACGTGTTTACATATTAGTCCGACCCATAAATTCATCACACTATAGTTTTTTCTACAATATAATTTAAAGTTGGGCAAAAATCATGAAAACTAGTGGCGGCGTTTAGTTGATATCTTATAGTTTATCTAAATTATTATCATCACTGCTGGGGCACGAGCCTTCCCTATGGATGGATAGGGAGAACGGGCCATAAACCACCACGCGGGCCCAGTGCGGGTTGGTGGTTGTAAACGACTGCTAATGCAGCCGGGACCAACGGCTTTACGTGCCTTCCGAAGCACGGAGGAGCTCGAGATGATAAATTTTTGATAACCCATCCGATGACCGGCCTTTGCGAAAGTTGCTTAACCTCAGCACTCGCACACCGGGCGCGTTAACCACTGCGCCATCGAGCTCCTATGTATGGTATGGTATATTATGTATGGTATTTTGATCATTATTATTATTTTTACTTCATTTATAAAATACACACCATTCTAGTATGTTTTAATAGTTTCACCTCTGATCCTACAGTTTATTAGCTCTCTCCATCCGACTGGTTGTCTGTAAGAAATCGCTTAAAGCGATAAGATCACCAAATTGTAACTTTGTTAATTTGGTATTTATATTTTTTGCTCATGTTTATGTATCTTAGTGTTGCAATAAAAGTATTATCTATCCATCAATCTATCTATATTTTTTATCTTTCCCTCCTCTCGCTTTTATCTTAATCTCTTTCTCTCCCTACTAATATATCTCTCCTACAGTGGTTATTATCACCACCATCAATAACCATTGTTTGCATTACATGTATTGTTTATTTTTTGTGATGGTAAGCCAATAAAAGATTTTAATATGACTTCTATTCCCATTTCAACCTCCAAAAGTCAAAGAAAAAGTATCTCGTCTGTTATTTTAGTTGTTATTATAAATATTGTGTAGTGTTGTAAGTATATTGAGTATTTTGACCACATAAAAATATTGTCTTCCAGCATTTGATGATCGTAGTGACGGTACCACCAGTACCATCCGTACCACCACTACCACCACTCAGTCAACAGTGAAGTGCCTCCCCACCATCACTGCGGTGCGGGGGGGCAGGGCGTGCGGGGGCCAGGTCATCTTCGAGGACAGCTTCTCTTCGCTCAGAGATGACGTGTGGCAGGTTGAGCAGTACCTGCCTGTGACGTCACATCCGGTAAGTTCTTTTTAAAATTATTAATGGCTTGTTGCGTTTTAGACATTTAGCCAGTTTCAAAGTTATAAAGATATTGTTTGTATATTTTATTTTAAAGTAGGTATGTGACAATAATACAAATATACAGGCTCTCAAGAGTGATATTTCAATACCGTCTCAATAGTAGGTAGGTAAAAAAAATCTTTGTCTTTGTCGGTAGCCTGCCCCCCAATTCTGCTATTTATTTTGATCTGAAACGAATCTGGAACGCTATAGTTTTAACGTTTATTATTATGCTAACTACGAAACTATAGAGTTAATTTCGTAGTTAGCAGAATATGAGTACGCTATAGTTTCAACATTTTCGTATTCTGTTAACTACTAAACTATAGAGTTGATTTCGTAGTTAGCAGAATAGCGAAAACGTTGAAACTATAGCGTTTCAGATCTGTTTCAGATCAAAATAAATAGCAGAATTGGGGGGCTGGTTATAGTATTGCAGAGTCAAGGCGGGTGGGTGACCCAAAAACACCAGTTTTTACTGTCTTTTTTAACCGACTTCAAAAAGGAAGAGGTTATCAATTCGGTTGTATACTATATGTTTTTTATATACCTACCGAATTGGGTGATTTATTTTTATATTCTAGACTTTGATTAGCAGAGAAGAGCATTTTTTTCTTTATAACAATATCAAGAGGACTGAAAACTAATGATCACTGCATTTACTTGAAAGAACGTCCCGTATAATTTAAAGACATTTTTTCTATTCGTTTCGTTTCTGGCTTTAATAGCATACCTATAATATATATTAATCGTCTTCTCATAAATTTTCAGGAGTATCCGTTCGTGTCGTACCAAAAATTGCAGACTGACCCCGTGGTGTTCGTGTCCGGTGGAAACCTGCACATCAAACCCAAGATCCAGCAGCTGATGCCTGGCTTCACTAACGAGTCCATATACCTTGGGAGCTTAGATCTCTTTAGCGGGTAAGTTTAATTATAATCTTTGGTTCAACCAATGCTACTATCCACCCAATGTTCTAGTATTCTCATGGAATCTTAATTTGAACCGCCTATGAGAAGGGGTCCCGGGTTTATTTCCCCGTTAGAAGTGTATAATAGGGTTAAAACCATCCAAACTCAGTCTCCACTGCATGGATGGAATGAAAGGACGGGCCATAAACCACCACGCGAGCCCAGTGCGGGTTGGTGGTTGTTAACGACTGCTAATGCAGCCGGGACCAACGGCTTTACGTGCCTTCCGAAGCACGGAGGAGCTGCAGATGATAAATTAAAGCTAGTTTTGAGTCTTCTTGGCTAGCTACCACCATTATATCTAAGTCTGTCAGCAAAATGACAAAGTAAGTTTTTCTCTAAATATATTTTACGGATACACAGTGCCTTGATCTCATCTGATGTTTAGTGATGATGAGACCAATGATGGAAGCGCACTTCATCCGGGATCCTCAACTACTGAGGCACTGGCTATCTTATCTCTAGCTGCCGGAACACAACAATGCTACCAACATTGATATTATGGCGACATATTTAGATAAGATGGAGGTAGCTAGCCAGGCGGTCAAACAAGCCCTACCACCAAGCAAACCGAGTACACAAACATGTCCCTCCCGCTGGGAATCGAACCCGGGACCTCTGGGTCTAAACCGGTGGTCTTAACCACTAGACCAGAGAGGAAGTTGTTAAGTAGTAGGGTAGCGGCGCCAGTGTTCAACAGGAACCAGTGATAAAAAAAATCTCCTTTAATCATTACTAGTGGTCGCCTAGTGGTCGAAATTTGACCGTAATTTTATTAAGGCAGCACGGATTGTATCCTAAGCATTGAAAAATTAAAAAAGATAATGTGAGTTTGGATTGGCATTGACAGATGTCGGCTGCATTAAAGACAAATAATACGTGTGTGTCAAATACATATGCGTGTGTGTCAAATTCATGGTGTGTGTAGTGTTGATTTTGTTGATTTAATGTATTTTTATGCATAATTTAAAAAAAAATATTAACATTCGGATAACCTTCTCTATATAAACTATAAGTGTGTGGAATTTCATACTCCTCCGTCCCGCGCAAGTTTCGTGAAAACGGGTACAAAGTTTTTGCTTCACGTATTAATATTCATTATAAACAATTTTTAAGTAGCAACTATTAAATACAGGCCGCCTGCTTCCTAGATATCATACCGTAAAAACTCAATGAAAACCTATGTTACTTTTTGTCAAAGAAAACTATTTGAAAAAAGACAAAGCGTTGAAAAAATTCCACGAGTGCGGATTCGAACCCGCACCCCATGACATGCCGGGTCAGGTGCACTGCCAACTATGCTATCGTGGCTCAATACAACTCGCCGAAATTAATCAACACTATTTACTTTTACTTTATAAGCCAAAGGAGCCTTAATCAATGTCGACAGCTACGTCATCAACATCCGATCTTAATATTTTTACAAATATTGAAAGATCAGAAACTATATTTATGATTATTTACATAAAATTTTACGCAAATATTGTTGCGAACAAATTATTAATTATTATTATTATTATTATTATTATTGTGTTCCGGCAGCTAGAGATAAGGTAGCCAGTGCCTCACTAGTTGAGGATCCCGGGTGAAGTGCGCTTCCACCAAATGGCCTTATCATCACTTAACATCAGGTGAGATCAAGGCACTGTGCTTACCCGTAAATATAAAAAAAAAAAAAAAATTAGAATTTGAAAAAAGCAAAAAAACAGCAAACGATTGAGCCACGATAGCATAGTTGGCAGTGCACCTGACCCGGCATGTCATGGGGTGCGGGTTCGAATCCCACTCGTGGAATTTTTTCAACGTTTTGTCTATTTAAATTGTAATTTGTTCGCAACAATATTTGCGTAAAATTATATGTAAATAAACGCTCATATGTAAATAAACTTACTAACGCTTAATAACGCTTATATGTAAATAAACGCTAATGTAACGCTCTCACTTCGCCCTTGCAATTCCTCATGCATCATGTCTTCGCAGCTGCACCTCCCGCGCTGAAGAGTGCTACCGCCAGGCCTCCGGACCCGACATCCTGCCGCCGGTGGCGAGCGGCCGCCTCACCACATCGGCCTTCGCCTTCATGTACGGCACCGTGACTATCAAGGCCAAGCTGCCTCAGGGGGACTGGCTTTATCCAGGTAACATATCTTATCTCGTCTCGTTGGATTTCTTGGGTATGTAGTAGTAATAAATAGCCCATGTACATAGGTAGAGATGAGAGATAAGCATGTGGAGAAGAAACGTATAGACAATGTAGCAGCTACTGTGTGGCTGCGACTCTGGCTAGGAAATTAATGGGACTCCTGGGATCGGCTTATCCGAAACCAGAGGACTTCAGGCTGTTCGCGCTTAACGACGTTGCCAAGCTTATGGCATCTATTTTTGCAGAGGAAGAAGAGTGAAAGGATGGGTATGTACAAAAGATCCCGATGGGTCGAAGTGCTATTGCGAGAGGAAAACCTCAGCAGGCCCCAATAAGATAAGATAAGATGAGAAATAGCCTTTGTACTATCCCACTGCTGGGCAAAGGGCTCCTTCATTTAAATCAAGTCATCTCTACAGTTGATGGGTGTTGGCTTTATCACCACGCTTGCCAAAAACTGGTTGGTGATAACACACTTTGTCCTGGAGCTCCAGGTATCGGGCCGAGCGTTTTGCCTCTCGACCACCGAGGCGTTATCTATACAACTATCCAGGTAAATTATCTCATCTCGTCTCGTAGGAGGTCCTAGTTATAAGTCCCAGATTTCTCGCTGCCTAACACGCGATCGATCGCACCAGGCTAGCGTCCTTATCAAGTCCGTCAATAATAGCGATTACTTCATTACAGTGATTGAAGCTTTATCGGGGGGTAGATAAATAGCTAGTGGCTTTACGTAACACTGGGGGTGTCGATCGTGATCATCAGTCAGTACGAGAAGGTGGTTAGTAACAAAAGTCCCTTTACGAGTAGTAGGTAGGTACTTTGTCATAGAAAGTAATGAATCGAACAGACGTTTGTCATTCTCTAATGATGTTATGATGACTCAGTAATTAAGTGGTGTGTGTACGTGCTGGTCGTACCATGGTACAGAGCTACTTTTGTAATAAATGTAAAATTGATTAATTAAAGCAATAGATTCGGGTGAAAAACTATACTTAAAATGCTTATCTTTTATTTTAATCATATTTAAATTTTAAACTTCTTTTACTTGCGTCTATTTAGCTATTTATTTGATTTTCTTTCTTACAACTAGATTTTTACAATATTTTAGTATAAAAACAATTAAACATTATAAAAACGTAATCCTAGAGTACCACCAGCAGCGGGGCAGGGCCCTATTAAACGTCAGGATAAATTAAAATAAAACCAATGTATAAAATAAACGCGAGTAGATGCGTAAGGGACTCTTTATAATATTGCAAGATCTTTACCATACCAACATGATGCAATAAATAATTATGACTGACTAATGATTGTTTTAATTAAATGTGTACCTAGTGTTCGCATAAACTTTTGTAAAAATAATGTGTTTTTAGCGTAAGTTTCAACATCCGACTGCATCATCAGACCAGTTCCATGATGCCATATTATTTAATTGCTACTGAAGTTACGTAGATATACCAAGTTTCATTTCGATCGGTCCTCGAGAAGTGATCCAAATCTTCCTTGCAAGATTTGATCCGTACATACGGTCGGACGAGTCCGCACGACTTGTACTCGTATACTGTGCCATACAATTACCATATTTCCTACGAGTTTTCTACCAACCTCTGTGCTGACATCGTTTTACATTGACCCACAGAAATGCTGTTGGAGCCCTTTTTGAAGAAATACGGCAGCTCCAACTACGCTTCGGGTGTTTTGAAGATTGCGTCGGCACGAGGCAACCGGGACCTGCGAGCAGGTCTCAATGAATATGGAAATAAGGTGTTTTATGCAATGAGTTTATGTTTAGGAGATATACTTACGACCTTTTTTTCTATATACCTACTAGGTCATGTCGACTGGCGCTGGTGAGGTTGCCGTGAAATGATCGGTAATTAACTGTGGCCTTTTTTTTTAACACACACGCACGCACGACCGTACCCTCAAAAAATCTAGTAGGGAACCGCGACTAGTTGCGTGATGCCATTCGATCTAGAACTGACGGTGTTCACACGACTTGAGGAACCCTTTAAATTTCTTGCCGCCCCCAAAAAAGTCCGGTAACGCTGAAAATGCCGTCAGTGGAAATCAGCAATCTCTTTTAAAAAAAACGTATGCACAGCAAAAGGTAAGAGATGAGAAGATCGCTTATAATATTGTATTGTCTGGTGGTAGGATTCTGCCCAGAAGCTCGTTTACTAGCTCTAAGTAAAACAGTTTTATTTCATTAATCTATTGTACTGGAGAGTACAATAAACTTGTCTTTTCGTTCAGGTTCTGTATGGCGGACCCATCATGGATGCGCAGTGCCGGGAGCAACTGATCGCCTCCAAGGTCATGGCAGACAACACACAGTGGGGCGACCAGTTCCACGACTACTCAGTCACCTGGACACCACGTATGTATCCTCGTTATATCATCCACAAGAAGACCACTGTTAACTTTAAAAATTATACAGAATCACATTGTACTGATCCCATAATAAGTAGGTTCTTTTTCTTCTAATCGTGTCTTAATGCCTTATATTTTCCCGACCTTGAAACCGCCACGCAAAGGGCAGCATTTGTGGCCTTCATTAGGTCTTCCCTTGTTCAGGTAAAGGGCACAAGTGACGTAAAAACTATGATTTAATCTACATCAAGAGACGAAACAGCTGATGGGTCGTCCTGGATCTAAGCACTACAGTCGCATTAGCTAAAGCAGTTGTCTTTGACGGTATTTCCGATTGGATCCTTCAGACACTCCGAACTTTTTCTTTTTCTTGGCTCCCAGTGATACCCGTTCCTTGTTTGGCAGAGTACATATCGCTATCGGTCGACGGGCAGCAGTGGGCGCGCGTGGACGCAGGCAGCGGGCTGCGCACGCGCTTCTCCCACGACTGCTCGCATCTGCCACGCGCGCTCCTCGAGAAGGGGACTAAGATGGCGCCGTTCGACGACTATGTAAGTGCATTTATATTATTATTTTGTATGCTTGTTCGCACACTGCAGACTTATTTTCGCGCCTATGCTTATTCATGTTATAGTACAAAAAGCCTGCGTCGTTATGGTGGCTAGCACCAATCGTTCAGTGTAGCCACATGAATCATTTACCAGCAAGTTGTGCATTATTTTTCATGGAACTCTTTCGTTTAAAATCGATCAAGGATTTATTGGACGTCCAATTTCATTTATTGCTAATTCTTTCAAATAAATTGCAACTCTGATAGAATGAAAATAGAGTCGAATCTTAAATTTGCTATAAAATTTTTCGTTTCCTTCCAAGTTCTACATAACCCTCGGGGTGGCAGCGGGCGGTATCACCGAATTCCTCGACGACTCCTACTCCGCAGGCGGGAGGCCGAAGCCCTGGCGGAACTCCGGGCGCAAGGCCATGCTCAACTTCTGGGAGGACATGGCAGCCTGGGGGAACACCTGGAGCCAGCCAGAGCTTTTGATAGACCACATCACGGTGGTTGCGCTGTGAACAACTCTAGTCTTCCCAGTGTTCAACTTATGGAAACCACACTTCCAACTAGTCCCTTGGAATATCCTATTTTTACTCCTAGAACAATTACTTAGTTTTATAGGCCTAACGTTTACGCTGCGTGGGGCAGGAGGTACGTGCCGCATCTACACTCGTCCTTTCGACGTTGACTATGACCGTGTCGTAGTATAACGCGCAATAAACTAGAAATTCGTTCGCCACGTCGCAAGACGCTCGCGCTAGTGGCAGAGGCCCTACGTACTTCCAGCCTCGCGTAGCTACCTCAGGAGTAGGTTAAACGCCTATAGTTTGTGCTCAAAATAGTTTTAATGCGTTTAGGATGCATTTAATTTAGACTGGTGGCCTCAGACTGTTGCTGTGCGTTTTTGCATGCGGAACGCAGTGCGTTCATGATGTAGTCCTCCAACGCTTTCTAAATTGAAAGTGCCCTTATAATACTTACTAATTAAAAGGAAAAATGATAAAAAGAAGACATTGTGATCTATATCAATGAAAATATAATGCTGATCATTGGTAAGCGCATAACTTGAGAACAGCTGAACGGATTAGGAAATTTTGCTCAACTGATACATAGGATACTTTTTATCCCTGTACTGTAACAGGATACAGGATGTCCTGTGGGATAGTGTAATTTTCACGCACAAAATCGCGAAAAGTTTAAAAAGAAAACTCAATTACTTTGTAAGTTAGTTAAAGTTCCAGTACACACAAAAGTCAACAGTGGAATAAATGTCGTGCTAATTTACGGTTTATTAGTAAATTATATTATCCCACTGCTGGGAAAATCTCATCTTTCCTTTTACTTCTTGGGATCCTCAGCGTTCTCCGAATAGTCTGTATCAAATCCAGAACAAAATGTGGACTAAGACCTAGCTGAATTTACAGAAAATCGAAATGAATATAATTTATACACTTTAAACTTTCACGATCCATAATTAAACAAAGAATTTAAACGGGTATTAACGCAAACTAATTAGTAAAAAGGTATCATCGGGTATAAAGAAGGTATGATACCTTTTTACTTATTAGTTTGTGTTAATACCCGTTTAAATTCTTTGTTGAATATAATTTACATCAAAAAATTGGAATTAACTATTCACTTTTATACAAAGATTTCCACAAACTTCTGTATGAAGAATGAAATATTGTAAACATAATTATAAGAGATTATTTAAAAATAAAAGACTTATTTTGTAATATTCGGTCTATTTTATTTGAAATTCTAACACAACATATGGTCGCACGACAGAGGATAAATCACAAGTATCAATACATTTTCACAGTATTTGATCGGTACTATTTATATGTTACTATCACCGGTTGTTATACATTATGTCATATAAAGGTATTACCTATATAATATTGTATTTGTATTGTATATATTATGTTATGGATAAATTATAAGCTTTTTAAAACCAGCTATCTTGCGACCAAGTCAGTGCACAATATAATCATTGACTAATTATTTTACTTTCATGTGTCTTGTTTTAACTATTCAAGTGAACGGATAGGATTTGCTTGTAAACGTCATTAGTTTCTTAACCTTTCTATTAATATTTTTGTTGGTTTCCAATGTTATTACAATTACATAAGGTTCAGTTTATGTTAGCTTCTTTATTGCCATTGACAGCTAAACGTAGTTTCCTTATTATCGCTCGCAAATCGTAAGTATCTTGTTTATCACATAATATATAGATATACAATACGTTTGCTGACGCACTGTACAAACTTTAATGAGACGAAATGAGACCTTTTGTTTAGAAGTCGGTTATAAAAAGTTTTATCAATAATTTACCAAATAAAGTATGGACAATAACTCCATCCTCTCGAAGCCATATCGAGAGGGTGGAGTGAAGTGACGGCGAAGTCACTTTCACTATAGTGTAATAAATTGGATATTTATTTACTTCTGATGAGTTGAATTTTGTCCGTGTGTTTGTCGATGAAACATTGTACCAGTCAAAAACTTAAAACTTATACAGTGCGTGCCCAAATGTATTGTAGAAAGAGCAAAGTATAGGTCCCGTGTAAAAAAAGTTACAAAAGTATTAAATAAGGGCATATGAAGGCAATCCGTAAAAAAAGTGATATAATTCTGGATGTAACACAATAAAGAATAACCACGAGCAATAACATGTATACTTTTGACTCTTATTCCATTGTGTTAAGAGTTAAATTTTGAAAAAAGACAAAGTGTAGAAAAAATTCCACGAGCGGGATTCGAACCCGCACCCCATGACATGCCGTATCAGGTGCACACCTGACCCGCGGGTTCGAATCCCGCTCGTGAAAATGTTTCAACACTTTGTCTTTTTTCAAATTGTAATTTGTTCGCAACAATATTTGCGTTAAATTATATGTAAATAATCATAAGAGTTACATTGTTTATATGTTAATGCTAGTGGCTGTACAAGCCCAACTGACGCTTTAGACATAAATCTGTAGGATTGCAGGACCTTAAGATTGCTCGTAGTATGATATAAGAGTGATATATAGCCAATATTTCAAAATAGAGGTGAAAACAGTTGAGAATTGTATGTAGAATACAAAATAATCGGCTAATAATGAAATATCTCCTACAAATACATGAACATTTAGTTTAGCACCTAAAAACTCGTGTGCATGACTAAATGCCAGTCTCACACCCTTTTAAGAGTCGGTCGGCAGTTTTACTGACAAACCACTTTAAGGTTTATCTCTATTGGATAACGCATAGTATCGCTTAAAAGAGTCGGGTTAGACGCGCAGCCGCGAGCTGACCAGCGGCCCGTCAAAGCGAAGGCGACTGCTTCGCTTTCACGGTACGCCGAAAAACTGAAATTAGTTCATACTTTACATTTTTGTAAAATTACATATATGTAATCTTTTGTTTATAAATAAAAAATAAATATAGTAGAAATAAGTTTAAAAATGGTTTGACAGATAACTGCCGGTCGCTGTGCCGCCGACCGCCTTCACTTCGGTGTGATACGCTCGTCACTCACATTAAAATCAGCCCAAAATGAGGAAACATTTCACATTCAGCCGATTTTATAAAAGACTACAAATACGTTTTTAAGTTATTAATATATATTCACATAAGTATATTTTTCTTTCCATCTACATTTCTTACAAATATTAAAGACGTTAAAGATGCCATATATTATTATTCTACTGAGATAGGTTAGTCCCTACAGACCAATTTTACAATTTGGTATATTTTAACATCAAAACGTATGCCTAAAAGTGATGACACATTCAAAGAATATTATTCAAATGTCATTCAAATGGTGATAAGTATGATTTAAGGCATAAATGTATCTTTAGATGTGGCATCTCTTTAAAAGGAACGATAGCTAAGATTCAACTTGAATGGACTATGAAATACATAAGAATCTATTGAATAGGACAAATTTATTTTTACAGATATGACTCGAAATCACAAGGATCGTTTCAACTACTTATTATTTAAACACTTTTATGGCTAATAACAGGAGTTACAATTAGTAATCGTATTCATTAAAAACCTTAGCTGATGAGAACAGGCAGAGTGATGTACAACAAAAAACTACCATTTGATATTATTTGGTAGAAATTAAAAAATATTTAATGTAAATAAATTCGGACTAATATCTATGGCAACACTAGAGGGCGCCATTTCATGTCGCCACGTAACAAGTTCATTTGACATGCTTTAAGTAAACGTTTAATAGAATCTAAAGAGAATAAATAACTATCCTAACGTCGGACACACCCATAATATCAAGCACCAATCTTAGACCAATCCACAAACTTTACAACGTGTACAATTTATTTATTCAGAAATTTTAATACAATTTCCTTACCCTTAGCACTAAAAGAATAGTGAATTACTTCAAATAAGCTGATAAGAGTTATCTCATAAAGTTTTAGTGCGAAAACAATGTCGATTCAATGCCTAACGCCAAAAAAACAATACAAAGCTTACTTTCTATAACCAGCGTTGGGCCAACTTTGAAAACTGTGCGTGCGTTTTATTATTTTTGCAATCCCCTGCTAAAAATTAAATGCTTTGTGTCATGATAATGAAGAAAATATGCATATGCTCTAGTTTCACTGAGATAGCAAAGAATAAAAGCATTAACATACCTAACATTTAAAACTTCATTCAATAGAAGTATTTAGCACATTCTAATTAACAAAGGTATTTGTTCAAAGACATTTGCTACGGAGAGAAACATTACATTTTATTATCGTGTTCCTTAGTGCTGAGAACATTTTTATTTGTAAGCATGCAACATAATATAGTGAATAGTTCAAAGTAAAGATTTTTATTAATTGTATACTTTAATATGTCATCTCACTGGAAACTTTATAAACAGGAATTAATTACAAGTGGATTTTGAATCTCCTATTTTACATTAATAAATATATATTATTCAAATACGAATGAAATCACGGTATCATTCATCGTTAGTGATTCTACTACACAAATCTATATAAATGCGTCTAATTATGAACCACGAAATATATTTTATAAGAATCAAAAATAAAAAAGTCTATTCTTATTAAGAAAATATAGTTTCAATAAATTTAAGACCGACTCACAGTTTAAACACTTGTACTTTTGTTTGGAATAAAAAATTATAAAAGATCACCTTACTATCACAAGAAAGTTAAGAGAGGATAGCACTATGAAACCATTTGACTATGCCTGTTTACGGCTTAACTATTACAATACAATAAAATAATATCAGCATGTGAAACTCTCTTATTAAGTATTACTGGCTTATACTCTCGGTTGACTAATTAAAGGTTGTCAAAAAGTGTTTATAGCGTGCCGAAAATAATATTTCACTGCTATTTAAAGTATTAGTAGCGATTTCAAACCATCACTGTGCAAATATCACATTGCAATGTCACTCCGTTTTGACGTGCAAGAAGTAAAATTATTTTACCATTTCATTAATATTATAAGTAAAGGTGAGTCCACATTAAGTAACATATTCTATAATACAATATGTATAACTTATGTTATATAATATGTTACTACAAAGTTATAAGTTATAAAATGTTCAAATAATTTTTAACGCAAATGTTGTTGCAAACAAATTACAAAAACACAAATGTCGAAAAAATTTCCACGAGCAGGATTTGAACCTGCACCCTTCTGACATACCGGGGCGGGCTGATTAGAACCACGATAGCTCAATTGAAAGAGCACCTGACCCGGTATGTCAGAAGGCTGCAGGTTCAAATCCTGCTTGTGGACATTTTTTCAACATTTGTGTTTAAGTTATGAGTTGTCATATTGAAACTAATCGTCCACATTAATAAAACATGCTACAAAACATGTCATAAATAGCATTGCCATAAAGTCTGGACTCACCTTAAGGATTTAGTGCCGACATACTGTGACAGCTACAAGCAATCAACGCCCAAACGCGAATTAAACTAGCGATGCTTTAAGTATTTCTATAGAGAAAAGTTAATATTTCAAGGAATGCTCAGAAAACGTTGTGATTAATACAACCATGTCGTCAACGTAAACACGTTGATCTAAATTAACCTTACTCGTACTAATGATGTAGCGTGGGGGATGTTTCAGCCGATATTACGCCGAACTGACTTCTCAAGCTAAGTCTACGGGTCAGATCCGATACACATTAAGTCAAAATGCTGAAAGAATACAAACATCATGCTACAGACAATTATTGTATCACAACACACACAACGTTTGACTTTCTCAATACATATTACTTTGTTTTTATCAAATATTAATATGGCAAACTGATCGCAACGTAAGTTAAAATTTCACTTTCAAACAATAGCCTTTAAAGAGTGGTATTATCTCAGCCGCATGTATTAAGAATGTCATTCACATAAACAGTCGTCACATTATACCTTACACATTCTACGACAGGGTCCAATTCATACCATGCTACAAGGAGAGTATACAAAAACCAAATACCTACATCACAACGCATTATTCGCAACCACACTGAATCCTAAACGTCAACAAATCACTAAAACACTAAAAATAATAATTCACTATTACCTTACATAAGACATAAACGGTAAAATTATTAAGAAAATAAATAAGATACACTACAAAAACAAAGAAAAAAAATACTGCAAATAACCAGCCATCCAAAACAAAATTCAAACTAATTACGACGTGGAACATCGATTATGCCGTCATAAATACAGTACGGTCCCTTCCGGCCGTCGACGCCGCACTGACAGCTGTCACTGAATACGCACCGGGCACTGGAAAGGCGCCGGTCACTCGATACGGGCCTGTGACAAATCACAGCGACAGTATCACTCGATACGCGGCTGTGATAAGTCACAGTGACGGGGTCGCAGTGTCGCGGCCGGGGAGGCAGGGCAGCTTACTGCTCCTTCCTCTCGGTCTCGTGTCATACGAAGTCCATGGCATCGTGCGCCTTCGTCGAGAACTTGCCAAACGAACGCTTCTTGAGAGTGCGCTCGATGAGTTTCTTAACCTCGCTGACGATAAACACGCTCGACGTGAGGCAGACTAGGAATATGAGATCTGCGAACAGAAGTGAAAAAGATTTCGAACTCAATATCGCCATCATTATAACCGCCTCTGTGGTCTAGTGGTTAATACCACCGGTTTAGACTTGGAAGTCCCGGGTTCGATTCCAAGCGGGGGTACATGTTTGTGTACTCGGTTTGGTTGGTGGTTGGGCTTGTTTGTCCGACCGGTTAGCTACCACCATTTTATCTAAATATATCGTCATCATAACATCAATGGTTGTAGCATTGTTGTGTTTCGGCAGCTAGAGTGACAGTGGTTCAGTAGTTCAGGAGTCCGGGTAAGGTGCGCCTTCACCTTCGGCTTTATCATCATTTAACATCAAGTGCGATGAAGGCTGAAGGTATGTTTCGATATGCACTGCGAGCACTGTAAGGTGTGACGTCAAGTTAGTATACTGCGAAGCCGTTCCTTTATAGTTAGCTATGCTGGTTACTGTTTAAAACGGAACGCAGTCCAGTATACTGTCATCCATGCTGTCAGCCATGTCATCATTTCTGGACGCTGCTGATCACGTGATCAAAGCACTGAGAGCACCTTACCTCGAAAATGCCAGTGCTTACAGTACAAAAATGGCGATGATTTATGACGTCATATATTTCCCTAGGATACTGCGGCAGTATACTGTCAGTCCATAACGGAACAAATTTCTCACCAGTAAGAGCACTGGACAGTGCTCGCAGTGTATATCGGAACATACCTTAAGTGCTTACCTGTAACTCTGTAAGGTATTTAAAAAAACATTGTCAATAAATAACATGATGATGAAACATTATGGTTACAAAGAGTAACGTAGTACGTCCACTAATTCCGAAAAAATATTATTTCAGGAATTAAATTAAGTTTTGACGTAAATTATTGCATTTTTTTCTCTGTATCACGCGCGAAAACGCTAGCAGCCTAGCAGGTGTCATGGCGTCGTCCGCTTTACTGAGGTGTGACGTCACACATCTAGCTCAACGAAGAAAGTCAACAGAATATTGACACAGCACAGTGGCGTTTACTGGGGCGTGACGTCATTCGCTCATATTAGTGTTTTAGATAAAAAATGGCCGATTGCAGTATTTTATACTGTTATTTTATTAAAAATCTTATTCATTTCATTGGTAAGATTAAAACTGAATAATTTTTTTAAATCCTATCAACATGTTTTTCTGCAAAATCATTTATATTTTGATCTTTCTATACTGTGATCATGCCTATTGAAAAGCTATCGAGGTTTTAATCAAATAAAACTGTGTTTGTTATAAACGTGGGAATATCTGGATAAAAGTATCCTATGTGTTAATCCAGGTTATAAACTATCTGTATGCCGAATTTCATCCAAATCCATCCATCCGTTGCAGCGTAAAGAAGCAACAAATATACACACATACACAAAAACATCGAGGAGCTAGCTCGATGGCGCAGTGGTTAACGCGCCCGGTCTGCGAGTGCTGAGGTTAAGCAACTTTAGCAAAGGCCGGTCATCGGATGGGTGACCAAAAATGTATCATCTCGAGCTCCTCCGTGCTTCGGAAGGCACGTTAAGCCGTTGGTCCCGGCTACATTAACAGTCGTCAACAACCACCGCACCGCACTGGGCCTGCGTGGTGGTTTATGGCTCGTTCTCCCTACCCATCCATAGGAAAGGCTCGTGCCCCAGCAGTGGGGACATAAAATGAGCTGATGATGATGATGATGACACACAAACTTTCGCAATTATAATATTATTAGTGTGATGTGATACCGAGCGCCGAGCTACAGCCGGTCAACTTACCATGTCCAGTGAGCGCTTCGGTCTGAAACACGCGCTGCAGCGGCGGGAAGTAGATCACCAGCATCTGCCCCACCATGCTCAGCGTCACCGCCACCAGAAACATTCTGCAATGTAATCATACACTGCTTAAAGTGGACCGACGATCTGGTGAAGGTCGCGGTCGCGGGAAGCCGCTGGATGCGAGCATCACAAAACCGGTCTTTGTGGAGATCTTTGGGGGAGGTTTTTGTCCAGCTGTGGACGTCTTTTGGCTGAGATGATGATGATGATTATTCTGACTGCTTTACTAACGATGGCTAAAGTTACACAATGCTTAAGCGAGAGCGTTAGGCGGTCGACTCCCAGGGCCACATGAGTAAATATATCACTACAGAGTACAAGCTCTCTAACAACGCGCAAGTATGTATCAAACATATTCTGATAGGGCTGACACCAGTTGCACGTTAAAAAAAAATTAGGGAGGTAAAATAAATCGAGAGAGAGAAAGAGATCGCTTTGAAAGCGAGGCGAGGGCCTCGCTTTCAAAGCGATCGAAAGCGAGAGTGTTAGGCGGTTGGGGAGCTGGTTTGTGATCACCAACCGGCATTTGGCAAGCCATTACCCATTAATTGTAGCGATGACTTGATTTCAATGATGGAGGCCTTTGCCCAGCAGTGGGACAGTTATAAGCTATTTACTTTACTTAACTTTTTAGTACAAGGGTTAAAGGTTGGTGGGAGGAGGAAAGGGCTGACTGGGTAGTTACGTCATCTTATATAAATACAACGTGTAACAGAAAGGTGTGGTCAAAATTAAAAGATCCACAGTGTATCCCATCTAGATCTTGTACGCAGAGTTACTAAGACATGATTATTAACTTAAATTTGTTATGCTATTTCCAATTAAATATTTATATTGTGACGTCACATCAAAATAAACAAGTCTCAGCCCTAGTGGTTTAGTAACCTCTGTGTACTTACATTTATTATCACTGCTGCTTGCTTGTGCGCGCCTGACGCCTATAACTTAATTAATATAAATATTTCATTAGCCATTGCATGACAAATTAAAGTTAATAATTTTCTAGATGGGATACACTTTGGATCTTTTTATTTTGACTACACCTTTTTGTTACACGTTGTATATCTATTCTATTAATATGTAAATTTGTTTGTTTGTTTGTGGAGGGTAATCTCTGGAACTACTGGTCCAATTCCAAAAATTATTTCTTTAACATAAAGCTAAACTCCTCGCGGGTGATATAGGCTATATTTTATTTTGAAGTTTTATATACTCAACATTAATAACGTAGTTTCGTAAGTACAGTAAGGCTTGGATTTAAAAACTATTATTTTATTTTGGAGAGTTTGCTGATTGCATCAGACGGCATTTTCAGCTTCACCGGGCTTGGTTGGGTGCGGCGAGAAACTTAAAGGGTTTCTCAAGCCTAAAGAGGTTTTCTAGAGGGAACAGCATCACGCACTAGTGCGTGTCCCCGTGCCCTACTAGATTCTCCGGGTTCGGATCGGATCGGGGATTTAAAAACACTTACCTAGTTGATATCACTCTGACAACAATACAACGATACATTGATACACTGGACAAAGACAGTAACCCTAAGAGTTTCTTGTAGATTGGTAAATAAGAATTTTGTTATGTAAATTGCACTAAAGACTTTTTTATTATTAGTTTTACGTCACCATAACTTCTAAACTTTGACCCGATTTTTATATATTTGATCCAAGATGGCGGACGTGATTTTAAAAAAAGGAAATGAGTGTCGTTTCCAAGGTTTTTGTAGGTGCTGATTATGAATATGACATCTATACCGTGATCCAAGATAGCGGACGTGATTGAAATAAAACTGCATATGAGTATCGTGTCCAAGGTTTTAATGGGTGCCAAATGCCAATTATGAATATAACATATATTCCACGATCCAAGATGGCAGAGGTGATTTAAAAAATAGAGCATATGGGTATAGTTTTCATAGGTGCTGATTATGAGTATGGCATCTATTGCCAAGATGGCAGACGTGATAAAAAAAAAAGTGTATATGGGTTTCATTTCTTAGGTTTTCAAGGGTGCCGATTATGAATATAAAACCTATTTCGAGATCCAAGATGGCGGACGTGATTTTTTTCAAAAGTCAATGTGGGCATTGTTTTTATGATTTTCGTGGGTGCCAATAATGATTTATGACATTTATTTAGAGATTTAGGAGGAGCGGACGTGATTTTTTTTAACAAAGTCAGTATTGGTATTGCTTATTAATGTTTATAAACAATAAGTAGGCGTGCAGATGATTTGAATCTGTCAATGTCTTATTTTTTAATTTGTAACCCTACAACCGAAATAGTAAACATCTTTTAATAAAAATTACGGTCGAAGGTTGACCACTGGGCGACCACTAGTATACACCGTTGGCCTGAATAACCCGAAAGATTTAAACCACGTATTCTTAACGACAGTACGAGTAAATAACGTTATATTAACATGGGTCGAAATGTGTGTTTTAATTGACCCACTTTTTCAATACAAATTAAATCATAGTAATAGCGTGTTTCTTTATGGTCAAGCCTTTACTTCAGAGAGTAAGCGAATCATATTAATCTCAAGTTGAGAAACAGGGAGCGAGCATGACACTTCACGAATCGCTCCGATATCACACGAGGCACCTAGGTAAGTGCGTCTGCGTGAAAGTAGTAGGTGTCTACGTCATACCTTAGGGTGTGTTATACTTGATATTTTTTTTATTATTATTTGTTTTAAATAATGAATATCTCCTTTATTATGGGGTTTAGGACTATGTGTTACATAACTTTATATACTCTAATTAGGCTGTAGAATCGTTAAGTTAAATCTTTCGGGTTATTCAGGCCAACGGTGTATATAAAAAAGATAATAATCTTAGTAGAGTTTCTTGTAAATAACTATTTTGTTATGTAAATTGCACTGAAGACTATTTTTTTACGCCACCATAACTTCTAAACATCTGCACTGATTTTAATATATTTGGTATCGTTAGAATCCTTATTATTTTCTGTTTTTTATATAAAAGTGTTAGTAATAAAGTGTTTATCTATCTATCTATTATGTTCTTCACGGATCATGTACAAGCTTACAATGTACCACTCACTTGTTGGAGAACAGTCCGACCTGCAGCACGGACTTGGTCTGCGAGCGGCACGACAGCGCGTTGAACATGTCGAACAGCACGAAGCAAGTGAACGTCATCGTCGTATCGCGGGGGGTTATCTTGTTATCCGACATCTGGGGAGGAGGGATACAGATCAGTATTAGAACCTATTTTGCACCTATTTTTAAATCATCTAAATTTAGAAAGAAAAATATATAAACTAAATGTCTACCAAAGTTCAAAATATAGATATACATGGCATATTTTTAATAACCCGCATAATTTAAATATTTCATAATTAAAATATCAGTTTCCGTTTCCGATCTGAGATAGTCTGACCCATGGGTCTGTCAGTGACAATGACTTCGTCGGCCGGTTAAGCCTTCAAAACAACGCATTCAGCGTTTTCGTTAAATTACTTACTGAAAATATTATATTTTATTCCGGGGTTCTTAAATTATTATAAATGCCTAAAGTTATTCTTTAGGAACAGGATCAATTAATTACAAGGCAATTCCAATTTCTCTATTTTTATATTTTTTTGTGTACAATTCTGGCCATGGTTCTTCTTTTTTTAACATTCATTTATAATTCAAGATACATGGTACATGATACTGAAAAGGCATCATCTCTAAACTAAGAATAGAAATAAAAATAAAAAACTGCTACGCACACTACCTAAACGATAGTTCATACACTTTTGTGTTCATAATCGTGTAGTTAAACTATTTTTATAACATGTTTTAGGAATTATACACAAATACAAATAAATATTAATACCACCACAGCTAAATCGTTAGATATACTAGAATGTGTTTTCTTGCAAATTTAGAAGAAAGTTCTTATATTCGTACTTAAAACAGCATAACGTGTTTGCTTTTAAACGTAATAGGTTATTTTGAAAAAGAATAAAAGCCTCACCTCCCTGTTGAAGACCCACAGAGTGCCGGCGATGATGATGGCGGCGGCCAGCAGCACGTTGAGCAGCAGCCCGCGCGAGATGATGCGGCGCGTGGTGTCGCGCGGCCGCCGCCGCACCACCTCGTGGTCCACCGGCTCCACTCCCAGGGACTGCGCGGGCGGGCCTAACAATCACAATTCAAAACTTTTGTTTTTTTTTCAAAAAGTGGTCAGCCCGTGACCACGGACCTTTTAACTCGGTCGAAACGTCGGGTATAAAGAAGGAATGATACCTTTTTCCAAATAAGTTTGCGTTAATCCCCGTTTAAATTCTTTCGTTTAAAAATTTTATTCAAAATTAACTTCACATGTATTTTTTAACGTTAATTCAAAGGCTTCAATTAAAAGACTTCGTAAATCCTACGTTGGAGACTTTGTACCGAGATCGACGACAGTTATTATTGCTAATTTAAAGAATTTAAAAAATATATACATACTTCTCGCTGAACATAGATAATTTCGTACATTGACCTTTGCGCCTACAACCATTTTAAATTTGCCAAAGTCAAAGTCAAACTTTTTTATTCAAATAAACTTTAGAAAAGTGCTTTTGAATCGTCCAAACATTTTTTACCTACCTACCTACCGTAAGCATATACTTAAAAGACAAATTTATAATATATCCCAATTCATTTTGTTTTTATAAATGACGCATTTTATTTCAAAAAAATAATAAAGTATTAACAAGATCAATACTTTATCTAATATTAAATAAGTGAAAATTCTTCTATCGTAAAACAGTTATGTTAAGCTTATTATTTAACGACAATTCTTGAATAGGCCCTAAACCTATAAACCAACTTCGAAATAGATTTTTGAACTTGAAATAGACTTTTAATTTATTTGATAAACTAAAATTGTAATATTTGTGGCTATTTACTTTTTTGTATTTGATATTGTTTGAATAAACTTTCGAACAGATCTTAAATACTTTGTGAACAGACATAATATACAATTAGCGTTGCCAGGTGTCCCGATTTTCAGGGGTCTGGTTACAGGTCCCGATTTACCCTTGATCGGTCCCGATTTTTCAATAACTTCCTTAGTTAGTACTTAGATCGATAATTTTGACAGCAAAAATTAATTCTCTCTCCCCCCGCGGCGGGAGATTCATGTTGTTATAATATGTAGAAGTTTATCTAGTTTAAGTATCATTGTTTTCGTTTCGTAAATAAATGACCATTCACAAAAACCTGCATTTTTTTAGCAATCGCTGCTGTCCCGATTTGAAATTTCAAATCTCTATTGTTTTTACCTTCCGTCCCGAAATTTGACACACTGGACCTGGCAAAACTAATACTACAATGAACATCAGCACACACCGTCCATAATGATGTTGATCCACAGTATCTGCATGGCGTTGAGCGGGTTGGGGATGCCCATGAGCGTGGCGAGCGCGATGAGCGACAGCGCCGCGATCGACGTCGACAGCTGGAAGCGCACGAAGTTGCGGATGTTGTAGAATATGCACTTGCCCTCCTCGATGGCAGAGCTGTGGAGAATACAAACAAGCCATTTTAAAGCAAAGAAACCACCAAAAAGAAAAAAACACTTAAATATCATATAGCCTATAATGTTATCTCAATTTATTATCTTTTTTTATTTACTCTATTATTTATTATATAGGTATTTATAAAATACAGTGAATAAATTAAACGCCAATCCGACCCAGCCAGGAATCGAACCTAGGTCTTCCGCAATCCGGGCGGCTGCACTGACCGCTATGCTACCGGGAAACACTGTAGTACTTTCACTGTATTTTATAAATATTTAATTCAGCTTCAGTACAGCAATTAGCACTTAAAAATTAAATTTTCAATTTTTTATCTTTTTTTTATTATCTTTTTTTATTATCCTTTTTTATTTATTTATTTTTTATTTACTGTTTTTTATTTATTTATCTAACGAAATCAATCGAAACATTCAATCAACCGTTCGTTATCAGGAATGACTTTGTAGTTTTTTATTCTGATCGATTCAATGATCGAACCTAGTAAGACCCTAAGAATATATATCTCTAGCATGCCGGGCCCGCCAAGGCAAGCCCTCCGGTTCCTTTACAGTAAGTGCCGTTACTAGACACTATCCGGCCACAGCTTCACTCACATGATAGTGGCGAAGTCGTCGTCCACCAGGATCATGTCGGCGGCCTCCTTGCAGACGTCGGTGCCGTTGCGGCCCATCGCGATGCCGATGTCCGCCCGTTTTAGGGCCACGCCGTCGTTCACGCCGTCGCCTGATAAGTTTGTGTTTTATTTTAATTAGACAAAAAAGAAATTAAGCACAGTAACGTTAAATAACAAAACTAATATTACAATTACTAATCCATAAAGTAAAGCACTAAACATTTATAAGCTTTTGGCAATATCTATTTTAGCAAATTTGGTCCGTTTTGAAATCTCCTCTACAAATTGTCATCCCCTACAAGGGATAATTTCTTGGATGATTTTTGGATCACCAAAAATCCTGAAACACTTTACAATTTCTTACCAGGCCAAATACCGAAATTTAAAGAATGACAAATTTCCATACAACTTCACAAGCTTATTTCACCTCTCTAGGGGAGATTTTTCGAAAAATGCTAAAACACGTCGTTCTTTATTTTTATTGAAAAATCTATAGATCGATAAAATTATTCATTTTGATAGTTATTACTTAAAAATAACGATTTTCCCAAAAAAAACTTTTTCCCTTTTTTACTCTTTTAAAAGAAAATAAACAAAATTCCTCAGACACGTCATTCTTTATTTCATATCAAGAAGCCAAATACCAATTTTCATGTATTTTACTTCAAAACTGACGGACTTTCATACAAACTTTCACCCCCTATTTGACCCCCTTAGGGTGTAGTTTCGTAAAATCCTTTCTTAGTGGCTGGTTACGTCACTCAATTTACCCACAGTTCAAATTTCATCTAATTAGCTTCAGCGGCTTTAGACTCGGCGATGATAAATCGGTCAGGCCAAGTCATTATATGTATATAGATGGAACCGTTTCGACAGATACTGGTGTCCCTAAACAAATAAACTACTGATTTTGGCAAATTCTTCTAAGACAAGAAACGCTTCCAAGACTCTATTTCTATTTCTAATTGACATGAAAATTGGACAACATACCTGTCATCCCGACTATGTTGCCGAGCCTCTGCAACGACTTCACTATAGCCAGCTTGTGTTTCGGTGTTACTCTGTAGAACACGCTAACCTGAAAGTTACAACGAAAATTTAATATTTTATGTATCCTTATTATATGTAGCAATAAAGTTAGTAGTAGAAATGTCCTTAATAGAGTCATAGGTAAGAACTGAGTTGAAATGGCTACCAACCTTAGTTGATGATGGTTGAGAGATGGCCTACACCCAACATAGGGTAGCGACAGGCTAAAGAATATGTACCCTATTAGGTACATAATAAAAGTCAAAGAAAGTTGTGGTTTTATTTTTGTTTTAGCTCATAAAGACGATTTGATTGTAATTTATCAGTGAATTTGAGAGACCTGGGAGGTCCAAAAATCGCCCACCTGGGCTTGCGAGTAACTTTAATTATAATATTGATAATAATGTTGTGGTGAATTTATTCAGATATGCAATTTATCAAAATCCGTCTCGAATGACCAATTTACACACAAATTGATAAATAATAAGGTACCGTGTCAATGATTCTGTCGAGTTCGTCGTCGGGCATCGCGTCGAGCTGGTCGCCGCTCAGCGACTGAGAGTGGAGCACGTCTAGCCCGACCATTTGGGCTGCGGAAACACAAACACTATTATTATCTAATTTATAATGTTCAAAACGTGATTTAAGTCTGTTGTGTTATCTTAGAAAATTAAAAAAAAAGTAATTGGGTGCGTAGAGTAACGTACCCAAATGAAACTTGCTGATTTATGAAAGCTTTCGTACAGAGAAGTTATAACGCGCGTATTCTTTATATACTTACTTACCATAGCGGGTAATGCTTATGTAATGTATGTAATGTAATGATGCTGCTGTAGAATAGCGTGATTACGATTTTCATAAGATTGTGTTAATGAGGTATAGAAGCAGGGGGAACGTTAACTCTATTCCGTGCTTTGTCTTGTAACATACAAGGAACATTAGATGAATGAAACATGAAAAAATGAAACATTAGTTGCAATATTATGAAAGAAAAATTATCATATCGTGACGTACGTGTTCTTTATATACAGCATAATGCTACAGCGGTACGATGGCGTTTGTGGCTCACCAACGCTAACTCGGATTGAAACTGGAGCCATTAGCGTGATTAGGAAGGGATGGCACTTTAGGATGGTATTGAGGTTTCGTTGGGTAGGTTTCCCTCCCACCGTCAAACTTTTCGTGGATAAAGAGCTCTAAAGATTCCCATACAACCCGGGCACCTTTAGATAGCATTAGGAGCCGTTTAGGATTAGGAGCTAGGGTATCGTACGATGATACCTTTATGATCTCAAAGTTGCAAAGTTTCCTTTGCGCGCGTTACAACGCAAAGCATCGCGTTAAAACGCACTATATGTGTGTTTAGGTAGTCGTAGGACACGGCTATGCGTGTGTAGTCCTATGTTAACTGGTTCAACTCACCAACACTAAGAGCTGTAGGCTTGACGTCGCCGATGTCCATCTTAAGGGGGTGCAGCGCGGAATTTCGAAAATTTACGTGTTTTTAAGTCACTGGTGCTAGGCGCTGAATAGGTCATATACATTAAAAGGACTAGTGTAGGTTAGCTTGATCCTTTCACAAGGTCATGGTTGTCTTGGAATTTGAAACAAATACCCAGAAACTGCATAAACAATACGTCAAAGTAATGATATCTAAAAACTTATTTCTTCAAAAACTTTGTAAATATAGCACAAATGAAACAATGATCCGACATTAAAATGTTTGTATTGATAGTCCGCAGGCCACTGTTGTCTTATTTTTTATTTAAAAACTATGAATATGAAAATATTATGACTTTTATTATTTGTTACCCAAACGCCTATGATTTTACGAAAGTAAACATTGCTCTAATTAAATCACCAGACTACTCTGTACAGATATTAGTGTGCGTTCGTATTCTTGTCGTGCGCCGTTGTCACACCACTGCCACGCGCCGCTCGCTCGCTATCATAAAGAAACTTGAAACTCGCAGTTTTACGTCCGCGCTGCACCCCCTTAAAAGGACCGCGGCGAATACGCCCATTCTGGAAAAGGTCTATAAAGGTGTATGTTAACTGGTGGCACTGACCGACGCTAAGGGCGGTGGGCTTGGCGTCCCCGGTGACCATCTTGACGTGGACCGCGGCGCGGCGCAGCGTGTGCACCGCGGCGCGCACGGTCGGGCGCGGCGGGTCGCACACGCCGCAAGCTCCCGTATACGTCAAAGCTTCGAGGCTGTCCCCGCGACATAGGGCTATGATGCGAAGGCCTGATTAGAAACGAAACACATATTAATGTCAAATATTTATAAAATACAGTGAAATAATTAAATGCCTACCCGACCCAGCCAGGAATCGAAAGTGGGCCTTCCGTAATCCGGGCGGCTGCAGTGACCGTTATGATACCGGGAAGGCTGATTTATTTATTTATTAAGGACAACCAACAAAACATACACCAACAAAAATTACAAAAAAAGAATCATTGGAAAAAAGTCTTAATCTAAGTGCTGTCTTACTTAAAGGCTGCCACGGCATGCAAATGTGGGCTTACAATATTATTATTTAAATTATTTTAAAACCTTAACTTAATATCTATAAAATTTAAAACAAACTGAGAAGAAACTAAGAAGACCCAGTTGTGACATATTAAAGTCGTTAAAGTGGCAATACATTTAAGGCTTCGACAGTTAGATATAAGATAGGCAGTTCCTCATCATCATCATCAGCTCATTTGATGTCCCCACTGCTAGGGCACGAGCCTTCCCTATGGATGGCTAGGGAGAACGGGCCATAAACCACCACGCGTACCATGCTCCTCCCTGCTTCGGAAGGCACTTGAAGCCGTTGGTCCCGGCTGCATTAGCAGTCGTTAACAACCACCAATCCCTGAGCCCGCGTGGTGGTTTATGGCCCGTTCTCCCTATCCATCGATCCCTATCGATTTTATGTCCCTACATAAAATGAGCTGATGATGATGATGAATGAGCTGGTGATGGTGATGATTGTCTCACCCATGCGTCCGATGTTGTAAGCCTCGCTGATGAAGTCCGCCTGCTTCTCTTTAGTCATGGGCGCGTAGTTGCCCGCGCTGTCGATGTACTTGATGCACAGCGGTAGAACATTCTCGATGGCGCCCTTCACAAACACTTCTTCCTTGAGCTTGCCGTCGTTGAACTTGGGGGCGCACTTCACCACCATCATCTTGGTCTCAGAACTGTTTATTGGATAACAAAAAACATATTATAAAATGTTTTTGTTTATATCATTTTTAACGCAAATTTTGTTGCGAACAAATTACAAAAATGTAAAGGTATGTCAGAAGGGTGCAGTTTGAACCTGCACCCTTCTGACATACACATCCTGCTCGTGGAAATTTTTTCAACATTTGTGTTTTTGTCAATCATATTGTTAGTATGTTGGCGAATGTTTGCAATTTTGCACGTTGGATCCCCAACATTACAGCCATTATTTTTACTAACCAACCCCTTTATTTACCCATCATTTTTATTATTGTTTTTTTTATCAAGTAGTTACTTTCGCCGACCAACCGTCCTCAGGACTCCTGGTGGCTGGTAACCTTTTTGTCTTTGTAACATATTTATTTCCACATTGTTAACTCAATAGCCTTTTAAATCCACAATTGTAATGTTTTATTATATCATATTTTTAATAAAATACCATATTTTTGTAAAGTGTGGTGTATTTTTTTTTTTTGGAGTAGGAGGAGCAAAAGATCCACATTACAGTGCTTACCTCCTTAGAAGACTGAATAAATTAAGAAAAAGTGTAAGGAACTAGTTATTTACAAAACTTCAATATTTTATATTTTATATTAGTTATTTATAAATTATTAACTAAAACCTTCCGTGTAGTGTAACGTTACCTGAACGGTATCTCGTGCAGTCTCGTGTGGTGATCGCGGATGTCGGTCAGCCCGTATTTGAGCGCGCAAGCCAGCAGTGCGCCTTCCGTAGGTTGCCCGTACAGGATGTCGTCGCGTATGGTCGCGTTGTTACATAGCACGCCGACCTGCAAACAATTACGTAGGACCATTGAAATTGCAAATTGACAATTGAAATTCCCCTGTTGAGTTACTTGTCGGTTTTTCCAGTAAAAGGCGAGTACTCAGGTGCGATCGAGTATGGAGTATTGTTCCCATCAATGGGACGGCTCCGGTAAATACCGCCTCAATGCACTTGATAGACTGCAAAGGCGAGCGGTACGCCATTATCGGAGATGCTGAGGTTACAGCCTCTCTAGAGGACCTCCAGCTGCGAAGAGACATTGCTTCTCTCAGTGTCTTCTACCGGAATTACTAAGGTGAATGTTCTGAAGAACTTGACATTACCTCCAGCATACTCGGCACCCCCCTCCTGACCTAATCGAGATAGCGACTATGTTTCTGCACAACTAACCAGAGTCTTGGTAAGAGTACTAAAGCATCCTCAATTGATTGAAGCATAAGTTTTTACGTAGTAGTCAAAAACATACTTTAATCACAGCACAATAAGGGTTAATATTTTTAAATGTCAATCTCATTATTATTTTTGACCTTTTTTGCCTATGTGTTACCTGGCTATAACCATGCTTTACTGCTATCCTTTTTTTTTCTTTTACAATTATAATGTATTTTACCAAAATATAATTTCGCCAAACTGATTAACAGTTTATTGGCGGAAATTGCACTCATTTTTGATAGATTTTACATGTTATATTTTTTGTTGTTGTTGTGAGGAGCTCGATGGCGCAGTGGTTAACGCGCCCGGTCTGCGAGTGCTGAGGTTAAGCAACTTTCCTAAAGGCCGGTCATCGGATGGCTGACCAAAAATTAATCATCTCGAGCTCCTTCGTGCTTCGGAAGGCACGTAAAGCCGTTGGTCCCGGCTGCATTAGCAGTCGTTAACAACCATCAATCCGCACTGGGCCCTCGTGGTGGTTCATGGCCCGTTCTCCCTATCCATCCATAGGGAAGGCTCGTGCCCCAGCAGTGGGGACATAAAATGAGCTGATGATGATGATGATGATTTTTTGTTGCATGGAACGGATCTTGAGATACTGGCTGTAAATTTGGGATCAACAAGCAGCTGTTTATAACAGGCCTCACCTCGAGCATGGCCCGCACGCCCGCGCGCGCCTGGTCGAGGTCGCGGCCCTTGTACGCGCGCAGCTGCACGTCGCCGCGCGGGCTGTAGCCGGTGCCCGTCACCTCGGCGATATGCCCACCGGAGGTCGAGATCGTTGTGACAGTCATCTCGTTCTTGGTAAGAGTACCTGTGTAATCCATTGAAACATATAAACTATTGTAAACGCTTCATCAGCATCCTCGGCACCTATACAATTCGATACAGTGCAATGTGGCTGATCAGATAGATAGATGAGAAACAATAAAAGACATTTGTATACAAAAAAATGCACGATAATTACTAAATGACAACGGAGGCAAACGAGCAGGCGGGTCACCTGATTGGAAGTAATCACCGCCGCCCATAAAACCAAAGAAATCGCAGATGCTTAGCTGGTCTTGAGGAAGGAGTTGGATCTTGAAGAGGAAGTAGGAATTGGAGGGGAGAGAGGTGAGATACGGGCTTCCTGTACTTTCATTCACCGGACGAAACACAAAAGCAACGAGTGTCATTATTACACGCCGATATTCTTATCGATTATTTTTTATCGAATGACCAAAATCCGGCCACTAAAGAGGTGACCAGATGACTTGGATGAATCGTCCGCGTCTCCCCGGACGCGGTGGAAGACCGGTAATGAGTTTTCTCTAGCTTGCCAATGGAATTTAAAGCGTAAGCAGACTTTTTAGGGCCGGTGAAAACTTTAAGACCCTCAAGCCGTAGCGTAGAACACTCCCAGAGGATTTCTAGAGGGATTGACATCACGCAAGCGGGTCTCCGTCCCCTGTAAGTTCTCCGAGACGATGATCAGAATCACATTTTCTTTACTGCTGCGGCATACGCCTTATATGGATGCAAACAGCACAGGGAGTAAGCCATAAATCACCAGGCGAGTCCAATGCGGTTTTTTTTAATGTTAATGGGTGGCAAACGAGCAGGCGGGTCACCTGATGGAAAGTAATCACCGCCGCCCATAGACACCCGCAAAACCAGAGGAATCGCAGATGCGTTGCCGGCCTTAAGGAAGGAATTGGATCTTGAGGAGGGAGCAGGAATTGGGAGTGGGGAGGGGTGAGAGATGGGCCTCCGGTACTTTCACTCACCGGACGAAACATAATACCAACGAGTGCCATTGTTTCACGCCGATATTCTGTGAGAGGGTGATATTACGCCGGGCGTGGCTCTACCACTCAGACTGTGTCACTTCATTTAGCACCACCCAGGGGTCACATGTAGGGTCTCAAGGTTTAGTACGGAGGTTTACTACGGAAGCGAGTAACTTTAACCCCCAAAAAGTGCAAAAGCGGTGCAGTTGTTATTAAGGGTGCGCCGTCCGTAAGTGACAAGTGTCATATATTTTATTTGAAATGTCTTCTTTCATATTTATTTGATGCCGCGCGGCCATACTAATTTTGTATGGGAAATTTAACGTGACAATTTGAAAAATAATAATTTAAAAAACCGCTCGATAAATCGAAAATGTGAGACGGACGATTTGTAGTTTAGACCATTGGTGATTGTTTAAACAAAATCAGAGGTACAATAATTTAGATAAACTATAAGATATCAACTAAACGCTGCCACTCGTTTTCATGATTTTTGCCCAACTTTAAATGATATTGTAGAAAAAACTATAGTATGTTATGAATTTATGCATTGGACTAATTGTAAACACGTTCCCTTTGATACTTAATACATATTTTGTTTATTTAATACGATAGTATTTTCAATTATATCAACTTAACCGTGACTGCATTTTTGGCCTTTTTTTTGGTCGGCGCACCCTTAAAGACTGTTAATGCGGCTTGAACCAACAGCTTTACGTGCCTTCCTATGCACGGAGGAGCTTGAGATGATTTGGCTACCTAATTTTTGGTCCGATCGATTAACCCTTAAATGGTATCGTGGGTGAATTAAGCCATGTAATTTTAATGGATCAAGTTTCTGATCTATATACAAACCATAGAACTTGAGAAGCTGTGTGTAACGATGAACAAAACAATTGATTTGTTTCATATAGTTTTTTTCACATTTTTTTGTTGACCTCTTTAGAAATTTCTGTTTTTGTTAACTAGTGTATAGGAAAATCATACCTATATATTTTGTAGATTTCTGTCTGTCTTTATACGATCTCGTCAGGTTAGTTTGCTATCCAGATGTATCTTAGTGTAAATGTTATGTAAACCGATTTAAAGGCACTGAATTAAAATCTCCATTTTTGATGGTATCTCCATACGCATGGTATAACAATGTTCTTTGCATATAAGTATATAAACTGACCCGTCTTATCGCTGCATATGACGTTAACGCAGCCGAGGGTCTCCACCGTGTGCAGTTTCTTGACGATCGCGTTCTGCTTGGCCATCCGCATCACGCCCAGAGCGAGGGTCACCGTCACCACGATCGGGAGGCCTGTAAACAATATTGGATGTAGAAAAAAACTGAAGAGTCTATGGTCTACCAACATAGTTTTGAGGTGTTCTTGGCTATTAAAGGTATTTACAGCATTACAAGATTTAGTGACCAAATAAAACAGTCTAAAAGAAATTGTGTTTAAGGGGGTGCAGCGCGGACGCAAAACTGCGAGTTTCAAGTTTCTTTATGATAGCGAGCGAGCGGCGCGTGGCAGTGGTATGACAACGGCGCACGACTACGAATACGCACGCACACTAATATCTGTACAGAGTAGGCTGGTGATTTAATTAGAGCAATGTTTACTTCGTAAAATCATAGGCGTTTGGGTAAAAAAATAAGAAAAGTCTTAATATTTTCATATTCATGTCTTTTTATTGAAAAATAAGACAACAGTGGCCTGCGGAATATCAATACAAACATTTTGATGTCGGATCATTGTTTCATTTGTGCTATATTTACAAATTTTCTGAAGAAATAAGTTTTTAGATATCATGACTTTTACGTATTGTTTATGCAGTTTCTGGGTATTTGTTTCAAATTCCAAGACAACCATGGCCTTGTGAAAGGATCAAGCAACCGACACTAGTCCTTTTAATGTATATGACCTATTCAGCGCGTAGCACCAGTGACATAAAAACACGTACATTTTCGATTTTCCGCGCGGCACCCCCTTACATATTTTGATATAATTATCATTAGTTTTTTGAGGTTATCTAAATAAATCATTCTCACAACTTACAAAAAACTCTCATAAGAGTGATTTCTTATAAACTACTTAACTTAAGATTAACACGAGTCAATATAATATATATTCCGGATTTTTCTATTTCGCCCGAGTGTACAGCCGACATTACAGAGCTAAGAAAGTTTTTTACTGTAATAAAATTTGTACCAATAAATGGCTTTTAAGTCAACAAAGAACATGCCTTCAGAAATAGAAGCGACGGCAAGACTGACGACTCCAATAATGAATGTTCTGTCAGTTCCTGAATGACCTTTCCCTGCAGCCAGCTACCATAATGTAGAAACAAAGAACTAGATACCCTCAGGAATAGCAGTGACGGCGAGACTGACAACAATGGTGAACATGTCCTTAATAGCCTTGCCCTGCAGTCAGCCGGATACCATAATGAAGCCAATGATGCAGAAGCTTTACAGCGATAAATGTGGTATACTAAGGCCTATAATTGAACAAAGAACTGGATACCTTCAGGAATAGCTGCGACGGCGAGACTGACTCCAATAGTGAACATGTCTTGAATGGCCTTGCCCTGCAGCCAGCCAGCCACCATAATGAAGCCGATGATGCAGAAGCTGTACAGCGACAGTTGGGCGCCGAGGGTATCCATGGAGCGCTGCAGGGGCGTCTTGGGGGCTTCCTCGGCTTGCATCATGCGGAAGATGTCGCCAAACTCGGAGCGTTCGCCCGTACTTACCACGATACCCTAGAGAAGAAAGCTTGGTGGTTACATATATGACTTGTCTATCTATGATTGCGAATTGGCACGAACTAGCTCTGGATAGAGATAGGTGGAAGGAGGTAGGGGAGGGCTTTGCCCTGCAGTGGGAAGTAATGACTGATAATAATAATAATGACTGTGACTGTATGGATTTCTGAGAGGCAAGGGTTATTTTTTGTTTGAGGTACTAATCCAGTAAATGAGCATAACCAGGTGCTTGTGGATCTCGATTGTAATCTCCGCTCTTTATTATGCTTGGAGACAGAGGCCTGGACCCGCGGCTTGGCGAGCGGTCATTCCCTCCTTCTTTTACGGTGTAGGGAAACATAGTAATTTTGCCAAGTTAAAAAGAAACGGTTTGAAATGTACAAGAGAGTGGCAGTAAGTTGCCGGTGAAAGGCCAGAGAAAAACTTTGACAAGTCCGCGTAAGCCCGTCACCGATATTTAAGTGAAAAACGTCTTTCCTAAGGTAACTGTATTCTAGCAAACTAATCATTCATTCGTTACTTACTTTGGCGTTACCACACCTCACTAGCGTGCCCATAAACGCGATGTTATCCTTGTTCACGCGTCCAGCGGCCGCCTTATTGGGCAGGACGCTCTTCATTGCCGGTTCGGTCTCCCCGGTAAACGAGGACTCGTCAATTGCCAAGTCGGTGGAATCGAAGAGCCGCAAGTCCGCCGGAACTCGGTCGCCGACATTTAGGTGTATTATGTCGCCGGGGACGAGATTACGAGCAAGGAAGTGTTCGAGGCTGCCTTCGCGTAAACTGGAAGAGTAATAAAAATAAGGATTCATTATTTTTGAGCGGGTGGTGCACGGCGCTGTATAAAGACTTTTGTTTAGACTTTGTGCTTGAGAGGATGTTCACAATGAACGTTTGGACGCGATTGCGCGTTCCGTATGTAGTTACATATACACATCTACAAAGTAAAAGCTCATCGTATACAATCTAGTTAGATTGTGTACGATGAGCTTTTACTTTGGTAGGTAGGTTTCAAAGAGGTTCTACCTAAGCAATATTTTATTTTTTCTAAAGCAGACTAAAACTAGTGTTGAGTAGGACATACAAGATGCACCTCAAATGTCCCATACAAAATGATTGAATGTCTCAACACCTCAAAAATATTTTTGTACCGCTTCACTGTGACAAAATACAGAATAAAATATATTTTTTTTAGTTTAATGAAAGGCAAAGGGGGCATATACAGCCAAGTCTTTAGTATTTTTTTTTGGTACTCAATGGTGGTGAATTATGATGAGTGGTGATTTATGCATGATAAATGATAATGATTAGGAAGGATGATATACCCCCATCCCCATTGAGTATCAGTAAAGATTTTTTTACTTAATTTGAGACATACATTTTATTCGACATAGAATGGAAGCTCAACTACCAACGATGTGTATTTGTTGTAGTCATGCATGTCTCATATATGATACTTTCCCATATCATTCCCCATACTTCTAAGCTTATCTCAAAGCCTCTAAGTGTTTTGTGTTAAAAGTTCAAAATGAGGTGTGAATGGGACATTGTCACATTATTGTGACATTTTCGCATTAATGTCTTATTCGTGTGACATTGTACCACCTCAATTGAAGTGCTACAATGTACTACCTCACCAAGCTAATTGAGTTACTCATACAAACTCATCGAAATTGCTTGTCCCACCCAACACTAGCTAAAACCAGCCTATCTACAAAAAGTATTGTCAAAACCTTATACAACACTACCCACAAGGCTATAGAGACTAAATTGGCTTACCAATTGCACGACGGCGGCACCAGCTTGTTCAACTCCTCTAACGATTTCTCGGAGCGGTACTCTTGCACGAACGCGACCGTGACCACGATGATGATGGCCACGGTGATGGAGATGGCGTCGTCGAACTGGCGCATCACCACGCTCACCACCGCCGAGCCTAGGGACAAGGAAGACAAGGGATATAGAAACAACTTTATATTTAATTATGAATGATATTAAAAAAAAATATTCAGATTAGGCACAATAGTGCACTTATGAACGTCGATTACATGTCTTAAAGATGAAGGAAAAAATATATAATAAAATGAGTACCTACACACAATAGTAGTAATAATAGATAATATAATAAACTATACATATATTTAATGTGATTCACTGCAATGCTGAATGATAATAGTAGTTTATGCAACTGTCATATAATGAAGGGTATTAAAACACGAGTGTGAGTTTATGAAACGAGCGCAGCGAGTTTCATAATAGTAACGAGTGTTTTAATACCCGTGTTATATGCAGTTGCATACACTACTTTATCTTCACTAATGCAATTAGTCAAACAACAAGAGTAAAAGCTGACAATAGTTTATTTATAATAATTGTTCAAATTTTGGATGGTACAATTTTGAAAGTTAATGTTAATTACCAACCAAACCAATCCATCCACCATCCAATAACCAATGAGAGCGCAGCTGCGCGCGCAGGGCCAATCAGGAGCGAGCGCGCGCTGTTCTTTTTTTATTCAATTGGCACAAGATCTTACCAAAGAGTTTTGTGTATGTAAGTTTAGTAGTTTCGACGAAGTTTTCACGTATAACCCAACTGTTTTCAAAAGCCAGCCTAATATCAAAATTTTATACAACTTGTATGAGGATTTTGACATAAGGCTCGCCAGGTTAATTGGTCGCGTTTTATTGATGTTATAATGAGATTTTACGATATCGATGTGGATATTATACCATCATGTGAAATTGCTTAAATTGAGTGTTTTGTTGTCTGCGCTATAATAGTAGTAATTATAAGTCAAGTATTGGAAACATAAGTAGGATGTTACAACATTAGTGTAGATAAAAGAGATTACTAACCTCCAGTTGACAAACTAATGAAGTGTTTAACAACAAAAGTCGCTGTAATTTTATAAATAACGTATTAACAAACTAATAAGTGTTCAAAAACTTTCGTTGCTAACTGTACAAAAAAAGAACATTCAACCAATTTACAAAAAGAATTGCTTTTGGCCGCCTATTGCTTTTACATTGACAGCGTAATTAAACTACAGGGGCGGCGAGAAACTTCTCAAGACGTAGTGATAGAACATCCTCAGAGTGTTCCTATAGGGGATGGCATCATACAAGCGTTAGACACGCTTGTCCCCATCTATGTCCCTATCTACTAACCCTGATAGGTAGGGTATGGCAGCTGGAACTACGGGTCCGGCTGTCTTTTCAAGGGTACCACGGGAGTTCCGGATCCTAGGCCCCCTGTCGGTTATGCCTTCGCGGGCGTCTCCGACAGGTCCCGGACATGGGTTAGACTCGTGGTGGCATGTGGTTAGCTGTAGAAGTGGGAATGTTCGTCTGCCTGGTTGATGTGGCCAGGCTTCCATTTCGTGCACAACGAGCGGGTCCAAGTAGCGGTCTCGAGGGGCCCGATGCGAAAGGACTTGCGGGGCACGTGAGTTGCCCATAGTTGGTTGCCATGCTCGGTGGTTTTCACTGAGCAGAACTCCAACATCTCCGGCACTAGTCTGGATAACTAGTAGAGGTGCCCGCTAGATGCAATACCTCCGGTTGAGCCAACCGCGTAGGATTGTGAAATTGGCAAGGTGCCTGGATGGGTACTGAGAAGTGAGTGGGCTTACAACTCCGCCACCAAAGAGGATATTTGGTAGTCGACTTAGAGTTGACGACCCGAGCAGTGGAATCTGCGAGTTGTGCTCTTAGTGCAACGAGAAGTGAGCGAGCTTACAGCTCCGGTAACCTATCTGGATAATAGGTAGTGGACTATACGTGTCCACGGGGCAACTAGCTTGAGACACTAGTCTTAAAAGTACCGGATGAAGAATGCGCTTCGGTGCGTCCTGATCTGGCGTTATGACCTGACGTAGATGATCCCTTGTGTTTGCACAAGAATGTCTGACACCAACTTTGTGACCTAACGGTTGGTAGGGGGTGTCAGTATAAACTTTAAAGTAGTGTTAAGTTGGGTTTGTCCCCATCTAGATTAGGGCCTCGGCCTCGGGTTGAGACGAGTGACGACGACGACTTCTAGAGAAATATCTAGAAGTCGTCTTCATTAGGCATTTAATAATAAGTAGTGTTAATTGTGCTAACTTATTTATACTTACTAGTGGTCACCCAGTGGTCAAAATTCGACCGTAATTTTATTAAGATTGTATCCTAAGCAATGAAAAATTAAAAAAGATAGAATGTCAGTTTGGATTGGCATTGACAGATGTCGGCCGCATTAAAGACATACAATACGTGTGTGTCAAATACATGGAAGTGTGTGTAATGTTGTTTTTGTTGATTTAATTTATTTTTATGCATAATTAAAAAAAAAATATTAACATTCGGATAACCTTCTCTATATAAACTATAAGTGTACGAAATTTCATACTCCTCCGTCCGCGCAATTTTCGTAAAAACGGGTACAAAGTTTTTGCTTCACGTATTAATATATAGATTTAAGCTTGCGAAAAGCGAGCCTCCAACTTATCTACCTATTCGTAAGTTCGAGTTCCGCCTTAATAAGAAGTAAAAGTAAGTAGTAAATAGCCTATATACTGTCCCACCGTTGAGCATAGGCCTCCATCATTAAAATCAAGTCATCGCTACTTGATGCGTATTGGCATAGACAAGAATAATTTATGCTAGCGCTATTTTCAGAGCCAATTTGAATGCAAAAATCACAATTATTTAAACATACTCGACTTACTTTAGCAATGAGATGTGACATACATGTTCAAAATATACATAATCAATGACATGTGAAACATCAGATATACGGTATCCAAAAATACATTTATCCGAAGGTGGAAAAACATGTATGGGTTAACAGTGGATGTTAAAGATGAATTTACTACTCTAAAGTAAATTCAATAGCGTTTCTAGAGTTTTATTTATAAAAGGCATCTGTTGAATGTTTACATTGTGGAGAACCGTAACATTTACCTATGCACGCCTATTCATGGATCGTGTGTGATCATTTCATTACCGCATGCATTTGTTTGCTTTGAGTTTGCGCTAAAATCTATTGAAAAGATTCTCGGTACCACATTCAAAGGTAGGTACTGTTTAGTGTAATAATATCTCAACAGTAGGCCTAGTATTCTATTGTATTAAGGGTTTATTGAGGAGCTTGATGGCGCAGTGGTTAACGCGCCCGGCTTCGCAAAGGTCGATCATTGGATGGGTGACCAAAAAATCATCTCGAGCTCCTCTTCCATGCTTCGGAAGGCACGTTAAGCTGTTGGTCTCGGCTGCATTAGCAGCCGTTAACAACCATCAATCCGCAGTGGACCCGCGTGGTGGTTTATGGCCCGTTCTCCCTATCCATCCATAGGGAAGGCTCGTGCCCCAGCAGTGGGGACATAAATGAGCTGATGATGATGATGATGATGATGATGATGATGATGATGATGATGATGATGATGATGATGATAAAAGGTTTATTACCATCATCACCACTGCTGGGGCACGAGCCTTTCCTATTAATGGAAATACCAAAGCGAGAACGGGCCATGCAAGCCCAGTGCAGATTGGCGGTTGTTAACGACTGCTAATGCAGCCAGCACGGTTTAAAGATTGCCATTGAATACCTATAAGTTTTATAACGTAACTAGTGACCCGCCCCGGCTTCGCACGGGTGCAATGCTCATACTAATCTCGTAGGGTTCAGCCAGCGTTTGCAATGTAAGCGCAAAAAAATGTGAAACCTCTAAAATTATCAGTGTTTCTCTACTATATGTATATATTATGCATGTGTATAATATATATATATATATATATATATATATATATTTATCCCGCAAGCAAACTACCGTCCACTGAAGGCGAAATTACATTTAAAATGGCGTCCACCGCTATTTGACGTCCGCATACCGGACGCCACTTTTTTAAGCGGTGACACTTGGAGCCTCTAACATGAAGCTAGCTGTAGAACAAAAATCGATGGAAGCCAAAAACTGTATGTAATAGCTGCAATTAAATACTGAATAGTTCCCAAAGAATCTCAGCAGAGGTGCGGCGCTACTGTCGTGCGTATATTCACAGCCGTATTATCGTGCTTATTTTCTGACGATGAAGTCGCGTATTTGGCGTCCGCTAATGCGACGTTGCCAGCTCTCTCAATGTTTGGTGCCTACTAAAGTACAATATTATTATCATAAATCGTATGCAAGCAAAACTGTATTCATCGCCGTAGGTCACACACGCGGTGCGTGTTATGCGGCGCCCAATTTATAGTTTAAATAATCTATAATCATCCGTATTATAGCTATTGAACGTCCGTTTATTGCTATTAGATTATGAAATGGACAGTGTTCGTCACACTGCCATCAGATCCGTGATTTGAAACGTTCTTAGTACATAAAATGCGATTTTCTTATTTTTAGTATCTCTGTTCAATCAATGCAAAATTAAATTTATTCCTGATGATGATGATGATGATAAGTATATAACGTGATGCTCACTAAAAGTCTGAAACGATTTCGTGCCTTTTAAAAGTCATTGCTTACGTTAAGAATGGTGTGCAATTTTTAATAGTAAAATTTAATAAATAACTAAAATTTAAGACACCAAGGTCTTACAGTAATAAGAGTGTTTACGAATTGTATCCGATCTGAATTCAAACCAAAACAGTGAAATGACGGTTCAAAGTAGACGTAGTACTATTTATATGAGAGCGTAAGTACTACATGAGTAAATATATTTACTCATGTGGTAGTACTAGATCCGAGTAATGCTATGCGTAAAGGCTAACTCTTGTTGTTGATTACTTTTACTTTTGATTGCTAGATATGGCTTCGTTAGGAATTGTTTTTTATAATGTTCAAAACTATTACGGAAGTTGTTTTATGTTTGTGATTAAAATGTTTATTTGCGTAGTTACCTATACTTATAAGTTACTTAGGTGAAACTAATAAATTAATAATAAAAATATTAAATGTACAGACGAGACGCTTGCACATCAACCTATCTAAAACTGTCCAATTTCTTCAATACATTTTCAACAATATACTTAATAAATTTCAAGTAAGTATATTAAAGAAATTTGACAGTTTATGGTAGGTTTGATATACAGGCGTGTGTACATGTTCTGTGTCATTGTTTATTTATTATTTATTTATTAATAAGGCTTACCAACTAAATACATAAGATTCATTTAATAATAATAAATAAATAATAATAATAAAACATTTATTCGGCTTTTCAACACATAACAGACATGGAAAAAAAAATATAACACAAAAGTTAAAATAAACTTAAAATTGCAAAAAAAATAAAAAAAATAAAGAGTTACATTTTCACAGTATACGAGTAACAAACAACAACAAAATAAACAGAAACAAGCAGAGATAGATAAATACACGAAAAGCCGAATGGGCTGATCAGCTTAGCTTAATGTTGTGGCTGATGCCTCAACGCTGGTATTCTGCTGGACCCATGACAGACCCATGACAATTTCAGAAAACATACTTTGACAAATAGTTATACTTATATGTATTTAAATTATAGGTATGAACAATATTACATTTTATCCATAAAAAAAAATAAAAAATACATAAATGGACCAAAACTGAAAAACTCTCTAATCTATTTATAATATTAATTAATTTTGATGTTATATAAAACTACTATTGTTCCACTTGCTACCGATTTAAAATTGTTTAAAGATTATCGTTGTGTTACTTACTGTTACTTATTTTTAATAAAAAAATTTAATGTACATGTTGTGTTATTGTTTATTACCTAGGTTAGGTTCATGTCCCAAAAAATAACTGTAGGATAAAATGAAGGATCGGTATTAAAATGAAAGAAAAAGAAAATTCTAAAGTTTTGATGTTTTTGCTTTAATAACGTTCAAATATACTTAAAGGTCGTAAAACGTTGAAAAAAACATCTATTTCAGGTGAGATTCAATTCCACGTCTTCCGCATACCAGGTGGCCGCGTAACCATAGCATTGGTTAGATCCGCCGAAATTTTCAACGCCTTTTGACTTATGCTTTTATAGCAACAGTCTCTTTTGAATTTAGCATCCCAAGAGATTACGCAGCCACCCAGTATGCGGAAGACGTGGGTTTGAATCCAACCTACGGTAGACTTTAGGGGTAGAAATGCGAAAGGCGAAATGTGAAATTGCAATATATAAACGCACGCCACGGTAACTCCTCAGCTAAGGGCTGGGATAGTTACTCGAACATATCTTCAAATCAACAATAGAATTTAGTCAGGAAATCAGAACCCAACATATACAACCTGTAACAGGTTAAGCGCAGACCCAGAAAGTAGTTTATTATAAATTTACTTCTCAATCGATTAAAAATATTTAAAATGTAGGTAATTTTTTTTTCCCAAAATTATTAAAACTTATTGAAATTACAGTCACTCCTTCGTAAATTGTTAAAACAAACGAAAATAAAACGTAAGTCAATGCAATAAGGGGCTTTTTAAAATGCGGTAGGTTGGTAGGCTAAAGCGCTAATATGCCCATACTGTTTGCCCTATAACTAACAACTTACATTAACCAATTTAATTAAATAAAAGTTAAATTATTTTTCTTTTTTTAATTTTAATTAAATATTCTAATTGGGGTGTCTGAGGATGTGCGTTCATTCTGTGACATGTTGTAGTTACGTAGTACAGTACCCCAATATCACATTATCCCAACTGTCGCATATTGTGTTCAGGATTTTCTTAGAGTTGGTGCAAAATGTGAAATAGCAATATACTGTACTAATAAAATATCAATACACAGACGCCAGATATAAATATACGGACGTCAGATGTCAATATACGGACGCCAGATAACAATATACAGACGCACGGTAGCTCCTCAACAAAGGGCCTAGGCTTTTCAAACTATAAAGACAATTAAGTTAGGAAGCCAGAACCCGAGGCATATAGTTACGCAATATGAATTCGTATATCAGACTGTTCGACTTGTCACATAATATTATGCTCAGGATGTTGTTAGAGCTGACGTGAAATGTCAAATAGCAATATACGGACGCCAGATGTCAATATACGGACGCCAGATGTCAATATACGGATGCCAATTGTCAATATACGGACGCCAGATAACAATAAACAGACGCACGGTAGCTCCTCAACAAAGGGCCTAGGTCTTTCAAACTATAAAGACAATTAAGTTAGAAAGCCGGACCCGAGGCATATAGTTACGCAATATGAATTCGTTTATCGTACTGTCCGAGTTGTCACATATTATGCTCAGGATGTTGTTAGAGCGGGCGTGAAATGTCAAATAGCAATATACGGACGCTAGATGTCAATATACGGACCCCAGATGTCAATATACGGACGCCAGATGTCAATATACGGACGCCAGATAACAATAAACAGACGCACGGTAGCTCCTCAACAAAGGGTCTAGGTCTTTCAAACTACAAAGACAATTAAGTTAGAAAGCCGGACCCGAGGCATATAGTTACGCAATATGAATTCGTTTATCGGACTGTCCGAGTTGTCACATATTATGCTCAGGATATTGTTAGAGCTGGCGTGAAATGTCAAATAGCAATTTACGGACGCCAGATATCCAATATACGGATGCCAGACATCAATATACCGACGCCAAATGTCAATATACGGATGCCTGATATCAATATACGGGTACGCACGGTAGCTAGTTACTAGAACATTATCTTTAAACCAATAAGAGAATATATTCAAGAAACCATAACCCAAGGAATATGAATGCGTATTCAGTGCCTTGAGTATTGGACTGTCCCACTTGTCGCATAATTATCGTGCTCAGATTTTTATTAGAACTGCAACGGCCATCATTAAGTTAAATAAAATAAACTTTGGTTAACAATTTATAGATATCTGTCAAATTGGACCCAACATTAAAATATTCAGTGAAAGAAAGAGATAGGTAAAACGAGCTGGCAACGTCGCATTTACAAAATCAGGAGGACGTAAAAATGTCGGCGCATTAAGTAAATCATAATCACTATATCCAGGAAGCCAAAAATTAATCACCATGAAATGGAGTTCATAAATGTTTGGGCATGATTGCAAAAAGAATATCGCCACAATTGAAATAACCGCAAAATGAAATATCCTATGGAGTAAGGCATCAAAAAACTAAGAAACATTCGCAGAGAGATGATCTAAATTGTAAGCTGAACTGGAGGACGCCGTAATGATGCACAGCATGCATGACGCCAAATGCGTTGCTAGATGTATATATATATATATATATATATATATATACATATATATATAAACCTTCCTCTTGAATCACTCTATCTATTAAAAAAACGCATCAAAATCCGTTGCGTTGTTTTAAAGATCTAAACATACAGACATACATAGGGACAGAGAGACAGCGGGAAGCGACTTTGTTTCATACTATGTAGTGATAGTGATAGTGACTATAACCACAGTATTACTACAGTTTTAAAAGCATAATACTGTAGTATTACTATACCTACTGTATGAAATAGTATATGTAACATAACATTCAATCGTATTCACCCGCCAAAATACCAGCGTTGCTGCGACACGCGTCGTCGCAACCTTAGAGCATTAAACCAACTGGAGACGCCACTGTCAGACGTTCCCCTCTGCCAAAAGAGTATGACCGCCGATCATACTCGTTATATAAAACTAGTTCCAGCGTGTTCCAGCGTCATTTGCAAATCACGGTGCACGCGATAAGACCTGAGCAAAAAATGCCAAATTGCAGCGTGTTTTCACGTAAAAAGCGATCAGAAACGTCGATTGTACAAAAGGATAACGTTACTTTTCATCTGTAACTATTATTTTGTCTTAATATTATTGAATAATGCACAAAATTTGCAAAAAACTGAAAAAATATTGTTAATCAAAAAGTGTTGCCACTAAAACGTCAAGTTGCAACTTTGCGTAACTTTTAAAGTTGAACGAGCCAACATTGAATTACAATTTATATTTCACGTTCTATAAAGTTAAAACTGTATTTTTACTATAAACGCTTATTTAATTAATGATAGATCACTACTTATAAAATGTAACTTATTTTGTTTTTACAGATTTTTCTTCAACTTAATTGCATTAAAAATTTTCAATACTATGAAACTGTATGTTTATGATCGGTCTACTTCATTAATATATTATATTTACGTTTCGTCACTTATCCCGAAAATAGGAAATTTTAATTTAATTACATTGGCCACACTGCAACAAAGTTAGAGCTGTGACAGTACAAAAACAAAATATTGATATCGACTTCATCATAATGTTTATTCTGGCTATTATAGGAAAATAATAATATAGATAAATAAATTAAAAAAAAAAACAAATTATTAGAGATCGAAACATACTTATCTCCATTTGGAGAAAAGGTAGTGGAATATAAAGCGGGCTTCGTAGTATTTTCTACTAAAAAATTAAACGCAGTACATGCATAAAGAGTTTATGTGGGGAGCCAAATGACAAAAGTTTAACATACCAAAAAAGTCGTGGTGGCCTATTGTATGCATCAAAAGAAGTTATTGATTTATGTCTCCTTTGTGAATTAAAGATCCGCTTAACTGATGACAAAAAAATAAAAAAATAAAAATAAAAAACCTATTAAATTAATACAACATTATAAGCATCAAAATAATAGTTAATTTCTGACAGAAATAACAACACCTACACCATAGAATTTACTTAAAACTATAAGATTACGTTTTTTATTCCAATTTTTTTTAAACTATATGAACACTTAGAGTAGCTTTGATGCATTAAAGAACTTTGCATCATTCAAAGATTTAACCTCAGAAAGCAGTTTAAACCTTGACAGCATTAGGTATATTTCGCTGTTCGTTTGTATGATATCATTCTGGAGTTCGGTACATACCTGTATATTGATATGTTTGTTTTAATTTAAGTCTTTTGCTTTTAAATTCAGCCTTATTTGGAAACTTATATAGAAATAAGAAAAATCTCTCGAATAATTGCATTTGGAAATCTGAAAAATTAAGACCCTACGTTACCTACAAAAAAGAATTGATCTGCTTTATAGAACCATGAAAGTACTATACATGTTGTTAAATTTTTCGGTTCCTCTTGATTGAGAGTCGGTTAGATAGGTAGCAAACTATTTTTCCATAATGAAAGAATAAGATTGCAGCTTTTCTTAAAAACAACAATTCTCTTTGGAAGGGAATACAATTATGTAGGTATATTTTGCAGATTTTGACTTATCCTAATTAATAACTGTCGATTTTAACAATAAAGAAAAGCAGTGTCTACCTTAATTAACCATACTGAAGAGCCTGATATAAACAAAAAAAATCACATTAATATTCATCATCATCATCATCATCTCAGCCAAAAGGCGTCCACTGCTGGACAAAGACCTCCCCCAAGGATCTCCAATACGACCGGTTTTGTGCAGCCCGCATCCAGCGGCTTCCCGCGACCTTTACCAGATCGTCGGTATACCTTGTTGGAGGCCTGCTGACACTGCGCTTTCCGGTACGCGGTCACCACTCGAGGACTGTTCCGCCCCAGCGGCCATCAGTCCTGCGAGCGATGTGGGGCACTTGAGCTTAGCAACTTTTCGGGCTATGTCATTATTATTGGTATCGACAAATTAAATCGATAGTGTCAAGCACTATCGACGTTTACATAAAGTTGCCGTCAGACTCGTGCACGGACAGGTTATCCCTGTGTGTGAATTTATTAGTGTGCGTCTAGTTTATGCTAGTGTTTAATAATTTTGTCGTTTGCGTGCGTAGCGACGTCTTTGAAAAATGCATCAGTGTGAAACTGTATTTGTGTGCATTACCTCGTCCCCCGCAGAAAATGACAGACTTTTTTTCATAGAAATTAGTGCGCATGGCGTCTCCATTTGGTTTAATGCTCTAAGTTCGCAACATCACAAGCTGAGGCGGGGTCCTGATTGACATTAATTGTCTTATGTATGTTTCTTATTAAAAAAAAATTATATGTCAATAAATGTTTTTCCTTCTCTCTGCAAGTATATAAATAAATTTTCGGAATTTTGGTAAATATCTACTAATATCAAATCCGATATGGACAGCTCTATGTTATGTCCCTTCACCGTGAAGTTTAGATAGGTATATACAGGTGTTCGGCGCATGGTTGGACAAACGAAAACAGCGAAGTGGTGGGGTCATATACTATGTACTCACGCCCAAAAAGTTTGACATTTGTTCACTTTTTTTTTTTAATTCATTTTATTGAAAAGTTCAAAAAACACCAGTATTTACCACTTAACCCATTGATATCCACCAAACGACAAGAAAACTGTCCAAAGCTATTTCATTCTGTTTTCTTAGTATATGACCCCACCACTTCGCTGTTTTCGTTTGTCCAACCATGCGCCGAACACCCTGTTTATGTACACACTTTGATCAGTGCTAATCAACCATTTTTAACTAAATTATGCAAGAAGAATGCAAGCTATTGTCTAACTGAAACAACAAAGCAGTTATTACATAAGTCATGGCTTGTTAAAACTTATTTACAAAGCGGCATTAATACCGCCAAGGTCAAATTAGATGAGGCATATGAGGAGTTAATGATCAACCCATATAATTGGCACACAATGAGAATGAGTGGAGGCTAGCAATGGCTACAGATGCCATTGTAATGCCGCAGATAATTAGGGACACTAATACATAATGAGTGAAAATGAAAATGAAAAATGAAAATGTTTTTATTGCAACTAACACCAATTTACAAATTATTTTTAAGAAAAAGTTAACTTGTGGAACAGAAGCCAGTTCTTCAGCCCTCCCATTGACAGGAGAGAAAATATTTTATTTAAGGCTGTTTTCCTATAGTGTACGTGCGTATATTATTGCAGTATACAGGTGTTGGATACGAGCAACACAAAACCGGTCGTTGTGGAGAACTGGAGATCCTTGGAGAAGGTCTTTGTCCAGCAGACGTCTTTTGGCTGAGATGATGCTGATGATACTGGATGTTTGGTAATAGGTCAATAATCCTAAAACACAGTCAAACTATGCAACAAAAAAGTCGGTTTACTGACGATAGTTGAACGTGACAACGTCTTAAGAAGGTGTCGGGAGGTGTTGGGGGTGTCGGGGGGTGTTGGGGGTACGTACCGCGATGGCGATGCCTGCCACGGGCTTGCACAGCAGCCTGCAGCAGCCCGTCGAACAGGTAGGCGGTAGGAGTTGGGGGTGTCGGGAGGTGTTGGGGGTGTCGGGGGGTGTTGGGGGTACGTACCGCGGTGGCGATGCCGGCCACGGGCTTGCACAGCAGTCTGCAGCAGCCCGTCGAACAGGTAGGCGGGAGGAGTTAGGGGTGTCGGGAGGTGTTGGGGGTGTCGGGGGGTGTTGGGGGTACGTACCGCGGTGGTGATGCCGGCCACGGGCTTGCACAGCAGCCTACAGCAGCCCGTCGAACAGGTAGGCGGGAGGAGTTGGGGGTGTCGGGAGGAGTTGGGGGTGTCGGGGGGTGTTGGGGGTACGTACCGCGGTGGCGATGCCGGCCACGGGCTTGCACAGCAGCAGCAGCCCGTCGAACAGGTAGGCGGGAGGAGTTGGTGGTGTCGGGGGGTGTTGGGGGTAAGTACCGCGGTGGCGATGCCGGACACGGGCTTGCACAGCTGCACGGCTAAATTTCTACTCAGCCGATTGTGCTTCTTTGTCGCTCGTTCCGCACTCTCGCTTGCACTTCAAGCCTTACATGGAACGCCTCAGAGCGAGGTAACGCCGAACTTTTTCGTGCGTGCAGCCGGCTCTATCGAATTATAAGACGTTGTCACGTCAAAACTGTTGTCAATCTGCCCAGTTTCTACCATTTTATATAATTCTGTCACCATAACATCATTGTCAGTAAAGTTGTCGTGTTCCGGTTCCTCAGTAAAAGAGGATTTCTGGAGAAGTGCGCTACAACCCTCGGCTTTATCGTCACTCACTGTCAGGTCAGATGAAGGTCAAAAGCTAACATGGAAAAAAAAACAAAGACATACATTTTTATGTTTACTTAATCCTTTACAGTCCTAATATGTTTGAATATTTCATTGGTTTTCAATCTTATCTCAATCACTTAAAGTTCAAAATGTGGTGAGTATATACATCTCTCTGACTGTGAAAGCTTTGAGTCGGACAAATTAGAAAAAAGGATCCGTTTAAACGAAGTATGCGGTAATTACATTATAGTCTAAAGTTAGCCGCCAACATTAGAAATGAAAAAAAAAAAAAACACTTTGTGCATGGTGAACCTTTTACAAACTATTTATTGAACATCAATTCTAAGCCACTAGTAGGTAGACAATTTGTATTTCTGTTCATCCCACTAATATTTGGATAATAACACATCGAAACGGGTAAGCAGATTTGGATGATACAGTTTATTCTTGGAATACGTAATTTCATCGGGAGTTTACTTTATAAAACTAGAACTGGAGGAGAGTTTACAGGCCGGAGGTCACGCAGACAGAGCCACGGGCGAAAGTTGAGAGTTACTTCCATACGTCGAAAATTAAAATAGCATTTGAAAAATAACACTTTTCGTTATAGAAAGGCCGTGGGTTCGGGTAACCCCTCTATCAAATCGTCTAACAGAATCACAAACATTGTATGTCCTCACTGCTGGGGCATGAGCCTTCCCTATATGGGTGGATAGGAAGAACGCGGGTCCAGTGCGGGTTGGTGGTTGTTAACGACTGCTAATGCAGCCGCGGCCAACGGCTTTACGTGCCTTCCGAAGCACGGAGGAGCTCGAGACGATACATTTTTATCAGCCATCCGATGATCGGCCTTTGCAAAAGTTGCTTAACCTCAGCAATCGCAGACCGGGCGCGTTAAACACTGCGCCACCGAGCTCCTCATAGAATAAGACCACTTATCTCGAAAAGAAAACGATTTTATTTTGGAGTCATAGGAACTCAGTTCAACTCTCACGGCTCATGCGATAAGCTTGTTCAATGCCTTGATTGCTCTGGCATCACAACGTTGACTTGTTTTTGTTTCCCCATCGCATTTAAGGAGTGTGGTGGAAATAATTAAATGTTATAATTACTTATTTATTGTTTTTTCAATTACCACGGATCCTGCAGACTCATTTTAATAAGTACATAACATTAATTATTTTCATAAAGGTAAGTAAAAAGTTTAATTAAAAATATGTTTGATAGATATATATTTTGATATATGGTTAAGTTAATCTAACCCCTACCATTTTAATTATATTTGATCTAACGCATGTTATAACGCCTACACTATATTATTATCACCCTGTCTGTCATATTATGATACATCGCGTGCTTGTAACAACGCTGTCATCTGTTTTCCAAGCCGGAACAAAGCAGTTAGTGTTCAAAGCGACATGTAGGTGAATGCGAACAAATATACTATACCTACGTGGCAGAATATATGTACAGACGCCTGCAGATCACACTATCCATAACTGTAAAACTGCAATAAATGTTCGACCATATCCCATAGGTATAACATTCAAAGTTTATTTAGGAAAGGAAAATGGGCGGTTTCGGGCTATCGGCGGACATTGATGAAGTTAATGTCAAATGAAAGTACTGATGCTTAGGAACAACTTTTGCTTTGGAAGTTTTATTGTATTTCATTTAGTTTAGAAAATAATTAAATACGAAATAATGTAATCGTATAGAAAAATATCGCATAATTATTATATTATCCCGTAGTTATTATGCTGAGCATCTTGTACAGGGGTTGTATAATATTGAGGTGTACCGAGAGCAACACATTAGGGGGCTTAGCGAGTATATTGAAGAGCAAGATGTTTTGTTCCTACGAGTCCGAATTCAGTCTAGAGACACGTGAGGTCCAGGGTTTATTATTCTTATATCGTCATTGACCGTCAAAAGAAAGGACGAGAAGCGATCGCTCATTATTATTTACGTGTTTGAGTGGAAGGCGCACGGTCGGATGCTGCGCACAAATTATGTGCGTAGTCTGGTACCTCGGTTGGGCAAGAAATCAAACCGAAGACATACGATTACCAGCAGCGGAATTAAGTGCTATTATAGAACACTAATAGTCACTAATAAGCCTTGGACCTTCTTATAAAACCGTATAAGTATATATTTATTATTGTAATCATTAGTAATGTAATATGTGCTCTGCTATATTATTAAGGGGGTGCAGCGCGGACGCAAAACTGCGAGTTTCAAGTTTCTTTATGATAGCGAGCGAGCGGCGCGTGGCAGTGGTGTGACAACGGCGCACGACAACGAATACGCACGCACACTAATATCTGTACAGAGTAGGCTGCTGATTTAATTAGAGCAATGTTTACTTTCGTAAAATCATAGGCGTTTGGGTAAAGAATTATAAAAGTCTTAATATTTTCATATTCATAATTTTTTATTGAAAAATAAGACAACAGTGCCCTGCGGAATATCAATACAGACATTTTGATGTCGGATCATTGTTTCATTTGTGCTGTATTTACAAAGTTTCTGAAGAAATAAGTTTTTATATATCGTTACTTTTACGTATTGTTAATGCAGGTTCTGGATATTGGTTTCAAATTCCAAGACAACCATGACCTTGTGAAAGGATCAAGCTAACCTACACTAGTCCTTTTAATGTATATGACCTATTCAGCGCCTAGCACCAGTGACTTAAAAACACGTAAATTTTCGAAATTCCGCGCTGCACCCCCTTAAGTAATAAATACGTGTCGGTACTGATGAACTAAGATTTTTTATTTTATCTTAACTTACATTTTTGCTCTAAACATAAGCTCTCAAAAATAAAAATGTATTTTATCCACTTTTTTGGCGATGAAACATCTCCACTGTATTTGTGGGACTACATAATATAAATATTCTAGTTGACCCGGCGGACTTCGTACCAATTTGACTGTTTCTATGACAACAAAACAAACAAAGCGTGGAACTTTTTGTATTGGAAAATTAAATTGTACAAAAAAAATGTTTGGGGTGGACCACCCTTATCATTACTTAGGGATATGAAAAATAGATTACGACCGATTGTGAGACCTACCGAATCTTTTTTTTTTTTTTTATACATAGCACGGCAAATGACTCCAATTCACCTGATGTTAAGTAAATATGGAATCCAGATGCGACGACAACTGGTGCAGCGTGAGAACAGCGCAGCGTCAGTTATCCTCACTTTGCCGGCCCACAAGGTGCCTCTTCACGCCTCGTTTGAAGGACCCCATATCATAGGAAGGAGGGAAAACGTGTGCTGGCAAACTATTACATGTTTTGGAGGTGCGACAAAAAAACGAGTCACCAAATTTCTTAGTGCGCGATGGAATATTAGAGACAGTGAAGCGGTGACTCCGGAGAGCAGCACGTGTACTCCTATGGAAGAAGGGAGAAGGTGGGATGAGGTCAAAGAGTTCTTCAGAGCACTCGCCATGGTATAAGCGGTAAAACACGCTGAGTGACGCAATATCTCTTCGCAATTGCAGGGTTTCAAGAGTATTTGTGACGTCTGCGTTGCCGATAATGCGTACAGCGCGACGCTGCAATCTGTCCAAAGCATCGAGAAGGTACTTTGCGGAACCGTCCCAGATGTGCGAGCAATACTCCACGCAAGACCGTACCTGTGTCTTGTACAAAAGGCACAACTGGTCAGGCGTAAATAATCGCCGCACCCTGTTCAGAATACCGAGTTTTCGCGAGGCTGTTTTGATCACGGCTTCGATGTAGTCCTTTTGGTTCAGATCGCAGCGAATCGTCATACCGAGCATGTTGATACTGCTCTGCAGGCTTAGAGATGTACCCTGAAGAGTTGGAAGGGGAAGGAATGGTGACTTTTTTGCCGCGAACGCACACACCTGTGTTTTCTTGGCATTGAACTCAACAAGATTATTGGAGCCCCATTTAGATATGAGGTCCAATACCCGATCGAGCTCAATGACAAGATTCACTCGGTTAACTTCGGTTTCGACCCGCCCAGCCGCTGGGTGACCGTTATATCCCCCATGCACTGTGCTATCATCTGCATAGCAATGAATATTTCCAAGTGGAAGCATATCAAAAGCCTTGGCTATGTCAAGGCTAACAGCCATTGACTCACCACGCTTGTCAATAGCTTCACCCCAGAGATGTGCAACGTACGCTAGAAGATCACCCGTTGATCGTTTCGGCCGAAACCCGTATTGGCGATCATGAATTATGGAGTGTTCTTCCAGGTAGTGTACAAGTTGTTTATTTAAAATACGTTCCATGATATATAAAATTTCATAAAAATCGATCGAGCCGTTCCGGAGCAGTATGGCAAGTAACATGTGACACGAGAATTTTCTATACTAACTAGCTGACCCGGCAAACGTAGTTTTACAAATTATTTCTGGGAAATTTGTAGGGTAGAAAAACATAACTAACTTATTGTAAGTGTGTGAGGATATGGTATATGAGTGAAAGAAGCATGGAGCGCTGTGAACGATGACGGATTTTTTAAATTCATTATAGTTTAATTATTATATGTAATTTGAAGTGCTCGGTGGCGCAGTGGTTAACGCGCCCGGTCTAAGTCACAGGTTAAGCAACTTTCGCAAAGGCCAGTCATCGGATGGGTGACCAAAACTGTATCATCTCGAGCTCCTCCTTGCTTCAGAAGGCACTTAAAAACGTTGGTCCCGCTTGCATTAGCAGTCGTTAACAACCACCAATCCGCACTTAGCCCGCGTGGTGAATTATCACGCCATCTATGATTTTACATCGGAACTATAAATTGTATGAAAATACTATTGCGTTGTTTTTATGCTCCTATTAACAGTGTTTCCTCTTATTTTAAGGTTTTATGTTTATTGTTTATTCAACATAATATTAATAGATAGAGCGTGATCACAGGAGCTAATTAAAGCATTCGAGCTAGCTCTATGTAGGTCAAACAAATCATTGTGAACGAAACCTCATTTCCGTGGCTTAGAGCATTCCTTATGTACTCTTTGTATTGGCTCACAAGTTTATTTAGATTCACTCGTCCCAGCCCTAAATTAATAAAGATAACAAGCACGGCGAGTTTAATTAAACTTTTAAATTTAAGACCACTTAAAATTAAATGGGCCTTTAGGTTTTCGCGACACGGTTATAAAGAGCATTCTTAATATTAATAAAGTACTTTTCCCGTTTACATGGCGGGAACAAAACACGGAATAACTATTCGCAGCTTATTCCTTGTTTATTTGTAAGACCTAAACCCTTGTACTCTAAAACAGTGTTTATCTATATATTAATACGTGAGGCAAAAACTTTGTAGGTACCCGTTTTTACGAAAATTGCGCGGACGGAGGAGTATGAAATTTCGCACACTTCTAGTTTATATAGAGAAGGTTATCGGAATGTAATTTTTTTTTAATTATGCATAAAAATACATTAAATCAACAAAAACAACATTACACACACTACCATGCATTTGACACACACCACACGTATTGTTTGTCTCATCTGTCAATGCCAATCCAAATTCACATTCTATCTTTTTTAATTTTTAATTGCTTAGGATACAATCCGTGCAGCCTTAATATAACCATATTAATATTCCTCGTGTGGTGCCGGGGATAAAGAATTGCACCACCCCATCTCTTCCCGTGGGTGTCGTAGAAGGCGACTATGGGACTATTCCAGAGGATGGGGGCAGCAGCGTCTCTCTGTGATTATTCTCACCTTACTGCGATCGCCAACCCGCCTGCCAAGCGTGGCGATTATGGCAAATTCCCCTCAAAATTATTTATCCTTGAGGGAGGCAGCAGTGGACGTCATTTTGGCTGAGATGGAGCCTTAATATAAAAATTACGGTCGAATTTCGACCACTGGACGACCACTAGTATATTATTATTATGTATTTAAAATATTGTGTCGCTGTCTATCACCCGTATTTATAAACAAGCCATTACTTAGCAATTACTTTGTTCTTAAAAATGTCACTTAGATCTAATTTAATTTTATACACAAGTAACGTTTAAATTAGAATAGAAGTTTTCTTATTCAATTAAATAAAAGTATTATTGTTATTATCAAATTCATTAATTTTATATTATTTTAGACAAAGCACAAACTGTCACACGGAATATAACTTCAATTCTATCTCGTCACAAGCTTGTCACTATGAATTATTTGAGAAAGCTAACGAGATTGCTTGAGTAAATATATTGGTGACTATTGCTTGGCTAAGAATTCTAGCTTTTGACGTTTCTAACTTCATACTTAAGAGTAAAAGCTCACACTGAAGCAAAGTAATTACTTTGCTACAGTATGAGCTTTTACTCGTTTATAAATACGGGGGTAAGAATATTAGCAAATAGCATCTGTTATAAGTAATGTCTAACCTTAGCCATCGTTTTGGGAAGCAGAAAATGTTAAGAGGGGGGTATCCAATCGTAGATTTGATTTAAACACTATAAGATAAACCACGACGTTCGATGAAACAAAAACATGCCTGTTGCCTCGGGTCAGGAGCGACAGACTGTGGAGCGTTCTGCACGGAATAAAAATGTCGTAAGCGCCGAATAAGTTTTAGTTTAATTACTCGTAAAATATACATTATTTTTTCGAATCGCTAATAGGGTCGCTTGGTAATATAATTTGGTCGCTTGGTAATATAATTTAATATTATGTGTTAAAATATTTGCTCAGTAATATGCATCAAATTGAAAATAAATTGATAGGTAATAGTTGAAAGGTAGACGTAAGTTCGTGATTTTTTCATATTTAATTATATTATGCTTTCACTTAGTCTAATCCCTTTCAAGTATGCTGTAGTATCTATAATATACTCTTAAGGCCAGCCCCCCAACCGCCTAACACTCGCTTTCGATTGCTTTGAAGGCGAGGCCCTCGCCTCGCTTTCTAATATATTATCGAAATATAATATCGAATAATATCGAAAGCTATACCCTATAGCTTTCGATTTTGCTTTCATATTGCTTTCGAAATGACTAGATGACGCCTCCTCCTCGCCTCGCCTTCAAAGCGATCGAAAGCGAGAGAGTTAGGCGGTCGACCCCCTGGTCACAACTAAAGTGGAGATGGGCGGAGAGGTGATGATGATAATAAAATTTATTTGCATAAACATGGAGAGTTCGCTGTTGGTCGCATATGGCATTTACAGCGCCACCGGACTTGTTTGTGGGCGGCGAGAAACTTAAAGGGTTCCTCAACCCCTCAACCCGTGTGATCTGAGCGTTTAAAGGGAATAGCATCTAGCAAGTGTGTCCGTTGATATAACCACTAGTCCACAGAACCGATTAGAGACTATTTTGAATTCTGTTCTATCCTAAAACCTTACACACAGCAGTAATCATACTAACAAATCACACACGTGCTACAAATTATGATGTTGTATTTATTTTTATTGGAAGGCGTAAATCAATCGATTGGACGTCGATCAATCAATTGGATGCGCTATTGTATGACAAATTAACTATCGATGCTGAAATGTCGTGTTTGATATTATATTTAAAATAAAAGATTAGCAGTATATCGCTTCGAAATAGTCGGAAGACAATTCACAATCTCATAGGAAGATCAGCGTTGTCGTTGCAGTGATTTCTTCACAACAAATGCTGAGTGGAGTCCTTTAAGACACATTTTTGCTTTGTTTTTTTTGTCCTACATAAGTTTGTACTGATAAGATAAGATAAGATAAATTTTTATTGCCATAAAATTGTGTAAAATACATAGCAGGTGTTGAGCATAATAATAGGAACAAACAATTTACCCTAGTCGGGCATGCAATTTTTAGTAGGTAGGTATATGATACATAGAAACAGCCGCTATGCTGTTTTTGTACCGAAATATTCAGTCAGACTGTAGAACGCCTTATCTATAAGCCATCTTTTTAATTTAATTTTAAAACAACTTAAATTTACTGAGGCTTTTTGATCTGTGGGCAGATGATTGAGTATTTGGATACCGGTTACATAGGCACTCTTGTGATACAGGGCATTATTAATATTTGGTATCGTATCCTGTAATGGTTTTATCAGCGAGAAAACCTTATGTTTTTATTTAAACCTTGTCCTGACAAATGAGAACACAACAAAAAATAAATCAGACAAATCGGTAGAGCCGTTTTCAAGTGATTCTCTGACATACATGTGGCAATTGATTTTTATTAATATATGGAATCAAAAAAAAAATTGAACGATAAAAGATAGTACATTATCTCCTAATCAAGTGATGTCAATCTAATTCAAGTGTTGACGGTATTCGAATGGATATATGTTGGGGATGTCCCCACTGTTTGGTCACAAGCCTTCCCTATGGGTGGATAGGGAGAACGGCAAACACCACGCGGGCCTAGTGCAAATTAGTGGTTGTTAACGACTGCTAATGCAGCCGTGGCCAACTGCTTACGCGCCTTTTAAAGCACGGAGGAGCTCGAGATGATAAATTTTGGTCACCCATCCAATGACCGGCCTTTGCGAAAGTTGCTTAACTGACAGCACTCGCAGACCGGGCGCGTTAACCACTGCGCCATCGAGCTCCTCCTCCTTGATGTTTGGGTTGTAAGCAAAAAATCGTGGTTCAATACGTAGCTCCTCCGTAAGGTTACTGAGTGCCTATATAGTGACAGGTTTTTTGCTATTCGATTACGTTAAGGCGCTGACAACAATGAAACAGCGCTCTCTGTCGATCTGCATACAAGTAAAAGGGATGCAACTAGTGTGTGATCCACTAGATTCAAGTCAGGAAAGTCGGAAAAAGCTATTTATTCTAAACCTAGATGTACCTATTCTGTACTTAAAAAATAAACAATAGCGCTTTTCTAATATGTATAATTAACTTGATTAGAGGTGACTTTGTATTTTTTTCTATTGAGAAAATTTGATGAATAGTAAAATCATTAAATCAGTACCCCATGAAGGAAAACAAGGAGAATAAAATGTTGACATACCAAACCTCGTTAACGTTAACGTAATCGTATGTCAAAAAAAACTCGCATTAGGCACTCAGATGTTAATAAAGGGTCAGAAAGCGTGACCTTACAGTTCGAAGTAAGCTAAAAGCTTCGCAAGAAAGAAAAAGCGATAAAAAATTTTGCTATCTCTACCACGTCGAGTCGTCAGCTATCGTTAAGCTCATTTCGTTTTCCTAAAGGAAATTACTATGCTATCTGGTAATGAGAATAAAATGATTCTTGGAAAAGGGACAGTTCCCTTTGTTCCTGCGACGACGAAGCTCGCTTTAACTTTAGTTTCATCCAACTGTTATTTCCTAAAACTTATTAGTGATAATGATGATGGATGAATGGAAAAATGTATGACACACGATCACGAACCGGATTCATAGGATTTCAAGCAATTCTGTATTGTTTCAAGCAGTTTTACCTAATAGGGCTGGAAACAAGCAAGACGTACGTATGAAGACTAGACAGACCGAGACGTATAAATAAAGATTTCCTCATAATCCAATATTACGTCTAAATCAGGACACAGTTGTTGACGTTTTAAAATAAAAAAACGAGGCCTAGGGAAGCGCTTATTCTTATGTAAATTTTACTTTTTATTTTTAAGTGCTATTTGCTGCAATGAAGCTGAATTAAATATTTATAAAATACAGTGAAAAAATTGAATGATCTGCACTGACCATTATGCCATCCCGGTAGCATAATGGTCAGTGCAGCCGCCCGGATTGCGGAAGACCCAGGTTCGATTCTTGGCTAGGCATTTAGGCCTGGTAGGCATTTAATTTGTTCACTGTTTTTTTTATAAATATTTATTCTTATAACTCGAGAGGAGCTTGATGGCGCAGTGGTTATACGCGCCCGGCCTGCGAGCAACTTTCGCAAAGTCTGGTCCCGGCTGTATAAGCAGTTGTTAGCAACCACCAATCCACATTGGGCCCTGCTCTCCCTATCCATCCATAGGGAGGGCTCGTGCATCTATCAAACCTTTGGTAAATACTGGGCTTTACCAACGAGATCAAGTTCAATATGTATACCCTAGCTAGAGTTGAACCCTAGACTTGAGAGCGATGGTCTAACCACAATAGCGGCCTATGCTTGACAAGCAAACTACGAACAGGCAAATATTAACGTTAAGTAGGTATAAGTACTATAATCTACTAATAGCATGTGCACTAATATTTTTTCACGGGGCCAATTACCTACTTGTCCATTGATTTTTTGCGTGTCCGACGCGGCTGACGAACCGCAACCTTCCAGTACAAAATAAGGAGACCCCCCAGAAGGTAAGCTATGGCGACACTGAAAAAATGCACCAACTTTCGGCGAATAGTTTAATACTATAATATGACTCACGAATCTGAAATGTTGATATAGGTAAATTCATGTCTTTATCTTGAATTTGCTCGCTCAAATACACGATTGTATAATTTTGACTCGATCATAATTATTTTCGAAAACACCACAAACAAAAACACTATTGTTCAAATTACAACAGAATTACTTAATTGATATGCTTGGAAACCAGTTAAATATGTTGATATCATCAATATAGCTGCATATTTTAAAAACTACAGTGAATAATTTAAATAAAAGATTTTTTCGACTTTTTTTAATTTGGGGTCTCAATTCTCGCAGGCATTTTCGACCTTATATTTGAATGTTCACAAGACACCTCGCTTTGTCTTAATACATACCGCACTCGAGCAACGCACACATAGACCGTCTCACGGACACGGAACCTCGGATCGAACCAGTCCGAGCGCAGCCGTTGCAAAATCCCGTGTTCGTGGGTTGCCTATGGTTTTTTTTTAAGATATGGCTTTTCAGCTTAGCCGAGCTTTTTAAGACAAGCGAGGAACTTAAAGGGTTCCACAAGCCGTGTGAAACGACCGATCACCGTCAGAGGTTTTCTAGAGGGACCAGCATCACGCTCTAGTGCGTGTCCCCGTGCCCTACTAGATTCTCCCGAGGGGTTCGGATCGGATCAAGGGGTTGCCTATGTGTGCTTTGCCCGAGCGCGTTTGTATGAAGCTTACTTTCTGCAGTCTCCTTATTTTGTGCTTGCGGTCGCGGGAACCGGTCCGCGTCAAGTGCAGACGACAACGACCGCGCTGTATGATTATATGATATGCTGTATATGATATGAACTACACACGTGGCGCGCACATCCGCCGCAACGCAACTATGCAATAATTAATAATAGACTTAAAAAAAATCACTTTTTTGCACTTTTTGCACTCTTGGACAATGCGAGTCTGATGCCGTCTTCTCTTAGGTTGTATCCGAACAGTACAGACAAACGTCAACATTAATATTATAATTTATCTTTATTTTTTTAAGTTAAAATTACCACGACATTTTATTTTAATCTTAATTTTTTATGGAAATCGAGGACCATACTTTTATATTTTCGCGTTCCATAAATAAATTGTATAAAAGGTGTTTAAAGGACGTAGAGGAAGGTACATATTCTTACAACTTAAGTATCTAATATTGATTTATTTTAATAAGTAGTTCACAATTTCATTAAAGAACTTTACAATGAATATTTGTTTTGGTGTTAAGAGCCCGCTGACAGTTATTAACACAGGTGAATGATCGCACAGGCAAAAAATAACTTACTCACGCACAGTATTGAGTAAATTAGTATATATTTACACGCGACCAGAGCAGTTAAATTGAGCAATAAAACAATTGCTACCACGACTTACGTGACTATTTTGCAAAGTTTTTAAAGTCTATTGTATCGTCCATAACTTTAAAAACTGTATGAATGACCAAAAATTCAGAACAACAGCACATGAGCCTAATGTTGAATATGCCAGCTACAAAACTGCATAAAAACTTTTTGGTCATTCATACATTTGTTTAAAGTTATGGACGATACAAACTCATTATGCTTAGGTGGCTCGATTTAGGAGTCCAGGAGTGTAGTTTTGCATTTTATTTTCAACCAATGTACAGAATCGTGTTATTCCTTCAGTTGTTTGTTCCTAAGATAGATTCGCGAATATAACGGTGGGTACTTGGTATCCATTATATTCGCGCAACTACTGCACTCCGAGCTCCTGCAACTGCTCCTGGTAATGGATACGTTTGCAAACATGGAGCGTACAACGTTTGCGAACGTACCCACATCCAAACTGGAGCAGTTGCTGAAACGCGGAGCACGAGAGGTTTGCGAACATAGCGGATATCCAACCCTAATATTATCCTTACTGGCTTGACAACAAAGTCTATTTCTCGTTATGATCTTGCAAGTAAAGCAACATACGAAACTGGTAGACTCCAGGCTCTTTGCCTTCAAAGACATTGCCAAACTTGGGGCAGTCATTTTTACTAAGGAAGAAGATACCTATAAGAGATGGGGTTGCATTGTTGGTCAAAAGATCTCGGCAAAGAAGATCACAAAAGATGCCCTCTGCTTCAAAGCCACTCTCGAGCTCTCCACTCTAGATATCCAACTGGAACGCCTTGGAGAATATGCTAAAGTATGAGGGCAAGCTCGCCTAATCCCGACACATAGTCAACCTAGGGTTGATCGGTCTCAAATTAAAGAGGAACCATAGATGAGTAGGCAAATGACTTAATTGACTCTAGCTGACGTTGAACAAAAGCGGAGTCCAGATGCGAAGACAGCTAGTGCAGCACGATTGAGCCCTACTAGCCGTCTTCCTCACCTGGTAGACCCACCAGTTGATTCTACACACCATAAAGGTCGTTGACAGCCGTTTCCAGGCAGACATATCTTTCGAGAAATCAAGAATATAAAAACACTTACCGAGTAGCAGCAGAATGAGCGGGTTCTGGAACTGCTCGATGTACTTCTTCCATAAGGGGTCCTGCTCTTTGACCTGGAATTCGTTGGGGCCCACGAAGTTCATGCGGTCGTTCGCCTCGCGCCATGATAACCCTCGGCGGACGTCCACGTTCAGCCGCTCCGACACCTGGCGACAAACAGTTTAATGTAAGACGTTGCGTCGTCATCGCAATTAAAGAACTAAGGACTTGACGGATAAAACTTATTCGTTTGATAAAGTATTAGATACTTAACCATTTTAAAAATGTATTGTCATAACATGACTTTTCTTTTTAAACAGGTGACATTTTAGTTTAATTGCTTAATACTTTCATCATCTCAGCCAAAAGACGTCCACTGCTGGACAAAGGCCTCCCCCACGGATCTCCATGAGGGGAATTTGCCGTAATCGCCACGCTTGGCAGGTGGGTTGGCGATCGCAGTTGATTAAGAGTAACCTCAGAGAGATGCTGCTGCCCATCCGCCGGAATGATCCCTTAGTCGGCTTTTACGACACCCTCGGGAAGATATGGGGTGGTGCAATTCATTATCCCCGGCACCACACAGGGGAAATGCTTAATACCTTATCAAAAGGATAAGTTTTATGCGTAAGTATTGTTTTATTTATAATTTAGGTTCTTTCCTGCATGGCAAACTTTACATTTGTTAAACCTCATTTTAAACAGTCTCTGGTAAACACATTTATCCATTGTATCGAATAAGAAGTTAATCGTACGGGAAGTAGCCGAACTATATACTTCATACAAAAATGAAATTAAACTGATATGTAGGTAAATATAAACCTTTGATTATATTATAAATCCAAGGTATAAGCGTAACCACGGTATTATTACCGTGGCGTAACATTTTAGTTTCTGTAAATGCAATTAAACTTTGCAACAAGCTTCAAAATCTACACCTACTGCAGTATATAATTTTAAGAAATGTCCTATATTTTGTACAATTTCGGCTCTGATACAGTTTATTTAAGCACTCCATTGAAAATATTATATGCCTGCTGATGTGCGTGCGATTTGCAAACTCACTGTTATATTATGACATAAGAGTTACCCGTAAGCCTTAAAATAAACAAGTTGTCTGACGTGTTTACATACATTATTTAACACATTACCCAAACGTTTTACAAGCGATTGTCGCATCACGCATTCTCCATATTTACGAGGGGTTTTAAACCGCCATAACACGAGTACATGACTGATATAATAGGTATGTATGATATCACACGCTTCACTCATACTATACTTACTTATATATATAAATTTTCTGTGCGTGAATTGAACTTGAACTTGAACTGACGGCTGGTCCGATTTGGATGAAACTTTCTGGGTGTGTTCAAGTGGATTCGATAATGGTTTAGATTTACAATTGGATCCGGTAGGTCGCACTGCTATAGGGGTCCATCATGGGATACTGGGGTTCTTAAGCGGACGAATGATTTGTTTGTTTTGTTGTCAGGGAAATTTTTAACGTTTTGTTTGTTTTGTCGTCATGGAAACTGTCAAAGCGGTACGAAGTCCGCCGGTCAGCTAGTACTATATATCTTTTCTGTGACTTTATGCGGAGTAGGTACAGTCACGAGCATCAAAATGTACGCAATGTAACTCTTAATGCAATGGAATAAGAGTCAAAACTAGTCAGTGTATAAATGTTAATGCTCCGACTGTACGGACGATTGCACATCAGATTATCCAAAACATTCTTTTTTTTTAAATATTAAATAAAAGGAGGCAAACGAGCAGGCAGGTCTGCTTATGGAAAGTAATCACCGCCGCCTATGGACACCCAAACCAAAGTAAGAAGAATCTAGTAGGGAGGGGACACGAACTGATGCGTGATACCATTCCTTCAGGATACCTAGGTACCTCTGACGGTGTTTCGGTTGACATGGCTTGAGAAACTAAGTTTTTCGCCGCCTCCCAAAAAGATTGATGACGCTGAAAATGGCGCCTAAGGCAATCAGCTCACTCACTCAATAACTCTCTCCAAAAAAAAGTGTAGGTACGTCGCTAGTAGTTACGTTGCTAGTACTAGTAGTAGGTACAACACTTTAGTAGTTTGTCAAAGCAAGTAATAAATCGAACAGGCGCTTGTTAATCTTTAATGATGTTATTATGAAACGACGCGGTACAGTAAGGTTTTCAGCAACTTACGTAGTTTACATGACAGAAAACCTTTTTGTGTGTAATATTCATGTTTCCATTAAGTTGGAGACTTGGGGGACTAGGGTACCTACCAAGATACTTCCACGAACGCAACGTTACGCGGTACTTGCACATGGGCGCATTTGGGCAAAAATCGTAAAAGTTAAGCGTCATTTACAATGGACAGCCTGCGGATGGGTGACCGCATATAAAAACTGCCTCTATAACTTTCGAGCTCAGGCAGAACAAATCAAAATGTCTCACGCTCCTCTGTGCTACGGAAGCACGTTGGTCGAGTCGTTTCGGTCCCGGTTGCTGTCGTAAGATGGAGTGTAAGTGTAAAAACGGACACTACATCGACAAATGGAACTGGTGATAAGCCTTAGATTCGACAGGATGATTCTGGAGGCATATTGTCTAATTTCAACCTTTATCACAATACATTTCAGAGGTATTACGCTTGTCATTAAGCATAAACGTTCCAAATAAATGTCAAATCGACGATGTCGTTAATTCAACATGATTCAAAAGCGCGTCGCGATCGCAATCACTGATACTTGTGAATTAGTTTGAAGTTCTTGAAAAGCTTTCAAATATCTAATTGAAAGGAATAATATTAAACAAAATATTAGACAAGTACAGAGCTTTAAGTACCTGGGACATTGGGTCACCGAGTCATTAAAGGATGACCTTGACTTAGAAAGGAAACGTAGGGCGCTGTGCGTAAGGGCTATAATGCTTTCCCGGAGGTTTGCGCGTTGCACAAAGAGTGTAAAAATTGCACTCTTCAAAGCATATTGCCATACCCTGTACACTTGCAGCTTGTGGACAAATTACACCCAAGGAGCGTACAGGGCCCTACGTACCCAGTATAATAATGCGTTCAGGGGGCTGAAGGGGCTGCCGCGACACTGCAGCGCGCAAGAATGTTAGCTACAGCAGAGGTTGATAGCCTCTCCGCTATCATCAGAAAGCGCATTGCGTCCCTGATGCGGCGTGTGCGTGGCAGCACCAACAGCCTCCTGAAGACTGTCGCGGCGAGACTGGACGTAGACAGTGCTATGATGCAGCACTGGACTCGCGTCCAGCTCGTCAAAGACAGTAAGATTACGTTTAATCAATTTTTGTACTAACATAGCTTATAAGATTACCTATTGTTACTAACACTATATGGACCCTGTCCGAAATAAATGATTTTATTTATTTATTTATTTATTTATAATGATAGTTGAAATGAGACAATAAACCCTGATAAAAGATTTTAAACTTTGAAGTTTGTAATTTTATATGATCCATATGTGAAGTGGCCTTTAATTTCAATATGGCCACACACAACTAATGTATTCGTTGGAACAGTGACCCGGGTTGATTCATTCTAACTAGGTCAGCCGATCCATTAGATTAACTACGTGGCAACAAACGGACAGACGACATTGACAAAGTGGAAATTATATTTACGTCAAAACCCATTTTAGTCCGAAGTAGTTATGACTGGACAAAGCTGTTCAAGAAAGCGTAGGTATAAGATATATAGAACTGACTCGGTTTGTAAAGTTTTTTAAAATTATTTCTACCACCACTCTTTGGGAAGGCGGTCTTACATAAAGAATAGCTAAAAAAAACTAGACGGGTTTTTTTTGAGTTTGCTATGCCACTGGGCATTTTCAACTTCACATGGCTTTTCAGGGGCGGCGAGAAACTTAACGGGTTCCTCAAGCCGTGTGAAACGAAACACCGTCAGAGGTTTTCTAGAGGGAACGGCATCACGCACTAGTGCGTGTCCCCGTGCCCTACTAGATTCTCCGAGGGGTTCAAAACGGATCGGGGAGCGGCATAACCCGAGGGCGCCTCTAATGGCTCGGACCTCGGCTCGGGTTGACATCATGGGGAACTAGACAGGTGCTATCTTATATTTATTAAGATTTATGAAGAAAATAAGAACAATAGCTGAAATCGATTGAGTAGCAGCTTTTAAAAAAGTAATTTGTTAAGAAGAAGTCAGTGCATTTATTATGTATGTTGAATAACTGGTTTTTGACGGCGGCATACATGTATATTATCGCACTATTAACAAAAATAATGGTGCAATTATTAGCAGTACCGCCTTATCGTACAGTTTATACTCTAATAAAATTTACCAGTAAGGAATTAAATTGTTTAGCTGTTCGGTTCCTCCCAGAGGAATAAGACGTTTTCCTCCACTAAAATAAGATAAAAAAAATGGTTGCTAAAGAGTACTTTTAAAGAGGCAGCATATGGGAAATTACGTCGCCTGTTCCACAGAGTCTAAAGACGAAAATCATCAATCAGTGCGTCCTATCCGTCATGACATACGGTGCCGAAACGTGGACACTCACGGAAGGCCTCGTTCACAATTTTAAAGTCGCTCAGCAAGCTATGGAAATGGCTATGTTTGGAGGACATAGAGAAATCTTTATCACCAACCAAAGCAATGATATAACATTAAACGGAAATTAAAAGCCCGAGACAGCTAGGGTAGGCGGTGTAAAGTACAGATGTCTGCACATAAACTTATCCAAAACTGTCAACCTGACTTTTTGGCGGGAAAGTGAAGTCATATCTGCGTTACACACACACTTACGAAATAGCTTTTAAGATCACAAGCTAAGTCCAAAGTGGGCGGCCAGAACTATGTAACCCAGAGTATCCTAGCACAAGTTCTGCTCTCTCACAATGTCTACATACTACCACGCTAAAAATTGTAAACTTACTGTATTATGTGTGACTATTGTGACAGAGAAATATATTGCTTTTTTATTATTATTATCTCTTATTTATTTTTCCTCATATATAAATTTACATTTAGTTTTCGTGAGTGTGCATTAGTGTGGGCAAATGAAACAAAACAGCGCTACATCACTTTTCAAATTCTCTCAGGAAGTCCGCCCGAGGACTTAGTAAAGCCCCACATCTTTACTGAGATACTCGAGGGGTTGGGAACCTATATCATTTCTCTTGTCATTCATCATCATCATACAGGAAAGAAATATTGTTAATTTATGTATTACTTGTAAGAAAAATTACTTAGACACTGGCTAAATGTGCTAATCGCACGAAGCCCTCAACTAAAGGAAAAAAAAACTATCGAATTTCTACAATACATTTTCAACCATATAACTTAAACATAAAGTTCAAAGTTAATTGAGGAAATTTGACAGTTTGTTGTAGCTTGATGTGCAAACATGTGTACTAACAGTCTATTCAATACAATTTCCGAGCTGTAGTTATCCAAAACATTGACCAGACGGAAAAGCGCAAATACATCAGTCTACTGCGATACTGTTTGGTTGTTTAAACTAAATTTTGCAGCGCTCTCTCGCTAATGCGCACCCAATCGGTTGTAAAAACAAATCAACCAATCATAACATTAGGATCAAAAGAAAAATATCTATATCCGAACCTATTGAATTGAGAAGAGCTTTGAACAAACTCTGTCTGTTGTTTCGTAAAACGAATATCATTCACTGTATATTGTGACTTCGAATTTGATTCGTGTCATATAATCAAAGCAATGTATTGGCATTAGGGCATGTAAATATCGGAAGGTTTCAATTCGGATACTGGCTTTCAATATTGAGTCTATAGTGGAAAACTCGATCCTGACATGGTAGGAGGTATGCTTCTTCCCATTTTTGAACTGAAACTGATACATTTTTTATTTTTTTTAGAGCATATCTGCACCTAGAGTGCCTCGACCGGGCTGTTGCAAGGTTTGGTATATAAAGTAATATAAACATTCCACAGTTGGACACAGGGTTTTCCACGTGGGTGAAGCAGGTGAAGATTGTTTGTGCCAGAGACTTTAAGGGAGCTGCCAACCATACGCTTAAGATAATGTTCCCAGTAACATTACCAAGAAATTTAGAGGTATTCCTCGAAGCGCTCCCAACGAAGCGCTCCAAAACTATTCCTCGTAGCGCTCCTTTTAATAACTGCTAATAAAAGGAGCGCTTCACAATTAAAAATATTGAAATCCTCGAAGCGCTCCCACGTTGAAAAATAGGGAAGAGCATGAAGTAAACGTAATATATGATATTTAATGTATTTAATAACCTTTCGCACTCCAAACCAACTTGTTTGCAAACTGAAAAATACTAACTGCAAAATGCTCAAATAATTTTTAACGCAAATTATGTTGCGAACAAATTACTAAAACACAAAGGCTTTACTTTGAATGGGCGCCTTTGGCTTTCAAAGTAAAAAGTGTTGAATAATTTCGGCGGGCTGGTTAGAACCACGATAGCTCAATTGGAAGAGCACCTGACCCGGAATGTCAGAAGGGTGCAGGTTTAAATCCTGCTCGTGGAAATTTTTTCAACATTGTGTTTTTGTAAATACTAACTGCACTCACACGCAGCAGAAAAGGTGTGGAGGTGGTAGCCATCTAGGTGCATTCGGGGCAGAATCTTTTTTTTTTCAAGGAAAATCCACGGATTTTATGCGGCCGGCTGCGGAAGTATGTGGTGTCACTACCGTCCGCCTTTCCTCATCTAAATGACTCCGCACACTCGACGACTTGTCGCTCCATCTAGTCGCCGAGTCTAGTCGCGTAGAGCACGCGCACACACGACGACAGTTATGAGCGTCAGTTTTGCGACTCCCCTAGCTTGTCGTCGCGACTCTGCGACTGACGCGAAGTGTGCGGAGCTTAGAACAAAATATATGAAAATTGTCGGCCGCAGCCTGTCGTCGCGTCTAATCGCCGAGATGCAGCAGTCGCGTGTCGCCTAGTGTGCGGAGCCATTTACAGGCCTAATGCGTGTTGGGGGGCAAGATGGAGGGGTATACCCACTGAAACTCTAGGGCACTTCTTAGCCGCAGAAAGCAGAATGCGGGTACTTTGCAGTCTACCATATTTCGGTGCAGCGGTATTTTCAGACCCACCCAACGGTGGCCTCGGTGGCCAAGTGGTAAAGCATTCGGCCCGATATCTAAAGGTCCCAAGTTCAATTTCCAGGTCGAGCAAAGTGTTTTGGATTTTTCGATGCATAGCCCGGGTTTGTGATTACCAACCCGCATTCAGTAAGCGTGGTGATTAAGTCACTCTCCATCAACTGATTTCAATAATGAAGGCCTTTGCCCAGCAGTGGGACAGTTATAAGCTATTTGAAAGAAAGAAGGAAAATTCATTTATTTACTTCGCAACAAAATAATAAGAAAAACAAAGTACATCATAAAATTAAGTACAAACAGAAATCCAAAAAGCATAAGCCGAGAACTAGAATTAAAGAAATAATTAACATAAAAGGTTGAAAACGTTATTTACTACAACGAGAGACGTCGAGTCGAATCCCACGTGCGAAGGAGCTGTCTCTACATTTTAAAGAGCTGGTGATAAAGCCGGGTGTGTGGGGAAGGTTCTACTTCCCACCCCCACCCCGACCCACGATTCGGTTAAGATAAGTTGCCAGTGCAACTTAAAATCACGAGCGGCGCAGGCACGCTGACCTCCATTCGGGCTGGAAAGACGTACGGAACCGCCTCTGTGGTCTAGTGGTTAAAACAACCGATTTAGACCAAGAGGTCCCGGGTTCGATCTCCAGCAGAAGGTGCATGTTTGTGAACTCGGTTTGGTTGGTGGTAGGGCATGTTTGTCCGCCTGGCTAGCTACCACCATCTTATCTACATATGTCGCCATAACATCAATGTTTGTAGCAATGTTGTGTTCCAGCAGCTAGATATATCTAAGATAGACCGTGCCTCAGCAGTTGAGTAGGTGAGAGTTAACATCAGGTGAGTCGATCAAGTCTTACCCGTAAGATATGAAAAAAACGAAAGATCCACTATATAACTTTGCGTACGTCCGTATCCTTAACGAGGATTCACTTGCTAAGAAAACATCACACGCTGACCTCACGCTCGCATCGCACAACCAAACAGTATCTGATAACGCCAAAACATGGAACGCGTGCTCAGCCAGTGCCGAACCGATGTTATTCAAAATCCACGACAACGGTTTCAAATAACATCGCATCGCGTGTGTCTGAATTACTACAATCAACGTAGTTGTCATATCAAATTATATCTTTATTAATGAATAGCATAGTGACGTGATCAGGAAATTCTTAGCATCTTTATTTAGTTCGGATTAGATATTAATTCGATAGCTGTTTTGATGATCACACGCAAGCGATTTTTAATGTGGGTTTCGTGGAAATGTCAGTAAGGTTCCATGAATCCGTTACCTATGTTTTTTATTGAATTCGGCCCAGAGGTTAAGCAACTTACGCAAAGGCCGGTCACCAGATGGGTGGCCAAAAATGTACCATCTCGAGCTCCTACGTGCTTCGGAAGGCACGTAAAGCCGTTGGTTCCGGCTGCATTAGCAGTCGTTAACAACCATCAACCCGCAGTGGGCGCGCGTGGTGGTTTATGGACCGTTCTCCCTATCCATTCATAGGGAAAGCTCGTGCCGTGCCCTAGCAGTGGGGACATAAAATGAGGTGATGATAATAATGATGATGATGATGATGATGATGATGATGATGATGATGATGACGATGATGATGAAATATTTTGAAATATTTTAAATTGCAGCACCTTTCATTTGTTATTGACCGACATAGCTGGTGAATAGTTTTAAGTAATGAAAAATGTCCTCCCCTTCGGGCTATTTTTGAATCTCACCGGTAACTCGAAATTAAACGTGACATAAAATATAGTATCTTTTGCGTTATTTACAATTTATTTATTAAGATACATACCGCTCGAGAATCATCGATGGCAAAAATAAATTACCTGTGGCTTTCAATAAAAGAAAAAGAAAGGAGCACTCCAATTGATATCATAGCGTAAGAACTGGGAATTCATCACCGTTTCTAAAATCGCCCCCTAGTCATCTCTTGTATCTTGACCCCGATTACTTGACGCAAGAGGTCGCAAGAATAATTTCCAGTCGACGACTCACTATTCAATTTAGCCAGTGGTCACTAACCAACAACCGTCTACTATTAGCCAGTCCGTCTAGCTACCATCATTTTACATTAAAAAAAATATATTTTTTATGCCTTACAAGACACCTCTTGACCTCGATCTCGCCTGATGGTGAGCGTAGATGAGGCCTACAATGGAGCGAGCTGCCCAAGAAGATGCCTATTAACTCTCGTCTTGAAGGAATTCAGGTTATAAGTTTTTGGGAACACAGACGATGGCAGAGAGTTCCACTCCTTGGAAGAAACCTCTGGGGGTGGCACGGGAACTTGGATTCGGACCCGTGGCACCCTCAGGTCAATTAGTGCTGTGCTTTTGAATGTATAATAATATACTTGATATTAAAACTATGTACACCTACCTACTAAAGGGCGCGGGAGTAAAACCTTGACTTAGGAGCAGAATAAGTAATAGTTCTACAAGTTAGTTTTCACTTAAAACTTAAGGCACTATACAAGAACTTAAACTAAACAACTATGAACCAGCGCTTGCTGTCGATCTGCATATAAGAAAAAGTGATGCAAATAGGGCGTGATCCACTAGATTCGAGTCAGGATATTCTAAAAACGCTATTTATTTAAAACCTAGATGTTTTATCAAAAATTAAACAATATCGTTTTCCTAATAAGTATAACGAATCATCATCATCATTAGGGACCGGATTATATGCAACTTAAAAAGCTTGTTATATGCATGAAAAATGCTTGAAATATGCATGAAATATGCATAAAAATAGGTAAAATATGCAAATTTAAATTATAAGTTTTAGACGATAATAGGTGAAGTAACATAGCATTATATTACATTACAATTTTTCATATTTTTGTAAACGAAAACAATCAAGTATTGTTCCAATGTTCAGTAGGTAGTAAGATTGTGTCGTCGATCGTTCTATATATATACTAGCTGACCCGGCAAACATCGTTTTGCCATAAAAAATAAAAAAAAAATTTAGGGGTGGACTACCCCTAACATTTAGGGGGGAAAAATAGATGTTGGCCGATTCTCATAGATACCGGATGACCCGGCAAACGTTGTTTTGCCATAAAAAATTTAAAAAAAATTTAGGTGTGGACTACCCCTAACATTTAGTTAGGGGGATGAAAAATAGATGTTGGCCGATTCTCATAGATACCGGATGACCCGGCAAACGTTGTTTTGCCATAAAAAATTAAAAAAAATTTAGGGGTGGACTACCCCTAACATTTAGGAGGATGAAAAATAGATGTTGGCCGATTCTCATAGATACCGGATAAAGCACAAAAAATTTCATCAAAATCGGTCAAGCCGTTTCGGAGGAGTTCCGATTTTGATGAAATTTTTTGTGCTTATCCGGTATCTATGAGAATCGGCCAACATCTATTTTTGTATGGCAACGAAAACTGTGACGCGAGAATTTTATATATTAGATATATGTCTAATATATAAAATTCTCGCGTCACAGTTTTCGTTGCCATACTCCTCCGAAACGGCTTGACCGATTTTGATGAAATTTTTTGTGCTTATCCGGTATCTATGAGAATCGGCCAACATCTATTTTTCATCCCCCTAAATGTTAGGGGTAGTCCACCCCTAAATTTTTTTTTTATTTTTTATGGCAAAACAACGTTTGCCGGGTCATCCGGTATCTATGAGAATCGGCCAACATCTATTTTTCATCCCCCTAGATGTTAGGGGTAGTCCACCCCTAATTTTTTTATTTATTTTTTATGGCAAACCAACGTTTGCCGGGTCATCCGGTATCTATGAGAATCGGCCAACATCTATTTTTCATCCCCCTGAATGTTAGGGGTAGTCCACCCCTAAATTTTATTTTTATTTTTTATGGCAAAGCGACGTTTGCCGGGTCAGCTAGTATATATATATATATAGTGGTAAAGAATCGCTCCACATCCACTGAGGTAACTGGGCTGAATTTGAACTTTGGTGCTATGTCAGCACTTATAGATTTTGGCAAAAGTCCCATTAATAAAACTATCAATTTGACACAAACGTAGGTACCATAACAAACGACGCGTGGCTGCTGAGTGAGCTGCGCTCAAAAAATATTGTAAACGTATCAATAATATGCATCATAACCAGATTTTAAGTAAAATATGCTATTACCACTGAGGATGGCTTAAATATGCAAATATGCAAATGCATATAATCCGGTCCCTAATCATCATCATCATCACCAGCCTACACTAGTCCACTGCTGGACATAGGCCTCTCCAAGTGCACGCCACTGAGCACGATCCGCGGCTACTCTCAACCAGCTCTAGCCAGCCACCTGCGAAGATCGTCGCTCCACCTAATCTGAGGGCGTCCTACACTACGTTTGCCGATACGCGGTCTCCACTCAAGAACTCGTTTACCCCGTCGTAGGTTATCGGAAATAATAAGTTATTACGATAAGTACCCATAATTACATCGACGTACCTAAGTAAATGAAAAAGATAATCATGTAAATAAGTAGATATTGCTTAGTGAGGCTTTGTTTTTTTTCCTTCAAGGAAGTTTCATAATTCTGCATTTTGGAAACATTGTAGCAAATAATAGTCTAAAGTCGTTTGTTGTATACTTTTTTTATAGTTAGTATTTCATAGTTGTCAGCGCCTTAGAGCGCTTTCACATATAGGCCTTTTTAGGTTTTAGTCGCGACTCGCGCGACTGCAGCGCTGCACAGCGAATCCCTTCATATTACAGCGGCTGTGGCGCGGCTTAATGATTATTTCTTGCTTTAAAAATAAATAAACAAATCAATCTCCCATACTCCACACAATCGTGATAATGACGGGCATAGACTAGTTAAAGATACTACGTATGACAGGCAAACAGCTCTAAACGCGTTTAGATAAGCTAAACGTCGAAAATCCGCCGCTCAGAAACTGAACCAAGTTGAACTTGAACGACGTTTAGTTTATACCGGTGCAACGCCAACTTGAGAGCGGAACTCAGTTTAGCGCGTAATCTCAGTTTAACTCGAAAAGATCGCGTTTAATTTCAACGGTGAAATTGGCCCTTAGTCCCGCGCGACGGCCGCGCCGGCATTAGCGACAGCCGCGCTTCACAGTCGCGCTGCAGACGTGCGTTGAACGTGGGGGTGACTAGCTCATTTCCAACATGGATTCCAACGGAGACACACTGACACATTGATCGCACACGGCTAAGCGGGGTATCCGCCACCACAAGATCGGAAGCGCTGCACTCGCGCTTCTGTCGCGCGGCTATCGCGCTACTTAAATATGTATGGATACCCAGTCGTGCTAGAAGCGCTCCAGCCGCGAGAATAAAACGCCTATATGTGAAAGCGCTCTTAAGGGACGTCATTGAAAACGGGCATAAGTCATAAAAGTTTTCATTTCTTCATTTTTAAATTTCCAGCTATATTGAAGTTTATTGAAAACGTAAATCAATATTAATTCATATTTTACATGACAATGAACAAACCTCGAAATCGATTGCTAAAAACGTCGAATAATTAAACAGCTGCAGACGCAGCTGTCTATAAATTTCATTATTCATTAATTATACGCGGTAATTATTTTTTGAAATGTCTTGTACAAAATATTCGTATGTTAAAATTAATGATTGTACAGTTGCTTGAATGACGTCGCATGTCTGTCTAGTCTACTGATTTACATGAAAGAAGCAAGAAAATTCGTTGTTAAGGCGCTGAACACTTTGAAATGCGCTTCGTATAAAAACGTAAAGTATACAATGTACGTACAAATGCCAAGAAAAAAATATGTTATAATAATAGACTACATATATTTGGTACTATGTCATTCTTTCCAATACGAAGAATTATGAAAGTTCTCGATATAAAAAGCTGAAACGTACTAAAAAGGAAAGTTTTTGATTTTTGACGGATTTTGTTTTGTGTTTTAGCCTCCAAGAACCAGGAATGCCAAAAACACAATTGTTGAAAAAATTTCCATGAGCAGCATTTTTTTTTCAGGAATGTCAAATTTAATCGTTCCCTGTTCAAAACAAAAGAGAATTACGGTTGATCAGGACTTCTGTTTTTTTATTCTTTTTCTTCTTTTTTTTGTATAAATTGAAAAAAGAATTCCAGAAGAGAACGATGAAATTTTGCAAGCCAGGATCCCAAAATAAATTAAGATGGGTACTCAGAGTTCCGCCAATCGGCAGACGGATGTCGGGTAGTTTAGTGGGTCGGTCACATCCTAACCGGTGATCAACCCTATCACACACCTTCCAGGCTTGCATTGCAACAGTTCGGTCGAGGCGGCCGGGGGTGTAACCACGAGCTCTTATAGCAGTATTATTGCAGTCGTGAAAACGACACGCGTGTAGCGGCGAATGTGCACGTGTCTCTTTTCAACAACTGCAATAATACTGCTATAAGAGCTCATAGTCAGGGGCCAGGTTGCAGACTCCGCTTGATAAAAAATAGGTCAGTTTCAGTTCAAAAATGGGAAGAAGCATATATAGAACATCCCCATATGAGGATGGAACTCTCAACCGCGCTGTGTCCCCAGCCGTGCCGGCAGCCCTCCTCCTTTCTGGAGAGTTTGCTGATGGCCTCAGGCGATCTTTTCATCGTAACCGGACTTTTTGGGGGCGGCGTCAAACTTAAAGGGTTACTTAAGCCGTGTCATCGAGACACCGTCATCGTCAGACGGTTTCTAGAAGGAATGGCATCACGGAAGCGTGCCCCCTTTTCTATTAGATTCTCCAAGGTGCTCGGATCGGGACCATTGACATGTGTGATTCCCGAGACCCAGCAGTTTTTAATTTTGTCTGTGATATCTACCACCAGCATCGACATCTGTGATCGCCGAGACCCAGAGGTTTTTAATTTCGTCTGTGATCTCTACCACCAACCTAATAAACTTGTTATCAGTACGCCGCGGCTAGCTACCTTCACGTCGTCACACAGTCAATCAGTCTAGTCAATCAGTCAAAAAATAATCTTACCTCCTCCCATGTGAGGATAGAGCTCTCGACCGCGCTGATCCACATGTCGCCGGCGCCTGCGCTCACGTCGCCCGTGCCGCGCCGCCCCCCTCCTTCTTCTGGACTCGAATGCTGCAACAACACAAAATCATCATCATCATCATCACATCATACATTAATAAACGTTGGGAAGGTCGTGAGTTAATGTGATTAAGATACTTAAGCAGTATGTCGGCGTGCCTAAAGCACGGGATACGTACTATTACCTACCTACTAGAGATATTTTAATTTAATTAAGTAAATATAGGCATCATTGCTATTTTATTTTGCATAATCTTTATAACTTCTTAAAAATGGAACGTTCATTCACATTGGACGTAGGTAGTAAAAACTGGTCAGACGAAGGATACGTTGTAGTGTAGTGACAGCTATTAAAATTAAATATATTACATATTTTTCGTCGTACCACCATATGGTACCCTCTATCTATTGCTGGCCGTCTAAACTGTAGTGTGTATTTTCTAAAGTCTAAGTTTAACAGTACCTACGAGTATACTAACTTCTTTCAGCTACGATGACAACGTAGGTTGGTAGCTATAAGACTTTCTTTAATAACTCAGTACCTGGATTTTTTTTTTAATAATATTTTCTAAAAATGAAACCTAGCTAGGTCGATTTATCGCCCCCGAAAAAACCTCCTGCATACTAAATTTCATGAAAATCATTGGAGCCGTTACCTTCTTCTTCTTCTTAATTCTTGTATATATATGTACACATATATACAAGAATTGCTCGTTTAAAGGTATTAGATTAACGGTTACAACCTAATTTTCGCCACTTCAAACGCTAATATCCAGCTGGATTTTGCCAGCGCTTTGATCAATTAATTCCACTGAAAGCAATTTCTCTTCAGCCATCGCACAATACCTGTGGTAATTACTTATAGAATCACGTCTAACGACTTTGAGCTTAAAATACTTTTTCTTAACATGTACCTAACTTTATTGGAATGACTTTATTCGAATAATTACTTCTATTTCGGTAATTGCCTTGGTAGCGGCCGAGTGTCAAAGCACTTGACCTAATATCCGAAGGTCCATGGTTCAACCAGGTCGAACAAAATGTGTTGTTGGTTGTTTGTGATCCTGGGTTTGTGATCGATCACCAACTCGTATTTTGCAAGCGAATGACGATTAAATCAATTTGTAGTGAATGTCTTGATGATGGAGGTTTGCACAGCAATGAAGCAGTAGGTAATCAATTTATTATAAACTTTTAATTTTTCGACATACTGAATTATAAATCCTACGACAAAAATTCTAGATAAACATCTGCATATAATCAAGTAGTGATGAAATATACAAACACATTAACAACAATAATAACAAGGTCAAAACCTTAGTCGATCACATTTATCAGCACAGCCAAGAAGAGGAAGAAAGAAATAATTCTTGAAAAATAAGAATTTTTACCTTTCACATTTTAACTATGTCATGCCAAGATTGCCAAGCTTAGTGCCATCCAAAGAACAAAGTTATCTATGAATAAACAAACCATCTTGAAATCTGCCAGGCTTACAGCTGCATTAATTAAAAACGAAAAGGCGTTGGAGAAATAGCGAGATGAGGCCGGCTAAAACAATGTACACTTGACCTAAAAATGGAGGGGATACAAAGCCTAGGCCTGGGCAACATCTTTTTAATAAAGCTGAAGTCAAGATAAAACAAGAAATTTAAGAATACAACTCTTCCATCGGCAACTCTGAAGCGGGTACGATCCAGAGTTGCGTCAGAGTTCGTAGGCATACGACGCCGACTGCCGAACTGTTGAATGCGAGAAACTGTAATTCAACCCCCATACCTAGCTCCTAGCTCCTCCCTCCATAGCTCCGTCAGACTACTGACTGAGTCTTGAACCCACACCAGCACCAAGGATAATAGCTCTTTAGGCTTAACAGGTCTGTTATTGTTATGTGTTAAAAAACATTATTAAAAATCTCTTCTTTTAATGTTTTTATGATTTTTCGAAACTCACGCAAGGGTGTCCCGGTTTCCTACTAGACTCTCCGAGGGGTTCAGATAGGATCGAAAGCGGAACCACCTCAAGGGCGCCTCTAAAGGCTAGGACCTCGGCTCGGGTTAACCGGGTTGAGGGGGTGGGGAAAAGCGCCCAGGTCCCTGTCTGTACCTGCTATAGAGCACGTGTGGACCGGGTCTTCGAACCTTTGTTCTACGAGCACGGTGTCCTTAGCCTTAAGCGAGTGTGCTTGTTTAGTTTATAAAACGTGAACATGTAGTGGCTTTTGAGGATCGGGCGGGGGCGGCCGACGATGCTCTGATTAAAGATTAGACAGTTCCTCATAAGGATTACCTACTGGTGAAGTGATTCCAAATTTGCCCAATTTGACCTAATCATCACTTCCCATCAGGAAAGATGTAGACCAAGCGCTTCCATGTTATGAAATAATAAAAAGGGGAGATATTTTTAGCTCATTCAGCGTACCACCGTACACGCAGCATTTACCGCCTCTTTGGCCTAGTGGTTAAGACTAGCGGCGCCGGGCTCAGACCCAGAGGTCCTGGGTTCGATTCTGTACTCGGTTGGGTTGGAGGTAGGTAGGACTTATTTTTCAGCCTGGCTAGACACCACCATCTTATCTAATTATGTCGCTAATACATCAATGTTTGTAGTACTCTGTAGGACGTACACACATGTACATTATTAGCATACTAATGGTCGCCCAGTGGTCGAAATTCGACCGTAATTTTATTAAGGCTGCACGGATTGTATCCTAAGCAATGAAAAATTAAAAAAGATAGAATGTGAGTTTGGATTGGCGTTGACAGATGTCGGCCGCATTATAGACAAACAATACGTGTGTGTCAAAGACTTGGTAGTGTGTGTAATGTTGTCTTTGTTGATTTAATGTATTTTTATACATAATTTTTAAAAAAATAACATTCTGATATCCTTCTCTATATAAATATGAATAAATAAATAAATAAATAAATAAATAAATAAACTATAAGTGTGCAAGATTCATACTTTTCCGTCCGCGCAAATTTCGTAAAAACGGGTACAAAGTTTTTGCTTCACGTATTAATAAATGAAATAGGTAGATACCTATACAGTCTCATTCCTTAGATTTCCGTTTGCTACATTACATACATCCCACGCTTCATTCACATCCATCAGTCTTTAAATATGTTTCTCAATACAAATAATTTTCACTTGAAACTTTTTTAGCGCATCGCCGATTTAAGCGGATCTTGTTTTAAATTTATAGTCACTATTTTAACGTTACCACCGTAAACTAGAACGGTAATAAAAATCGCAAAGAATAGTAAATATCTCTTAAACACTGGTAAGCGTAAACAGCATTTCTATCAGTAAAAATAATATGGTTCCATTCCACGCAAATAAACAGTCAATTTAAAACACGAGCTCTAGAAAATTATTTTGTTTACGGTGTTAATAGTTAGTATTCTTTTCATAACAAAAGTCGGATCGAGCAAAACGTCGTTGCAAATTTAATATACCTAGTAGGTATGTAACAAAAGTATATAGGTAGGTACCTATTATAGAAAAACTAATAAAACTTTTTCCTGTAAAATTTTCTAGATCTAGTTAATATTTTTGTGTTTTTTAGAGGGATAAACAATGAATGACATTATTATGTAAGTATAGAAAAAATGTATCATGTATTATAATATTAATAACAAATAAATCAGAGGTATAAAGAAGAAACATAAGAGATTTTAAATTTGCAACGACGAAAATGCGCAGCCGTTTTTTGTTCCTTTTAGACGTGTGTAGTTCGATCGATGAAGCTACCTTGCGCGGGGCCGATACAAAACCAGCTGCAATAATATGCACTTGACCTGGAAACTGGACGAGACGCGGGCTATAGATTATTCTACAAGCACTAGGTATTACCTTAAAATAAGGAGCTTCCTTATTCTGTGGAATTCATATTACGTTATATAAGAATTGAGAAACTTTTCTTTCCGACTTTCGTAAACCAAAAAAGAACTATTGACCCACCATTGAGGAGCTCGATGGCGCAGTGGTAAACGAGCTCTGTCTGCGATTGTTGAAATTATGCAACTTTCGCAAAGGCCGGTCATCGGATGGGTGACCAAAAATATATCATCTCGAGCTCCTCCGTGATTCGGAAGGCTTGTAAAGCCGTTGGGCCCGGCTGCATTAGCAGTCGTTAACTAACAACCATCAACTCGTACTGGGCCCGCGTGGTGGTAAAGCACGTTTTCCCTGTGGTGTTTCTATCCATAGGAAAGCCCGGTGATGATGATGATGATGTTGATGTTGATGTTGATGATGATGATGATGATGATGATGATGATAATGATGATGATGATGGTGATGATGGTGATGATGATGATGATGATGATGATGGTGATGATGGTGATGATGATGTTGATGATAGACCCACTAGATGGATGATTTCACAAAGTTAAGTTTGAAAGTTAACCAAAGACTATTACGACAAACTAGACACCTATAAAACTACCAAAACAAAAGGTTTAAGTATGTGCATGTATTTCTCTGATTAAGGCTAGGTATTCCTGTCAAAGTAGGCATTTAGCGATGTCTCGGCCGCGTTTCGCGCGGACGTAGCGGTAGTGAACTCGCATGACACCGCCCGCCCGCTCGCCAGCGATACAGTATAGAAATAAGCAGTAGGGTAATTTTATTTTGTTTTTGAAGTGCATTTTTATGATCAAACTTTGTTTAGTAGTGATAAAGTAGAGTTACGAGTTTCGTAAATAAATAAAGTAAGTAATTAATAATGAATTTATGTTTTTTGGTATCCATTTAATTATAATATTATTTTTTTTTTTCAAAATTATTTTTCTTACTTCAATTTCATGGGCTAAGTTAAGTATCCACCAGAAAGGATTGCACGGTTATTTATTTCAAAGAATGTTTGGCATAAATGGAATAAGGGTATCAAATTAAATTCAAAATATTATTATGTTTAATCTCAAAATTCTTCAAAATTTATTTCTCTTGTGCTTGTACCCGGTTGCAAATTTGATATGGTAAGGCTGGGGAGTCTACATAATTTACATTTTCCTTGTCATCTTGTAAGGACAACGTTCTTATTGGCATTCCACGTGCTTGTCTACTATCTACAATGAAGATCAACGAGAATTTAGTTAAATATGTAGAATTACAGTCACATCAAAACCAATTAACCAAAAAAGAATTATTGAAATTGGACCAAAAATGACGAAGTTAGAGCGATTTTCGTGCTGCATTCTCAAAAACGCAGACGTCATCAGCTACGCTCGCACGGCAGTTGCCGCTTGCCGCCCGCCACTATATTTTACGAATAAACTCAAAAACTACTGAACCGATTTTAAAAATTCTTTCACTATTAGAATGCTACATTATCCCTGAGTAACATAAGTTATATTTATTACTAAAAAATAATATTTAATAATAAATAAATAGAAATACGATTTGTTTATTGTTGTCATAGAAACTGTCAAAGCGGTGCGAAGTCCGCCGGGTCAGCTAGTCTATTATAAAAAACATGACCAGTATGCAGTTCCTGTATTGAGATAAGTCGCAATGGATATAGTGGGACAAACAATCCCAGATTATATCCATCAATGGATATACGCAATGGATAGTGGGGGATCTACCCGCGCATTCTACCACAGTTGCTTGCAGCGCGTTGACTCGTACGTAGTAAACACACGTAAATGGATAATGTCGTCTTATAAATATTGTATTGTGCTACGATGCGAAAATACAAGTGTTGCTACGCCGGACCAATTGTTTTTTTGTGTTCCAAAAGACCCAAAAGGATTTCTAAACAGTCGGAATACAACAATGCTTTTAACATTTTTATTATGGCGCCGGTATTAGATAAGATGGTGGTAGCTAGCCAGGCGGACTTAACAAGCCCAACCACCAAACAAATCAAGAACGCGCCGCTGATAGGAATCGAACTCGGGACACTGGGTCTAAGTTCGGAGGCTTAGCCACTAGACCACAGAGGCGGTTAAATGTTTATTATTTGTTTGTTACTCAATCACGTGGATCCGGCTGAACAGATTTAGATGAAATTTTGCACATAGATAGACCTGGATAGGACTATTTTTATTTACTTACAAAATATTCAGCTAACACGCACAGATGATAAATCAATAAATAAAAAAACGTTTAAAACACAAACACAAAACATGAAACATATCAAAATATAAAACAAAAAAAAATGATTTTTTTTTACTTTAGGTTAGTAGGTACCTACTTATTAATGTGTCTGCAAAAAAATACAGCTTCTTAGAACTTATTTAAAAAACTAAAATCCAGGCGGACTTAACAAGCCCTACTATCAGCCAAACCGAGTAGGTACACAAAGATGTACCTCCCGCTAGGAATCGAACCCGGGACCTCTGGGTGTAAGACCGGTGGCTTAGCCACTAGACCACAGAAGCGGTTAAAATTTAATAAAAAGCTTGTTTTAAATTTTTTTTCACTTTTAACTTTTTAACATGTAAGTACCTACAGTCTAGGAGTTCCTCTGACCTCCTTTCAGTTTCATCATCAGATCTTGGGCACCACACAAGGTTAGTTTTTATCAAGACAAATAAAATAAGCACAAATACGGCGGGGTTACCTTGTGTCATTGCAAAGTTCCTAGTTAGCTCAGTAAGTGAAATGTGAATTTCTTATGAGTTAAATAAAACTCTATAACCTCAGTTCCTATGATCACCTTCCGACTGCATCATCAGACCAGTTCCATGATGCCATATTATTGAATTGCTATCGAAGTTGCGTAGATATACCAAGTTTCATCTCGATCGGTCCTCGGGAAGTGATCCAAATCTTCCTTGCACGATTTGACCCGTACATACGGTCGCACGAGTCCGCACGACTTATGTACTGTGACATCATCGTGAGTGGCAAGCAGGCGCGCGCGTTTCAAAATAGCCGTTCAGAAAAACATTAATAACTTCATCATTTCTTGACGGATTTTAATATTTTAAGAATAAAATGTTTAGTAGTTGATTGCGCATACGATGTATATAGTAAAAATCAGATTTGCTATTATGTGATTGATCCTCATTTCCGGCATTAAACATTTCATGTAAAATTGGACCAACTTTGGCTCCATTTGCGTTTTCCAGAAATTATCGTCCCTTTCGATGCGTTTTGTAAGCAAAGGTTCATTTTCTCCAGCCCAAATTTCTAGCAGACTGAGTCGTCTTTCAGTAAGTTTATTTAAATAAAAAATATTTGAATTGACTTTGACTAAAGAAGTATCGAAAATAGTTTCACGCATTCACAGTTCATTTTATACGAATTTTAAAAATTAATTAAAAATATTCATACGTAACTCCGGCAGCCGAAATTGTTTTAGGGGATCTTAGACGAGCTTCCCTGAGCCCCCTACGCATTCACTTTTCTCAGATTCAGGCGACTTATTTCTAAATCCAACCCGGCAGAGGTACCGATATGAATTATCAAAAATCGTAGCGATGCGATCTTCAGTACATAGTCATACTGATATTCTTATACTATCGAATTATAACCATAATATAAGTTTTAAACATGAATGCAAGAATCTTTGTAAGCGTTTATTGTTTATTGCCCATTATGAATAACTTGCAATAATTATATAATTATTTACGACAAAAACGGATTGATTGGCAGTCACGGAAAAAACTGACACACGTCCGTCGTCCGTAAGCGCCCGAGCGCGACTGATCGGTAGGGACACGAAAAAAGTATCGATACTTTGTGGTATCGAGTACTTTTGTTTTCGATACCGATACTTTTGTACTCGATACTTTGTGTTCGATACTTTTACTCAATGAGTACTTTTTGACAGGTATCGTATCGTAATTAATTTGATAATTAATCTTAGAAATTACTCACTTAAAACTTGGCCTACGGCCCTAGTCAATTGTGATGAACCTTCTACAACATTACATTAAGTTAATTCAATTCAATTCAATTCAATCATTTATTGCTTTCCATAAGTATACATGAGTTGTTACAATATTAGTTAAGTTCGAAATCTTTCGTTCCGTTAACAGTTCATCAATTATCATTCCTTTCCTTTATTTAATTCATTTCACTAACAATCACTCACTTGTTCGCCGTTCGTTGTTTGTTTTTTAATATTATTGCTTTATTTATTCTTCGTGTTCCTTTCATGTTTTGTTTTTCTGATATATCAATGCGGTTATGCGGTTGATCATTATTGTGCTTGACTATTATTTTATTTAATAAATCGTAATTTAAAAGTACTCATTATTATTCTGCGTTGTCTATCAATATTGCAGTCATTAGAAGAATGCCGCCTAGTAAAAGTGAACTTTGGCAGTATTTTGTCAAAGTTAATCAATACGAAGTTAAATGCAAGACATGTTTCAAAATCAAAAAAACTTCAGGAAATAACGTCAAACATGCATAAACATTTAAAGAAACACCTTAAACTTAATCCTTCAAGGTAATTTTTTTGTTGATGTTAGTTGCTGCTGACTGGCATTGACGTCCTCCTCCTGACTGACGTATGCTCAATAGGCATAGGCATAGGCCCTAAGAAAAGTACTCGATACTTTGAAGTATCGATACTTTTGTCTCGATACTTTTATGAGTACGATACTTTTCTTTCGATACTACTCATGAGTACAGTATCGATACTTTCTATTCAATACCGTGTCCCTACTGATCGGGCCTGCCGAGCAGCCGTACTCGCGCATTTCGTAGATATTTAAACATAGTAAATAAGACAATCATTTTATCATGTCAAACTCTGCGAATTCCCCTGCGAAATATTATTGTCTTCAATTGAGTACAAAAAATAAATAGAAAATATCAGTAGTTTAGTCATCATATTGAAAAAACATTACAAAAAGGGGTAACTTTGGGATTTTTTTTTATCGAGTGAAGTTCATTGGATCTTGTAACTGAATGCGACTTCCACTAGATTAGATCCTTAACTAATACATACTTTTTTTCCAGAATTTAAAACCTTGTTTTCTATGTCTCAGATTGTTTGAAAAAACTCAAAAGTGCGGCCTCTGCAGGAATACCTAGCCTTAATAAGGCGCCTACAATATTCTCGCTATTCCGCTTATGAAACTTGCGCACGCTATAAGTTCTTGCAAAAATACCTTACTTACACGACAGCACTTAAAAAACTTTAGGGTAATGTTAAAGCGTTATGCTTGTAGAAACTAAAACTGTTATTGTAAATGTAGTTCTTGGTGAAGTTTCTACTTTCATAGTAATTATGGAAAGACAGCTACATGCGACAAGGGTGAAATTTGCCTAGAACACTAGTGGCGATTCGTGTTGCCGATTCATAAAACGATTCTTGCGATTAGCACATTTAGCCAGTGTCAAAGTAATGTTTCTTACAAGTAATACATAATATACAATATTTCCTTCCTGTATGATGATGATGAATGATAATAGAAATGAGAAGTGAGAAATGATAATACCCCCCACCCTCCCAATTATCTCAGTAAAGATGTGGGGCTTTACTAAGTCCTCGGGCGGACTTCTTGAGAGAATTTGAAAAGTGACGTTGCACTGTTTTGTTTCATTTGCCAACACTCATGCACACTCACAAACACTTAAACGTTTAATAATCCACCATTATTTCACATTAATATTCGACATAACACAAATTTTAGAAAATAAAACCGTAGGCATGACTCTTCACTTTCCCGCCAAGAAGGTGATGCTCTTTTTGTGTTGCTTTACTATTTTTTAAGGTAGGTAGGTAAGCACATTGCCTTCATCTCACCTAATGTTAAGTGATGATTAAGGCTAATGGTGGAAGCGCACTTGACCCGGGATCCTCAACTACTGAGGCACTGTCTATCTTATCTCTAGCTGCCATATTTAAATAAGATGGTGGTAGCTAGCCAGTCGGACAAACAATTCCTACCACTAACCAAACCGAGTACACAAACATGTACCCTCCCGCTGGGAATCGAACCCGAGACTTCTGGACCTAAACCGGTGGTCTTAACCACTAGACCACAGAGGCGGCTAAAAAAGCTTTAGATTCTTCATATTCAGAATCAAGTAGGTAACAAGTTTGACTGATGTACAAAATAAGATTTCTAGAAATAGTACAACGTAATTACAGCATTCTCCGCTACTTCTGACATTAAAAGCGACGACGTATAAGTACTTACCTACCTTCATTAATTATGTAGAAATGTAATCGATCGTATATCGATAGTAACGACCGACCGTGTCTCGATTCGCACAATTCGATTAAATGGCTTCAGTGAATGAGGTAGGTATGTACATAACTTTCATAGCCATTGATTTGAAGGACCTTGAATAGATTAACGTTGACAAAAAAATTACATCTCTATCTGAAGCCGCCTTAGGTAATTCAAGATTCCTGGGCAAAGCACTGTCTTATTCCAAAATGTGGCCTATACCCCTATATCTTAAAACTGATGGTAGGGACCTATCTCTATTTGTTAATGAAGGTAGAAAGAGACAGCATCAGCTTTAAAACCTTTGCCTTAATAAAAAGAAAGAGAAATAATAAATTGATCCACAAAAAAATCGTAGGCTAGCACCTAAAATAGTAAGTTAGCATATAAATAGTAGTTTGGTGCTAACTTAGTATTTTTGTGGGTTAGGTTAGGTTAGTTTGGTGATCGATTAAATACAACCCAATAAGAACTAACATAGTAATTAATATCATTGAATATACAGCATGGGTTTCGGCATCGGGGCCTATTAGGACCATGCCTTCTGGGTAAATGCGAAGCCGAGAATGACCATGATCTTGAACCATGACATTCAATATCGATCCTAGGCACATTTAACCACTTCGGTTCGATTCACGATCAGTGCAACATAGCTTATTGTGATTTGAGATAGACTTCCTAGAAAAAATGTTTTTTAAATACTTACCTTGTAAGTTATAATGCAGTGTCTCTACACACACATAATTTCGACCATACACAAAAAAGTTATTTTGAGTTTCTGTTAGAATAATGTCACATTATCACAGTACAAACATTTTACAATACCGACACACGCAAACTCGCCAAGACGACTGATCGACAGTTATTTCAAATCAATTGTTCCATTTCACTTCATTTATATTGAGTGATCTCGCAACAATTTGTACCTAACTAGATTTGAAGGCTTTGACGCGCTGTTTCACGGTATTACCGTCTTACTTAATACAAAACAAGTACCTAGGTAAGCGTTTTAAAGGGTATGAGCACAATAAACCGGCCAAGTGCGAATCGGACTCGCGCACGAAGGGTTCCGTACTTTATGACGTATTAAAAAAAACTACTTACTAGATCTCGTTCAAACCAATTTTCGGTGGAAGTTTGCATGGTAATGTACAACATATATATTTTTTTGTTTTATCATTCTCTTATTTTAGATGTTACAGGGACCCATTTTACCACTTTGGAAGTGTCTCTCGCGTAAACTAAACCGTTTTTTGCCATTTGGCTACGGAACCCTAAAAAGGACAAAAAAGCACAAAAAAGGAGACCCAGAAGATAAGCTTAATCCATACCGCGCCAGCGCAACGCACACATAGAACCTCTCACGGACACGAATCTCGGAACAGCTCAGAATAGTCCGAGTGCAGCTGTTGCAATATTCCGTGTCCATGAGAGGTCGTATGAAGCTCACCTTCTGCAGTCTCCGTATTTTGTAGTATACGGATAACAGGGTATAAGGACATTACAATTATAGGTAAGTAATTTTGCTGCCATTTTGAGAGGATGTGAGAAAATCGTGCACTGAGAAGAGCCTCCGTGAGACGGCCTAGTGGCCGACGGCAGTTTGGTCATCCCATATAGCGCTGTGGGGATGAGGTCGGGAAGGACTTGCGCTAGCTCCCACGAGGATGACTGTCTGGTGGCGCAGAACACAGATGGAGGCTATTGTTATTGGACGCCAAGTCTCACTTTGAGTCGCCCCGCCTACTTAGTTATTAAACAGGTGACATAAGATTCCACTTACTAGCGTGAAAACTAGAAATGCGCAAGGTCGGGTCCTCAAACGAATGACAACGATGTGAAAGCTACAAATGTAGGTAAATATGTATATTTAATTGATATAGGTAGTGTCTCCTGTGTCTAATGCAACCAAAAAGCTTAATGATGTAATATTAATAATGTAGATACCTAATTACCTACCATCATACTATGTTGACATGGTTTCTAGGGACTTGCCAAGGAAGAATGACACTGATATATTTTTATGAATACAGTACTAAAAAATTTGAGGTAAAAATAAATAATCTTTTTCACACTTCTAAAGAAAAATTAAGTCATTGCTCCTTATATTTTTTATGTTTATTCATTCATTATTTTCTTATTTAAATAAAAATTATCTTTGTTCCAGGTATGTTAAATATGTTTCTTAATCTATTATTTACAGCCATTTGTCCTACGAAATATGAATGTAAGATGCTTATAGTTCTACCAACATTAGCAAACCAGCCATTGGGCTACCTTCAACTTTATAGGTAGGTTAATATTGCCCAGTCTCCCTATAAGCATACAGAAAGATCTGAGCCCAGAAGTGGGACGTCTACTATATGCTAAAAATGTCAATGATAACAATATCAGAAATCATTTTTAGTAGGATAGTATTTAAAAAAACTCTTTTCAATAGAATAATCATTATTAACTGGATTATCACATTTTATATTCTTAATAATTATCCAATATTTCTTCTCAATAAACAACATAGTTTAAATAAATAGAAATTGTATGTAATTTAAATGCAAGTATTTATAAAGAAATGCCTCAATAGTCTTTGCATAAAACCAAATGCTAATAATGTTTCCACGAGGCGGGCAATCTCAGTTTTACTTTCAAAATAAGAATACCTATTGTGTAAGCCAAGCCTATCAGGCATTTAAAAACACATTCTTATCAGAATTTCGTTTTCATATGATTCATTGCAGAATTCATTAAAAATGTTTTGTATGATGTATAATAACATGTGGATTTCCTTTTAAAATGTAATTTTTTTCTCCCATTTATATATAATTTTTAGTTTTTACTGATGCTCTTAAATGCAAGTCAAGAGATACATGGTAAAAAGTATGCAATAAATAAGAATCAAAAATATTTAAAAAAGAAAAAACTCATTATGGGATTTTGAACCTCAATCCCGCAGGCTTGCGTGATTGCAATTTTGATGCGGGATTGAATTCCCTATCTCATACACATGTCTCTAGTTTTATTTAATTACATAAAAAATAATTTTATAAGGAATTTTTATTTAAAATTTTTGATAAACAAAATGTTTGATAAATCAAATTATGATTACGATCTCATTGCAATATGATTTACTGTACAAACTATGGGATGGGACGGGAGCCTAGAGTTTTGTAAGACAAGTTTAACCCAGCACAGACTCCAGTCCCTTGTGGGACTAAATGAGATTCAATCTCATTTAGTGTCTTAAACTGTTAAACTGCTTTGTGATAAGATAAAAAAAAAATTATGCATTGATTGTGTTTGGCAGAAGTATGATATAATCATAGTAGCAAATTCAATATTGTTGAGTTAAAGATTGGAATATACATTACATTTTTTGCTTTAACCCATCATTGGCTGTAAACAAGAGCACAATAGAATTTTATTGTGTGGCGCTTACGCTTACATGTAAAGCTCAGCTCACAAAGTCTTAATATTAACATTTTTTAGAATGATTTTGCTTCGTTATTAAACTAAAAAAACTAGAGTTAAGTTAAGTTTATATTATTGTTTGAAATTAAGCAAGCCGTAGCAGCCTTTAATTAAAGCAGCACCAGTGTACTGCCCCCGTTAGTTGAAAAGACGTATCTAACATTTTTTGCCAAATTGAGTTACATACTTTGCCGGAATCAGGAAAAAAAGGCGCTCCTTCCAATATTTTTTATATTTTTCTATCTTGTTCCATTGCAGTTTTAGCGCAACGAAAAAAGGCGCTTCTGCACACTTTTTTGCACTTGATTGAAGATGAAAAGACGAATTTGCCTTAAGCTTAATTGAAAAGTCACATTTACGTATAAATGCCCTTTTGGTTTGATATTTTTGTGTAAGTTCGGAAATTTGAAAGACGCTTAAGTGATCCAATTTATAAGAAGAAATTAAAAAGGCGCATATACCCATTTGCGCCTTACACAGTAATTGGAAACAGCATAAAAACTAAGGAAAAAAATCAACATCTGCCACTTCCGCCTTTTCTACTTCGTAAAGTAAGTTTTTCCCGGGTGCATTTGTCATATGCGTCTATATTTTGTTGAAGTTCTAAGTTTAAGGAATTAATAATTATCTCACAAGTACATACTTGATTCTTAAGTGGAACTCATATCAAGAATAAATGACATTTATTTTGGATTTTTTTATGTTACTGTTAGCGGATATAGCCAAATGCGCCTATTCTTTTTAGGAATACAATACCCGAATAAACTTGATACTTAGTAAAAAAGTAATATATTAGGCGTTCGAGGTTGAAAGGGCGCACCTGGCTATTTGCGTCTATTCAATTAAGGACCTAGTATTTTTTCCAACTTTATTTACTAGAATGAAAGGGTTTTTTAATTATTTCTAATTAAATAATTAAAAAAACATTACATTTTATAAATGGAAATCAAAGACAAATATCGTTGCTAATATTCAAAATTTTCAACATGTAATTATTTTCCTCTACTTAAGAACAGCAGACGATTTCCCGTTTCATTCATTCAAACATTTTTTTCTCCGTTTTGACTTTTTGTTAGATGCGGCTTTTCAACTATCGGGGGCAGTGTAAAAGTCATAGGGTTTTATTTTTCAACTGTAAGAATGTGTTTGGTGTATGTCTTGTTGGATATCCATAAATAAAAAGGTATAAAAAGAATAGCAAATAAAAATTTGAATTTGAAAATAATGTCCATCAAAGCATCCTAAACCGAATGGTAATACTGCTACTAGTGGTCTGATTTATAGCTTTAAGCAAACATCAGGTAGGGTAGATAGGTATATTGAGTGACAGCATACTTTCAATCATAGAATATTACATTGAAAAACCTTTTATGATGATTTATTTCTTAACCTATGTTCGTTATTAATGGCACTAGCTTTCTATTATTTGTCTGTGTGTAATAGATTTTCTATGTAGGCCATTATATGGCCAAAATATTCATCCAATTTAATAATTATAACATAACATAACTGAACTATATAATGAATATGTTAATATTAGAATTTATTTAGTTTATAAGACCGCGGTAAAAGTAGCCTCACGTGGTGTGGAGAAAGTGAAGACTCGCCAGCTGAAAGAGGGTATATGAAACTATCTGGCCTCACAATCACCATTTGCATCTCCATACTTTAATTTTTTTGTACTTCTCACGGGCGACGTTATCACACTAATTGTAGCATATTTTTAAAAGTACGCAAGAAAGATCTAGGTCGCCAGAAACAATTAGAATAACATTGCAAAGTGACGACTCATTACGAAAAATACATTGACCTAAAGTATAATCATAAACGCAGACAAAAGCTGCTACTAGCATCCCTTATAATTATAAATACATCAAAACAATAAAGCAAATCAATAGTATTATTAGAGGTACATAAACAAAATCAATAACTTGTACAAATCACTAACCACACTTGCGGTGTCTTGGCTGTCTAGCGAATACTTGTCCGTTTCTTTCCCTTGGTGGTCGTTGGAGAAATTTTCATATTTGCGAGTTGGACTGCTTTTCATTGTTCACACTAAGGTAAGCTTAAGCCTTAAAAGACATTTTCAACAAGCACCGAAGAGAACACGATACACTGAACCGAAGCAAGTAAAATTACTAAACCGACTGACTGACTGATGACAGATGTAAATGTATCAAAAGTGTGACATGACATGTCATGTCATTGGTTTGACATTAGAAAATTGAATGAACTTGAACGAATGATGCTGATATCGTTCCATTGCATGCATACAACATTTTTGCAGTTAAACTATTTATCTTATATTTTGTCATAATATATTTAGGTACCTATTTAAGTAGATTTGTCATTGTCTTGTGGTCTTGGTTTAACAACATAAATAGTTGTAGGTGGATTATGTGGGTGTAAATAATTCCTATAACCTGGATCGACCCTGGCCGGTTTTTATTCAACGACGAAAAATGACAAATAATCTTAGTTAATGGTCTTTGAATCATCTATCAAAATTAAAGCTAATCAAAACTATATAACCCAATGACGTACTTACTTACTCTAGTTTGTATGGGTGCAAGATATTTCTCGAAATATGAATAAATATTTTTATGATACTTAAGTACTGTTATCGGAATTGCATTACCTTCCCTACTACTAAAAAATTGATGAGTTAAATTAAATAATATTTAGTTACCTCTTTCATTGATCTCTAGTAGCTGTATTTATAAGTAGGTAACAGGTAAATTATAACAACGCATAGGTTATAAAGCTATTGAGTTATTTAATTTTTAAGGCAAATTATGTACAGGGAAACCGCTGTAGATAACTGCAATCAACCCAGCTTGTTGGACAGAACAATCTACAACATTCTTTTACTTACATTATTTCCAATGTTTCCTCCTTCCGGCATTTGAATCTTCGTATCATAGTCATAATCATCATAATTTTTTAAACTTCGTCGAAACATTTTTCACTAAACTGAAGTTTTATATTGAAATTGGTACTTACACTTTATTTTTCATACCTTTTATTTTGTTATATTATTTGTCCGTGTTACACGACACCACTAAAATATTAAGTTCCTAAATGCTACCTGTCTGTAGGCGTAGATCACTTTAAAGTTATGTATGTGAACTGTTTTCATTTTGTCACCTACATATTGCTAAGTTAGCTAGCTACATTACTGCACTGTGCTGTGACTCAACTAGCTACGTGCTATTAAGCAATAATAAAAAGAACAACAGGATAAATACGACATTTTCTGTACGTTCGTCAAAATGTGTCAAGTCGCTAAACTTATCAACATAATACTGATAACATAATAGTGATGTCGCGAGCCCGTGCCCTTATCAATAATAGACTGCGTTCATTCAACGTAGGTATTACATAGTTGATTAACGTTTGTAAGTTTTATCTACTGACCTTAGAGAAATAACTACAAGTAGGTGCTAACGTGTTATGGATTTAAAAGATTAATCACTTGTACAGAAAAAGACAGTTTTGTTTTACCATCCTACTGGGAAATTGCCTGCACTATGATAGGACACTCGAATTTATGCAAATAATGCAAAGTAAAGTTTCATAAAATTATGTTTTTACTTTTTACATGTTACAAGATAATTTACCAGCCTCAGGGAGCTCGAGTGGGAATTGTGACTATACTTTAAAGCGTTGTGAATGCAGAATTCAAAATAATACTTTTTAGTTATGTACCTATTAACCTTAACCTTTACAAACATCTGATATATTTTGTACATGTTGCAAATAAATGAATATGAATATACTTAGTGTAATGTTTGCTAAAGGCTTAACATACTGCCGCGCTAACGATAAGTACCATAACTCGATTTGGTAGATTTTAAGTTATATATACAGGTCGACTTTTTTATCACCATCCAAACCTGAGATGACTCCCGTGATACAAACGAACAACTTTTACTATTGGACCAACTTCCTAACTCGAAAAAAAAAATCAGCTGTTCCATACAAAACATCAATATTCATTCGACCAAAATGTATGGAACAGCTGATTTTTTTTTTCGAGTTAGGGAGTTGGTCTAATAAAAATAGTTGATCGTTTGTATCACGGAAGTCATCTCAGAAGGTTTGGATGGTGATAAAAAAGTCGACCTGTATATTCGGAATCAGGAAATCGAGATAACAACTTTCTCAGCAATAATTAAGACTATTACAATTTTACTATTCAATAATACAATAATCATACTTGTGGTGTCATCAGTTTTGAACTATGCATACATTACATTACTAATCCTAAGTACAAACAAATTCGCAACGTCGCAAAGGTCAGGGTAAAAGCTGTGCCCCAAAAAGAAATTTATGAATTTTTATACAATAAAAAAATGATTTTTGAGACATCTCTTACTAAAATTGATACAAAACGTAAAGTGTCATAATCGATATAACTTTACTGTGATAATTTAAATATTTTATATATTTGATCGATCATATAACAGAATATAAGATTTATAACTTCAGTCACAACACCACAGATCCACTATTGGCAATTTATGTACACATTGCAGCCAGTGAAATAAATAAAATGAAATCAAAATGATCTAACATGATTTATTTAAATATTGCCTATGAAATTAAATTAACAAAACAATATACAGATTGTCTATGCCTTCAGGCCTTCCTGGATTCCGAACCCGGACCCCGTCGGTTCTTCGGTGAGTGACGTCAGCCCGCCCAGAGGCTCTGACGCGTATCTACCGCTCCTGCAACAATAAAAGACCAAACATTGCATAATAAGTATTTGCAACTTGGAACTCTATGCATATAAACAGAAGAGCTACTTTTTTATAGGTACACTTTTAAACTTTCGTGTTCCATTATTATGAATCGTATTGCGGCATCCTATACATGTTTCAAAATTCAAATTCTTTCAAACCATTAAGCCGATTTTAATAAAACTTTCCTTTTTGTAAAAAAACACAAATGTTGAAAAAATTTCCACGAGCAGGATTTGAACCTGCACCCTTCTGACATTCCGGGTCAGGTGCTCCTCCATTTGAGCTATCGTGGTTCTAACCAGCCCGCTTTCCTTTTTGCTTCGGAAGGCACGTAGAGCTATTGGTCCCGGTTGCAATACTGCCGCGCTAACGATAAGTACAACCTCGATTTTGGTCGATTTTAAGTTGTTTATTTATTCGGAATCAGGGAATCGAGATTTATAACTCTCTCAAAGTAACTTTTCATGAATCCTTAAGATAAGAGAAGATAAATTTTTATGGCGATAAAAATGGCGACGATTTATGTATGACGTCATATATTTCCCTAGGATACTGCGGCAGTATACTGTCAGTCCATAACGGAACAAATTTCTCACCAGTGAGAGCACTGGACAGTGCTCGCAGTGTATATCGGAACATACCCAATAAATATCTCTAAATGCGTCGCCATAACAACAATGTCAACATTACAGATAGATTTTACTTTTTTATTTTTAAGTGCTAACTGCTGCACTGAAGCTGAATTAAGGGCGGCTTGCAGTAATGCCTTAAATCTAGATTTAGGGCCACTTGCAGTAAAATCATAAAAATCTCGATTTTAGTAAACCTAGATTTAGTACTAAACTCGACTTAACTTAAATCTCATCAAAGTTGTCTTGCACATAATACATTGACGTTTGATTTAACTAAATCTAGATTTAGTCCATCATTCAGTCACCGTTCGTTCTTTACGTTCCGTTTTCACAAAAACAATATGTCAAAACAAAATTGCGTACAAAGAAACGTCGCTTAAAAAACTAGTTCTGAATCTATGGTCGTTCGTTTGTCTTGTCAATGACAGTATTGACAGTTGTATTGTGGTGATTTGTGTTCAAAATTTGTAACTGCTAAGTAAATTAACATTATTTTTAGAGTTTTAACGGTTTGTACACTACTGATGATGAAGAAATCCACCAGAGCACCGAATTTTACAACTGCTGAAATAATGCATCTTCTGAAGCTTGTGAAGAAATATACAATAATAGAAATTAAAAGAACTGACGGTGCTAAATTATTGATAATTTTATCTAGTAGAAATATTGCACTATGTTTGCATAAGCGAAACCGTTTCAAGGACTCGTCATCTCGTAACATAACAAATAAATCACTTTTAACGAAGACTCTTCAAAAGAAAAACGGAGTTTCTAAAAATTCCACGATTTCCTCGTTATTGTCTGATATCAAATCGTGATCACTCGAAGAATACTCCATTTTCACAAAATAAAGACAGACACAGAGAGAGAAAATTAATAAACATTAACGTCGTTTATACTTACTTCTATACTAATATTATAAAGAGGAAAGCTTTGAATTTTTGTATTTTTGTATGTTTGCAACGAATAAACTGAAAAACTACTAAACCGATTTTAAAAATTCTTTCACCATTAGAATGCTACAATATCCCTGAGTAACATAATCTATATTTATTACTAGAAAAAAAACTGCTTAATGATAAATAAATAGAAATACCTACGATTTGTTTGCTTTGTCATAGAAACTGTCAAAGCGGTACGAAGTCCGCCGGGTCAGCTAAATCTAGATTTAACAACCTTAAACCGAGCGAGGTGCCGGTTTAACTTTGAAGTTTGTTTAATTCGAGATT